>CM077034.1:66677007-67070499 GCA_039090855.1 Macrothele yani | reverse complement strand
GCGGATCTGTTTCTGAATATTTCTGAACATGCAATTGCACCTTCAGCGTTCGAGAAATTATCATGAAGAATTTAATTGAAAAAGTTTTACTTCATTGCGAAATATATTCACAAGTATATTCATTGTCCATTTATTCACAAGCGTACGATGTCACATCAGAGATATATTAAAATATCTTTGAATTTATTTTCTTATTTTATTGAATACTTTGAAAAAGTATTTTCGCAAGACTAATAGTTTTGGATTTCCTGCTGGAGGGATAGGTGAGAATGACAGATGTTTAACTGCACATATGAAGCAAAAAGACACCGATTTTTCCAGTGAAACTTTCATTTGGATGGTGAAAGTCCCAGAGTACGCAATTCCAGGTATTGTTATTTTCTGTATCCCCTCCAGCAGCATCACCATTCCTTTAATTAACTCTTTCCATTTCTGCAGTTTTTGACGAAAGATCAAACGTTTTCTTTTTAACCATGGACTTTTGTAAGAAATCACATATTCCATTTACCTAGGAGTAGGTGAACGTTTTAAAACTCTGTTATCGTGGTACTGCAAAGTTGGAAAATAATCTGCTGATGGAGTACCTCAAAGGTACCAAAAAGTCTACTACCGCAATACAGCCATGATTTACCACCTTGCTTGTAGTGGGTTTAGAAAGTGCCTTTTTCACAATTCCGTGGTTGAGCGTTTTACGCATCCGCCTTTCCCATTGCTTTCCTGTATACATTCTTCCACTAAGACACAAAAATTTCATTGGAATTTTAAAATATCATAATGTATGCCACCACTTTCATTTCTCTACTTCAGAACAGCGCGTACCAGATTTTCTCTGACACGTTGCGTATACAATATCCTTTAAGTTTGTTATTTTACTTGTTAAAACTGCTCATATTAGTTATTCTTTTCCATCGCAAAATGTGAAATTTTGTCAAATGATTTTCGTTACGATCAAACTATGTTTGGGTTTGTATTATACCAAAAAAAATATATAATTTCTTATTAAATCTGAGATCTTGAAAAAAACGGGGTCCTCGTAAGTAATTCTTGTACATTTTGCGGTGATGATAACGAACAGTTAAGTATACTTTAAAATAATTAATCAAATTTGACCATTATTTTCAAACGAATGCTCAAAACATGATAAAATGTATAGTACAGTACTTTGCGCCAAATTACGAATATTATAAAATTTTTTGGAGCATAACGACCTAGATTTATGTAACTGCATTTAAAAAATTGCAAAACAAAGGTGAATAATAAAGATAAATTGATAAATTTAAAAATTAAGCAATCTACATTCGGAGGGGAAGTTTTTTCGTGTGGGGTTTAACAACAACCGTGAACAAATTTTATGGATTAGAAGCAGGCATCAAGCTAGTTCTCTAGTTTCCCGAAAAACCACTGGTTTCTGAAAAACGAGAGACTAATAAAACGTTTAGTCTAATAAAACGTTTATGCCTTGTTTATGCAGTCGTAAGTCTAAGAAAACATTTATGTATTGTTTATGCCGTCATTAGTCTAATAAAACGTTTATTCCTCAGAGAAATTCTAATCCGAACCATCGCGGATGTGAATACTGAGAAGTCAGCGCTTAATCCTCTATTCCACTGGAGCACGCAGTAAGCTCAAGTATAAAAATACACTGGCAGAAAGTGAAAAAAGAACACCAAGAAGGAATTGGCGGACGATCATGGAATTTACATATGTTAATGGGGTCGAGTTAACGTAGGTGTGATGTGAATTTCATGACCAACCGGTTAGCGCTTACGCTACAGCAAGGCATAATATGCAAATTATCGTCGGTGGTATTTAAGGAGTACGGCGAAGTGAATGTAATCAGTCGTCGGTGTACGGACACGTGCGAATACCCTGAAGAAGCTGTAACGCCTGCACATAGAAGACGTACGATTTCAGCAGGTTATCGGACTTGGAGCGAGGTCGTCTAGTCGGACTCCGCGAGGCCGGGTGGTCGTATCGTCTTATTGCAAAGCGAATTGGACGGAAAGTATCGGTGGTAGTACAATGGTGGCGTAGATGGTCCGAGAGACATTCCCACATGAGAAGACGTGGAACCGGTAGTCACAGACGGACTGATGAGCGGACCCATCGACGCATGAGAAGATGCGGAGTTGTCAAGCAGAACATCCACTGCGACGGAAATCTGAGCTGCCGTTTCACCCTGAGGCGACTGTGCGAACAATCCGGCAACCGTCTACTGGATGTAGGACTACGTGCACGTGTGCGTCTGGCATGTGTACCTATGACTCCAGCCCACCGTCAGGAACGGCTGCAGTGGTGTCGCCAACGTCTGCACTGGAGAACGCAATGGCGATCTGTCGTGTTCAGCGATGAAAGCAGAGTTTACTTGGGAGCTTCCGATGGCCGTATGCCTGTTCGGAGACGCACATGATAATAGCGTCTCCACCCTTCTTGCATCCGCCAGCAACACACAGGGCCCTACACCTGGTCTTCTGGTGTAGGGAGCGATCAGCTATCACTACCATACACAACTAGTGTTTGTACCGGGTACATTAAACAGCACCTTTCACATCAACAACATCATTCAGCCCGTTGTTGTGCCATTTGTATGGTCGGTCCATCGTGGTGTTCTTCCAGCAAAAGATAACGCACGGCCACACACGGCACGTGGAACTCAACATGCACTTCAGGGTGTGAGACAACTTCCATGGCCTGCACCGCTCACCGGATTTGTTCCCCATTGAGCACGTGTGGGTATTTATGGGACAACAACTTATCTGGTCTCCGCGGCCAGCCACGACCATCCCTGATTTACGCGTCCAGGTTGAGGATGCTTGGAACTCAAAATTCCATGCTTACATCCAACATCTGTACGACAGGCTCCATGCCAGAATTGCACAGTGTGACGCAGTTCATGGCGGTTCAACTCTTTGTACTAACCATGTTACATGGAAATGTTGTTTTTCAGTTTACCAGCAAATACAGCTGTATTTTGCCATAATGTTTTGATCACGTTATCCTCTGTATTCTGCTGTATAAGTTTCGTTGGTATCAGACTTCTCTTTTCTTGATGTTCTTTTTTCATTTTCTGCCAGTGTATATACGAGGAAATCAATAAATATTGTTAACATTACAGCTTCTGAACATTGTTTTACCACCACTTATTATTTTGAAAGAAAAAATTTATTAACTAATTTGCATGATTAAAATGCCTGAAACAGATTAGTTTCGATGCAAGTTACAAATTGTTTAATGTTTTTGGTTAAGAGGTCTTTTCACCAGAGTTGTGATGTCAGGTTAAACCCTCATTTGTGCAAGTACATTTTATTTTTGACACGAATCAAATTTTAAAATTATAAATCTTTTAAATTATATGTTTTTCAAATTTTACGGTGCGCATAAAATTTAATATTGAATTTTATAGTTCGTGATCAATGTTAAAAACAAGAACACTTAAAGAAAATTATTAACACTGGCAGTGATATAACTCTAGAAAAGTGTTACATAAAACAAAGCGATTTTTAGGAGCTCAGTGGACATAAAACAGTTAATTGAGCACCTAAGAGTTTACGTCTTGTTTACACTCGAACACTAAATAAAACTGGCTTCCATAATTTTGGACAGTGCATGTATTCATCACCACAATTTTCTTGCGATAATTTGAAGAAGATGAACTGAAAATACACGAAAATTGGGTATACACAAGTGTGGCAAAGAAATTTTAAGACTGGGTCTGTAAAAATGATATAGAAAAACAAGAAATTATGATTTGTTTTGGTTTGTTATTCAAAATAAGTCCCTCCGGTTTCAATACACTTGTTACAGCGATTTAATAATGATTCGAATTCCATTTCCAGTTAACTTTGCGGAAATTGCCTCCAAAACCACACGTCGAAGCTGTTTGGTATGGTCGAAATATCATCCAAATGACAACCTTTTAACGTCCTTTTTAAGTTTTGGGAATTAAGAAAAGTCGCAGGGTGCTGAATCAGGCGAATACGGTATATGATTCAAAACACAGACGTTATTTTTCGACAAACATCTACAAACAAGAAGTGAGGTGTGACTGGGGTGTATCACCGTGCAACAAACACTAACTGTTTTCATCCCGATATTCTGGACGAATGCGACGAATTCTGCCCATTAAACGCCTCAAAACATTTAAATAAAACTCACCAGTAATTGTTTGTCCACTTCTGGAGCAAATTCGTTGTGGATATACCCTTACTATCGAAGAATGTAATGAGCATTGTTTTGAATTTCGATGGAACTTTTCTTGTTTTTTTGGCTTGTGGTGAGATTTTTGACTTCCATTCCGCACTTTGTTGCTTTGTTTTAGGATCTAGTATTGAAAACGACCGTGTTTCATCCCCTGTAACAATCGATTTTAAGAAGTTTGGATCATTTTCAGCTGCTGAAATGATGTCTCTGCAATGTGCACTTCTCCTTGATTTTTGTTCATTGGTTAACGTGTGTGGAACAAATTTAGCACAGACTTTTTGTTTTGCCCAAATCGTCATGCAGGATGGTTCGAATCGTTTCTTTGCTAATGTTTAAAGACTCCTTCCATCATTCGTAGTGACGCACATCGATTGTTTGTTACGAATTCACGCACTTTTTCAATAATATCAGGTGTCCTAGATGAACTTGGTCTTCCGGTATGCTTATCATCTTCTCTAGCGTATCTCTTCCATCCAAAAACGTTTGTGCCACAGGGAAACATTTGATCTACTTAAACAACACTCACCGTAAACTTGTTTCATCATTTGGTACGTTTCCGAAGCACTTTTACCAAGTTTTGCGTTAAATTTAATAACAACCCTTTTGTCTCAATAATTCAACATGAAAAAAATTTACTTCTCTAATGAACGGCCGTTTCGTTTGAGTTACTTTAACAACTGTGCAGTACTTTGGCAAAAAGCAAGCAGATGGTCAAGGTTTATAACGCATTCACGATTACACTGGTGGCGCCACCGTAGGCTGAAATCTAGCGCCAGTCTTAAAAATTCTTTGACGCCCTGTGTGTGTTGTGAAACGCACATACGGAATCAGGGTACCGCATATGAAGTGGAGAAGCCAAGGTATCCGTTTATTCATAGTGAACGGCTGCATAGAATGGGTTTTTTGCGTAACTGTTCTTATTGTTTACGGAGTGTAAAGAAAGGATTTTGAAGTACGATATTTTTTGTAGTACCTGCGAGTCACCATTTAAGAGATGAACTGGAGGGGAGAGCGATTGGAAAAGTTGTGGTGGACCTCCGGTCATGTGGAATTTGCATGATGCGGAAAGGTGAGACTTTCTTCGTTTTGCAGATTCTTCTTGAACACATTTCAAAATATTCAATTAGATTTGGATGGTACTCAGAAGGAAGTCGTGGAGCTAAATCTATAAGGTTAACCAGTATCTCCAATGAACTGTAAGGGAATATTGTTGGCCTACTCCGACACAGCTGCGATGTGTCTTTCCTCCGACGAAACTAACAGTAGGCGTTTGTCAAAGTCACTTAAGTCCACAGACTTTCTTCTCAGAAGAATAACACTGCTATGCAGAGCCCAGGGTCAGGTGTAATACATACGTGACCAAACGCTCCACTGTCTTCCGACAGTTGTTTCGATTCTGGTAAAGTCCTTTCTGGTCATAAAGTTTTGTCCTTTCCTTGCATGAGTAAATATAAAAACAAATCAGTGAGTTCTAATTTCAGAAGAAGACAAAAAATCATCTACAAATTTTTTTCAGAAATTAAAATTTCCAAAAACTTCAATTTTTTTTTTATCCCTAAAAATATATAAAATACATTTTGCATAATCTGATGCAGATAATCTGATGATGCGAAATCAGATTATGTTAAAAGGAAAAACAGATGAAGGAAGTAAAAACAACAACAATAAATTAACTTGGATCTATGTTGTTTTTAAAGGTATTAAAGATAGAAAAATTATTTGTACGTGAAGAATTTTAAAGAAATACACTTCTGGCAAATAAAGGTGCAGGAAAAATAAGTGCTCAAAAGTTGGTAAAGTGCTCAAAAGTTGGTAGGAAGGGCAGAACACGAGCTCACACGTAAATTATTAACCTGGTTGAACATGCGGAAATCATTTTCAGCAGTACGCCTGCTGGAAGTCGTACCCAGAGGAGTGAAAAAAAGACGGTGTTAACCACTCTGGAAGTGCGTTTGCTCGCCGTTTCTGGTCATGAAGAGCTGAGGGATGCCCCATCGAAAACAACTGTAGCTCTACTCAGCAGGTTCAGGTCTTCGATCGCCGGAGATTTATGTTACATTGAGATTACGGATTATCACTCCGAGAGATTGGTGCTTGAGCAACCACGGTGGAAAGAATATTGCATCAGTGGGTAGCGGAGGAACAAAAACACACCGACGTGCGGTATCCTAAACACCCCGTCACACTCCAGAACGGGGAGAACCGACATCTGGTGCGCATGGATCTGACGGATTGCAAAGTCACATCGACCACCGTGGCTCAACAGTTCCAGTGGCTGGCGTAACACCCAGTCTCCACACAGACGGTTCGACGTTGTCTGCAGGAAAGCGGGGCGTTTCTGCACGACGCCCATTTTTTCGGATACCTTTGACTGTACAACACCGGCATCTGCGCCATCGGGCGGTGAAGTGAACTTCATCACCCCTAACGCTATGTATTCTTCAATATAATTAACTCACCGACGGCTGCTAGAAAATACGCAATACGGCTAATGCAAATCTCAGGTACAGCGTCAACCTTTACATGCGATATAAGAAATGTTGCAGTACGCTGTGGGCAATCACGTAGCAATGCGGCAGTCACAGCGAATCATCTGATGGGAAGAAAGTGTAATAATGCTCCAGAATTCAGTCATTCAAACAAAGGTAAGATCATTGATATGGGCCTTGCAAGAGCTTTACTATCATCAAATGCAGAAATGGCATGTGGCACACGAGAAACTTTTATCGAAGATTCTGATTACTTGTTAAAAAGAACACTGCGCTGACTCTAAATATACAAAATGGTAAAGCCACAATAATATATTAAACAGGGAATAGGGAAAAGTGGCACGGATTGTACAAGAGGAAACCCAAGACCACGGAAACGCTAATAATAGTAGAGTTTAACTCCAGTCCAAATTATCCCACTTTTTTGTCAATTCATTTCTGTTTTATCCCATTTTCGTCCATTCTCCCATGCTCATCACGGTTTTCTGAACTGTCGTTTTAGACTCACTTCCGGTAGTAACCTGGTTCATTCGGCCAGTCAGTTGCTTTATCCGTAGCGTGTCGAACGGCCCTCATGCACCTTCGTAGCAGACGTTAACCTCTCACATCAATGGCACGTGGTGCTCCGCAGTTTCTACACTGCTCATTCGCAATGGTGCGATTCTTCCATTTACGATACACTTTAACAAAAGGAGCATGCGTAAGAACAGTTCACAAACTGCACTGTTTAAGAAAGGCTGCCACTCCTCTTGACCTAAAAGCTCATAATAATCGCTTTTCACAAATCTGGTAAATCTGTCTTAGGATCCATGACAGCAAAGAGTGATATGTTTTCAGATTGCCTGAAGCACACCCCGGTATATAACCTCCAAGCTTAGGCTCGCGACACGTGCCTTCGTTTATTGGCAACGCGCTGTTGACGTCAAAAGTAGGAGGTGGTTACAATAATGTGACTCGTCTGGTTAATAATTTCCGTGCGAAAGATAAAGATGCCCCTGAATTATTTATTCAATAATATATACTAAGTCTCTTTTCCTAAATAGAAAAATAAATCACCATTCTAATCTTACATTGAACCCTTCAGTTTCTACAGCACTTAACGCGCTGATATAGAGCGAAAATACTGAACTACACGGGAAGCTGAAAGGCAATTTGGGGTTGACCCGCTGCGGCATATAATATTAAAAGCGTATTCCGTTTTTATTAGTTTTTATTCATACTTGGTGGCATTTTTTAAATAAAGCGAAATACACCGTTAATACGATATTCATGAAACAGCACTGTACAGACTAATTGTTGTCGTGTGACTATTTTGGGTAAATAAAAATGTGTGAATGCCACGAGAAATTACAAGTGAAAAAGTTTAGTTTGAATTACTCCTTCTTTAAACGGTTTAAATAATACACTAATGAGCCATTGCATTATGACTACCTACCTTATAAACTGTAGAAGCTCCCTTTAGCCCGCAAGACATCGGCCACTCGGCGAGACTTCGATTCCATGACGAATATACGCAATTATGTTCACAAATCTGCATTCACTGAAAGGAACAAGAACATTGTGATTAACTGGTGTGTATAAAAATCGAGGGAAGTCTAGATTGTCTGCAACTCTTGCTTTTTATGCTGGCAAAGATAACATATGCGATTTGAAAATGTAGTAGAAATAAATCTCGGTTCAATGACTATCCTGATTTCTACAATTAATACGCTGACAAAATTGTATTTACTAAAATCAGATCTGATAAGTTATTTATGGGAACTCTTCAGAACATATGAACTCGAATATCCTCACTGCCTAAGAAAATGTGAGCAAATCCCTCACTCGCACTGATAATAAAATCTATGTTTTTCTCGTTTACTGTTTTTGTTTCTTCGGAATTAATTTGGTAATTTTCGTTATTTTTGGGGGACATTTTCACGCACTTCTTGTCGAGTGACTGCTTTAGAGATCAAGGACGCGGTAAGAAACAAATCGTTGATGATTTTTTTTTCCGAAAGATGGGTATAAGAAGTTAGGAATGTTCATAACATGACCATTTTATCATTTTCCAGTGGTGGACAAATGGTATAGGTACACTTTTTGTTGAACGAATGCAATTTTAAAATCAACATCATTACAGGGGAAATTCGAAAATTATTGTTGTCATCTTTCTTTTAAAAAACCACCATTAGAATGCAGAGTGCATCAACAGCATGAAAGCCATATTTTCATCTTTACTGATGACACACACAAGGGATGTGTAATAAATTATGAACCATTTTGCAACTGACGTGTTCCTCTGCCATCAGTTGATTCTATATATGCGCAGTTGAGTGAAAATAACATTTAAAATTTTCGTAAGAGTTTGAACGTTTACATGATCATACTACACAATACGAAGAAATTCATTAGTAAACGTACAGATAAAAGTTAGAAAAAATATGTAAAAATACGTGTCTCGTATTAATATTTAAACTATAAATATCACAGTTAATTAGTACTACCGAATGTTCATTACTGGACACATTTCAAATGAATATTTTATTGCAAATTCTGTTAGCGTTCATGATGTAATGAGAAACAGTTGAATTCTAATTTTTACTACTTGTAGTCTCAACGTAAGAAAAAATATTTCCGAGAAATGGAATTGAAACACCATATTGGAGCATCTGGAAAACTTAAGTTTTACTGCGCTGTGACAAAACAACTGGAGTTAAATGCAAATACATACTATAGGTTAAAGGCTCTTACCAAACCGTTAATATGAAACTAATTTTATTTTCTCGGTATTACGATAATTCTGATTACAGGGACATAGATTCTGTTTTTCCATAAATTACATTTAGTGATTGCTATTAAGAAAAGTATAGCATTATTTTTTGTCTGTTGTATTTGGTGTATCTAAAAGAAACCTTCCTACAAAAGAAAACTTGCCTGGAGATCTTTTGAAAAAAACCAGCAGAATTTTAGAGTACAATTATGTCTTAAAAGAAAACTGTTTGATCAATGCATCCTTCTAGTGCTTACGTATGGTACAGAGACGTAAACCTTAAACTAAAAGAGATGCATACACAGGCTGCAGACAATCCCAAAGAGGCATGCAGAGGTGCATGCTTGGTGTAACCAGGGAGAGATAAGAAGAGGAACTCATGGATCCGAAAAATGACAAGAGTGAAAGACATCATTATCAGAGTTAAATCCCTGAAATGGCAATGGGCTGGACATTCTGCCAGAAGGACAGACCATCGAAGGACAGTCGAAATTTTAGATTGAATTCCAAGAGACAGGAAAAGACCCAGAAGAAGACCACATAGAAGAGAGGGTGGATGAAATTCGAAAGTATGCGGCAAAAGTGTAACATACAGAGGTAGGCTGGCACAAGACAGACTGTTGTTAAAGAGAATTGGAGAGATCTTCGTCCAGCAGTGGATTGATGCTAATGTTTGACAATGATGATGATAATGATGATGAAAATAAGTTACACGACATTGGGGTTTTCTTTGCATATACTCTGTAAACAAAATTTACAACAACACTTATGTTCCTTGCTTCGGTATTTTTATTTTTTTTGCTTTCTCTGGGCGTTGATGTTGGTGTTAAATTTTTTAGTGTTTCTGCGGTGTGATTCTAGACGATTTTGCCGTTCCTTGAGTGTGAGCTTTGGTGTGTTGGAGGATTCTCGGGTAGTTGGTGTGTGTTTTTTCTTGGATTGTGAAACCTTCTATCTTGGTTTCTCCTGCTCTGTGCTTCTTTGTGCGTCTTTGTTAGCTTATATACTGACTGCCGGACAATTGCTAAGCGGACGGATGACAATAGCAACGATGGCAACTTCATAAAATGGAAGGCAGGAAAATGTAGGAAATTAGCATAAGTGCGGGATACAGTAAGACGTGTTGTGCGAATGCAGAATTTTGGATTGCCGAACTTGTTCGTGACGTCATAGCGCTGATAAGAGATATAAAGGATTTGACGCGTTTTGACCGTTGTTGTTCAAAACGCAAAGTTGAAATTGAAAGAATCAATTGACGAACTTGCAAGTTTCAGTAGTCTTCCCGACATCACCTAGAGAGGATTTTACGCGTGGCAGTATTATTGGCAAGATTGAAGAAAGCGCGAAAAATAACAGATGCTGCCAGAGGAGTTCGACATCAGCCACAGTGTTGTGTTTCTTCAAGGCTTTGGGAAATCATTTCAAACAAATGGAGAGTGTAGCAAACGTCACGGGGGAGGTCGTGTTCGCAGTACGGACACCTGCAGAAAGATCGAGTACATAGTGCTATCAACAAAAAGACACCGGACTGCAGCACAGCTAGTGAGGTAGCAAATCACAGGGGTTTATGGCTGCTACTGGCAAGCGGATCTCCCGAAAAACTGTCGCCAGGCATTTGCATGAAGGAGGACTATACGCCCGCCGTCCTGTTGCCAGGGTAAGCATCCCATTGGTCCAGAGACGTCACCATACCGCCCGTTTGGTAATGGTGCCATCAACATCGCAATTGAGACTGATAAACGACTGGTCTGCTGTCCTCTTCTCAGGATGAGAGTAGATACAGTCTATCGTCTGATTGTCGACGACAACTGATCTGGCGTGATAGTGGTATTGCATATTGTCCAGCAAACATACAGGAAAGGGACCGATATCCGACATGTAGTGTCATAGTAATGGAGCTGGCATCACGCTGGATCAATGGCCGTACGTCCCTATATGTGCTCTCCAACTGGGACTATGACTGGACAAAGATACATTAATGATGTTCTGCTACCTCATGTTAGCATGTTCCGTGGTGCTGTCGGTGATAGATTCATTTTCATGGACGACAATGCAACAGCTGTCATCGAACAGTCGCTGTCCAGGAGTGTATTGAGATCGAGGATATTCAACGCCTCGTATGGCCAGCACGTTCTCCAGATCTGAATCCCATTGAAAATGTGTAAGATGCTGTGGGGAGGAGTCTTGCTCGTCGCCAATGCCCTCCAATAAACAAGGACACCCTCATCCGTGCACTGACAGAGGAATGGGATAAATTACCCCAACAGCTGCTTGATAATGTTGTGCAAAGCATGACACGACGTGTGGAATCTTGCATCGCCCTCCATTGTTGGCCATATCCCGTATTGACATCTTACGCCGGAACGCCTGCGGACGGTAATTGCATTTTTTTTCACGTTTTACGTATTCTGCACAAGATGGCCTGTTTGTCCCTTGAACACATTTCCTAAGCCTTCTGGATTTCAGAGCACAATAAATTGCCTTTCTTGTAATGTCCTGGTATTCAGACATTATCTGATTTCACTTGGCCATCTGACCACACTTACTTTTTTATGCGCTATATAGCCGTTTATGATCCGTCCTTAGCAATTGTCCAGCAGTGTATATACACTAAAGTGTCAGAAAAACTGGTAATTTACGAGTCTCATACATGGTAGGTCACCCACAGGAACGTAGGACTGCGGAAATACGACGGTGCATGCACTCCACTAACTTCTAGAAATACGCTGTAGTCAATGCACACCACTACTTCCTGCACCCGAGCATTCTACAATTCGGGTGTATTCCTAGGTCTCGGCTTCCTGTGTTCGATAGAGCGTCGC
Source organism: Macrothele yani (assembly GCA_039090855.1). Classification (NCBI taxonomy): domain Eukaryota; kingdom Metazoa; phylum Arthropoda; class Arachnida; order Araneae; family Macrothelidae; genus Macrothele; species Macrothele yani. The sequence goes on along the minus strand of CM077034.1, from coordinate 67,058,236 downwards.
ATGCCATCCCAAATGTGTTCTATCACGTTCAGATCTGGGGACTTGGGTGAGAATGGCGGCACCCCAAACTCAGACGAATGCTCCTCTAACCATAGTGTGGCGTCCCGGAAACTTGTGTGGAGGTGCATCGTTCTCTTCGAACAGGCCCAACTCATCAGCATGAATGCAGGGACATGAACGGGTGTACCTCGTCAGAAATGATGCGAACATTACGTTGTAGCGTTGGCCAGTCACAGACGTTTGTAGACATACCAGGGGTCCCATTGGTCAGTCCAGCTAAATACCCCCCATACCATTACGGACATCCAGCAGCCGGTACAGTTCCCTGTGGACAGGCGGGATCAATGGCTTCATGGGGTTTGCGCCACGCACGAATCGCTTCCATCTGTCCGATACAGTTGGAAACGCACTGACTCGTCAGACCAGTTTACTTGTTTCCAGTAATCCAGTGTCCAGTGGCGGTGTTGCGGTGCAAAAACAAGGCACATTGCTTTGTGTGTCGTGCACCCATCAAGGATACTGGAGTTGCGCGTCGGCTTCCAAAGCCCATATCGTGCAGGGTACGTTGCACAGTCCGGACGCTGGATGCTTGTTGCGGCTCCAGCATTGAATTCCCATGATACCTGCAAGAGTACTCGCACGTCTATCCCGTGAAAGGATTATTGACAGCCGAACGATGGTCCACGTTCACCCTATGTCTTTTAACGACCACACTGGTATCGTAGATTGGAGAGTTTTTACCGGAATTCTTGTAGTCACGGTACACCCTTGCAATAGTCGTCCGTGAAAATTCGAACTTCGTTTCTACCTCCGAAATACTATGGCCAATCTCACGAGCTGCCAACTATTTCACGGCATTGAAAATCGCTTAAATCGTTATTACGTGTCATTCTCTTGCCAGAAACAGGCTCTGACAGCTGGGAAGGTTGTCTATCGCTTTATATACGCACTGGCGAACGCAACCGAGTACGCGCATAGGTGACGTTGCTATGTATTTTGCATAAGCTTGTCTGTACTCCAGTTTTTCTGGCACTTCAGTGTGTATGTGATATATACAAATCTATGCAAAAGGACATTAACACACAAGCAACCAACTTTCATAAAACAAATTACTAGGGCTTTTGAGTTCCAGATGAAAAAAAACACAATAAAGAGAATTATAAAAGGACAAAATAATGTTAAGTCAATTCTTGTAAGGAGTTTTATGGCTCATTTTTAATTTCAGTAGTTCTTCGTAAATACAACAGTTCAGCTAGTATTATTGTTTTGGTAAGGAGCTTTATTGTTCATTTTTGGTTTCAGTGACTGTTTTTTTACGCTTTCCAACCGTAGGTTGAAGAAACGTATATGCTCCAGCTTTGTCCGTCCTTCCGTCTGTCGGCACGATAACTTCGCGGTAAAATGGTTCGATTACGATGAAGTTTTAGTATGTGGTAGGGAACTGCCTGGGGACGAACCCTGTTGAAAATGGACGAAATCGGGTCAAATGTCACGGCATGAGGAGCGAATCCATTCCATTGCCGCCTTATGCACCATAACTTCCGTAAAATATGGTTCGAAGTCTATGCAATTTTAGTATATTGCAGAGGGGATGAACTGGGAATCAACCTTATTGAAAATGGGTGATGTGGGGTCAAAGGTCAGGGCATAGGAGCGGGAATACATCATTGCCTTTATGCGTCATAACGTGCGTAAAAATTGTTCGATTTCGATAAAATTTTATTATGTGGTAAAGAAATACCTTATGAACGATCTTATGACGTCATAATCTTGCGCTTGAAATGTTGACGCGCGGTCACGCCATCTGTCTCATTTACGTCACGCATTTTGTGTGGATCCTATTAAAGTTTTATGACGTCACCACTCTTTCGAGCAGATTGTCGCGATTCCCTATCTGCCTCATTACGTCACGCGCGTTGTGTGCGTATGTCCGTCCGCACGATAACTCGCGTAAATATCGTTCGATTTGGGATGAACTTTTTAGTATGTGGAAGGGGACTACTCAGGAACGAACCCTATCGAAATGGGACAAATGGGATCAAAGGTCACGATGTAGGAGAGGGATCCATTCCACTGATCTTTTACGTCATAACTAACGTAAAAAAAGTTTCGATTTCGAATAAATTTTAGTATTTGGTAAGGGACTACCTGGGAACAAACCCTATTGAAAATTGGCGAAATGGTGTCCAAAGTCAGGATATAGGAGCGGAATCACTTCCATCGCCATAATGCGTCATAACTTACGTAAAAATTCTTCGATTTTGGTGAAATGTTAGTATGTTGTAGGGGCCTGCTTGAGGACGAATCCTGTTGAAAACGGGCGTAATGGGGTCAAAGGTTAGGACACAGGAGCGGAATTTATTCCATAGCTTTTATGCATTATAACTTACATGACAATGCTTCGATTGCGACAAACCTTTGTCATGTTATTTCGGAGGTACACCGAACGGTTCTGTTAAATATAATCGAAATGGGATCAAAGGTCAAGGCACAGGACCGAGATTTATTCCAAAGCAATTATCCTCATAACTTGAGTAATGATTTCTGGTATGTTGGAAAGCGTATTATGATCAATGCATTGCATGATTTTACTGACTTGTTTTTGTATATTCTACATTTCATGTTGGGAGGACAGAATGCATTGATGTGTGTTGTTGCATTTTTTGAGATATTTGGCATTCTGATGAAACTTGAACTGAATTTGTATGCTCAGGGCCACTGGATGTGATTCCCTCAAGAATAGTCCAGGGGTTCTGAGTGGGTAATTTTTAATAATAATTTACTTAATGTTATTTTGTAGTTTTATAATTCTCTTTACTGTGCTTTCTTTCATCAGGAAGTCAAAAGGACCTAGTTATTTGTTTATGAAATTTGGTTGCTTGTGTGTTAATATTCTTTTGCATACACAACCTACATCTAATATTTGCCGCACAGGGCAGTTTTGCTGTAGTTTATATTACATGAGTTGTATTTTAACTTTCATTTTATTCTTCAAGTATGGAGTTCGCCACTAAGATTTTTTGTCGTTTTCGAAGAAAACTTTTTATTGAGGAGACACATTTATCGTTTTTAGTGAACTATAGAGACTTGCAGGTTGTTCCCAACTACCTGAAGTTGCACCGTTTTCCAGTCACTCACCGAGATGCCTCAGTCCTTGCTTCTGCAGAATACAAAAGGCTCACTTCAGAGATCCGAACGAAACGTAGTTTCATAGATTATTCGCACAGGAAATCATATTACGCCATCTAACTTATTTACATATATATATAAAAAAGTTACACAATTTTCATATTATAAGTTGACAACAAAGTGCTGCACATAGCAAAAAACTACACTGAACTTAGAAAAGCACGAGAAAATGCAAACGAAATTTCTATTCTTGAGAGTATAACACATGATTATAAATTAAAAAATATATTTACAAAGCACTGAATTCCAGAAATCGAACGAAACTTGAGACTACATTTAACATATTGTTGGCGAAGTCAGATTGGAAACTACTTTACGAAATTAAACTCAGTACACATATTCTAGACATAAACTTCAAAATTGCAGGTAATATAATCTCAAACAGAAAATGGTTACATTTAACTAATGCCCCATTTTGTAAGCAGTGTGTGGAAATCGAAAACACAGAAAATATTTTAGCAGAACGTGACTTTGGGAATTACCTTTGGAGGTGTTTATTAAATTATTTATATCTAAAAGAAACCTTCCACAAAGTCAGGTCTACTTGCTTAAACAGAAAATAATTTAACACTACAGTAATAAATAAATTTGTTCTAAATTTTGTTCTGCAGTAATAACACGTTTTTTAGTCGAGCAACTACACACTGATGAAGGCGAAGCTCTACAGCACCCTCCAATTTTCCGATTTATATAAATGAAGGACAATCGTTCATTGCAAGTGTAAAGTGTCTAAAATTCCAAAACATGAATCAAACCATATTTTTAAGCAAGTTATGACGCATAAAGGGTAAAGGAATGCATCCTGCATCTATGTCCTGATCTTTAACCCCACTTCACCCATTTTCAATAGGGTTCATTCTCAGGTGGTCCCCTACGACATACTACAATTTCATCGAAATCGAACCATATTTACGCCAAGTTATGACGTATAAGGGCAATGGAATGGATCCCGCTCCTACACTAGCGGAAAGTGAAAAAAGAACACCAAGAAGGAGTCGTCTGATCCCAACGAAATTCATACAGCATAATAACGGAATACAGAGGATAACGTGAGCAAAACATTATGGAAAATACAGCTGTATTTGCTGGTAAACTGAAAAATAACATTCCCATGTAACATGGTTAGTACGAGGTTGAACCGCCATGAACTGCGTCACACTGTGGAATTCTGGCATGGAGCCTTACGTACAGATGTTGAATGTAAGTTTGGGGTATTGAGTTCCAAGCATCCTTAACCTGGACGCGTAAATCAGGGATGGTCGTGGCTGGCCGTGGAGACAGGATAAGTCGTTGTCCCATAAAATCCCACACGTACTCAATGGGGGACAAATCCGGGAAACGTGCAGACCACGGAAGTTGTCTCACACCCTGAAGTGCATGTTGCGTTGCACGTGCCGTGTGTGGGCGCGCGATATCTTGCTGGAAAACACCACGGTCGACCAACTTTACAAATGGCACAACAACGGGCTGAATGATGTTGTTGATGTAGGAGGTGCTGTTTAACCTACACGGTACAAACGCTAGTTGTGTACGGGAGTGATAGCTGATCACTCCGCACACCAGGAGACCAGGTGTAAGCCCTGTGTGTCGCTGGTGGATGAGAGAAGGGTGGAGACGCTATCCTGTGCGTCTCCGAACAGGCACACGGCCATCGGAGGCTCCCAAGCAAACTCTGCTTTCATCGCTGAAAACGTCAGATCGCTATTGCGTTCTCCAGTGCAGACGTTGGCGACACCACTGCAGCCGTTCCTGACGGTGGGCTGGAGTCAGAGGTACACATGCGAGAGGCACACGTGCACATAGTCCTGCATCCAGTAGACGGTTGCGGATTGTTCGCAGAGTCACCTCAGGTGCAACGGCAGCTCGGATTTGCGTCACAGTGGATGTTCTGCTTGACAACGCTGCTCTTCTTATGCGTCGATCGGTCCGCTCATTAGTCCGTCTGTGACTCCCGGTTCCACGTCTTCTCGTGTGGGAATGTTCCTCGGACCATCTACGCTTCCGTCGTACCACCACCGATACTTGCCGTCCAATTCGCTCCACAATACGACGATACGACCACCCGGCATCGCGGAATCCGACTAAACCACCTCGCTCAAAGTCCGATAACTGCTGAAATCGTTCACGTTTTCCATGTCCAGGTATTGCAGCTGCTTCAGAGTCTTCGCACGTGTCCTCACGCTGACGACTGATTATATTCACTTCGCCGTACTCCTTAAATACCAACCACGATAATTTGCATATTATGCCGTACTGTGACGTAAGCGCTTACCGGTTGTTCCCGAAATTAATATCACACCTACGTACATCCGACCCAATTAACATATGTAAATTTCATGATCGTCCGCCAATTCCTTCTTGGTGTTCTTTTTTCACTTTCCGCCAGTGTATTTCGTAACCTTTGACTCGATTTTGTCCATTTTTAATATTTCATCGAAATCGAACAATTTGTACGCGAGTTATTGTGCCGACAGACAGACGGACGGACAGAGCTTGAGCATATACGCTTCTTCAACCTACGGTTGGAAAGCGTAAAAAAGTGGTAACGTGAGGCAAAACGACGAACATTAGCACAGGTGTGGGCCGAGAAAAGCTTATCGATGCTACAGGTCATTGAAGTCTATTCCGTATGGTAGGACAGAACGAAAAGGAAACTATAGTGCAACTCTCCTCTAATTTCAATGCTGGTGATGGAGTAATAGGTCAAAAAAACATAGCTCACAGAATTCTGCTAAAAACGGGGCTACGTAGAAGTAGGCCGCATCAAGTGCCCATACTAATCTCTGTTCACCATCTAGAATGTGTGCAATGCAAATGCAAAACTAAAAAAATGAACCTGAATGATTGGAAGTATGACAGCTGGTGCGATAAATCTCTTCTCCTGTTGCACCATATGGATGACCGGACACACGAGTGGCTTTTACTTGGGGAAGTGTTTCACCAGGATGAGATGGGATATGAAACCTAGCAGGTCGAAAAAGTGTAATACTTTGGTTAATGCTCTTCTGGGAAATCCTTTCTCCATTCATTGATGCAAGATTGGATTTACAGAAGAAAAACTTAGTGATTCAAAACCGAATGTGATTTTTATGGCAAAAACGTTATTCCTGAACTAGAAAAGTGAAAAAGAGAAATTTTTACGTGAGTAATGTTCGTTTCGCGACTTTTATTTGCAATTTTTTAAACTATCAAGTGCATTAAATTACACAAACTTTTATATGCAAAAGCAATGAACCTCAGGCAATTTGTTTTGTTGGTTTTTTTTCCTCCAGACGGCAGTTCCTATCTTCAGCAGTTCTGTATTTAATACCATTAAGAAAGGTTTCACAACAAACTCGTTCATAATTATTTTTTAGTAGATTTCAAACACTGAACTCCGTTTAACCGACAAGTTGTGAATACATTTAGATTTACTTAGTGTAACTAAAATTCAGAAAAATTTTCAGCAGATTGTAAATTTATTGCCAACATAAGATTAATGGATTTTTCAAGACGGTTGAACCTCCAATTTTTAAGTTAAATTGAACCACATTAGAATGAAATTGTACTTATTGACAATTTTCATATAAATTTAATTTCGGACTTAATACTGTAAAACATAAGAACACATTTCTGTATTCAATTGTGTTTAAAATAATCCCAACTGTGAAGTTATGTTTTCGAAGAAAACAAACAAACTTACTCGTGCAATTTTTTTGTTTTAGAATTCCTAGGTAAAATGTTAACACTAAAACGAACTGTTAAAAAATGTGGTGAATGCAAAGCAACACCACTACAGAAAAGATGGGAACGCAAAATTTCTAAACGACATGTACTTGGAAATGAAAAAAGACTTGTTTTCCTTAAAACTTTTTGTTATACAGCCTAAGTTGGGAATAACACCTACATAATAGGCTTCGTCTGCCCTTAACGGTCTGACGTAATTCAGTACTTGCAGCACCAATTGTTTTTATCCGGTGTCCGAAGTCGGAACTAAGTTCACCGCTATCGCACGATATGTAAAATTAAGCAGAGATACCGGGTAATAAAATAAAGTTAGTAAGACAAACGACTTCATGTGTGGCAACACGCACGTGCTTGAACAACTGTCTGCGACGTTTGTTCTGTTACGTAGGTGTGATGTTGTGGGGTTTTTTTTTCGCATTGCTCAGAAATGTGAGAAAAAGGTATAAAATTGAAAAATAATTTCACGAAAAAAGAAGCAGTGTTAATATAAAAATTTTAGTCACAGCTTTTTTATCGTGCATGGCATGAGCTATGAGCTAGTCAGATGGAAAAGTACTTTTAACCCTAACATTTTCGTCTCCCGGAAATGATACATGTCGAATGTTGGCACGTCCATATATTTGGATGATACTGTTACAAAAGAAGCTGACCAATTTCTTTTAGAACCCGAGTAATTATTGGCAAATAAGACAGTTTTGAAGTTCCTGGAAGTATGACATATTATCGGCACAGGACGTGGCACATTGCTTGTCGCCTGCCGCTAAACGTTTTGGTTAAGGTTTGTTCCCAACATTTTTTTTGTTTTTGTCATCTTATGAAGTTGTATTTCACTGCAACCAGGTTTTTAGTAAATTTTCTCCGGTAATTCTTAACTGCGGAACAACCAAAATCAAACTTTTTTCTATAGCTTTTGTAGTATTTCCAAAATAAAAGATATCAACTGCTGCGTGAAAATCAACACTTTTTGATCGAAATTCTCTCGGCTCTGTGATTCAAATACATTTACTGAAAAAGTTGAAAGTCAGTTCTTTCCGTCAAAAATGTGTATCCTTTTTATAATTCGGAATTAAATGGCTTTTCATTACATTTTTCAAACAGCGAACTTAAGGAACAGGACGACCACAGGCGACAAAGACAGGAGTATGCACTAAATTTTTAATGCTTTTTCAAGCATTTTTTAAGAAATTAGGGTTATCGCGAGAGTAGCGTACAAAAAGGAAACGTTTATATATAATTATTTTTTTCAAATAAAATACTGAAAAAAATTCCAATATTTCCTATTTATTATTTTGCCTCCCATGATCATTATTAGGCCAAAATATAGCACCAGAGTGATTTTGTTTACTAAGGGTATTTACGAATGTAGTTTAATACTTTATATGAAGGGGAATTTAATACACATTTATCAGGGAAACATCGATTCTCTACCTTATTTCATTTTACGATCTATAGAATAAATGCATCTTTCGAACTTCAAATACAAAAAATTAAAAACCCTGGCTTCCGCAAGGTTTAAAGGACATAACGTATATGTTTATTATATGGGGATTGCAGGAAAATTCTTCAAATAAGGATATGGCAGGCATGATATTAATTAATTTGTTGTATTTCAGCAGTATTAGGCAGAATGACCTTCAAATAGCTATTCTGAATAGATGTTATTTGGAACAGGATTTCAGAAAAGCCAAGAGATTGAAATATGAAGAGCCATATTTTTATTTGGTTCGTTCTGTTTCCATTTCTTCACCAAGAATGCTGTATATTGGTTCATGTTTTCACTTGTTCGCACTATTTTCATTTTGTTTTCCTAAATATATATTTGAATTTGTTTTCAACCAAAACTTATGTCCGCAAAACATCATAATGCCAACGAAAGGGCAGTTTCTTGTTTTGAACTCTTCTTGTGGCGGCTTTGTTAAAAGAAATATCTGCGAAGCAGGCAAGAGCTTCGTCGTAAAACGCAGTACGTGAGAAGGTGATCGTTTTCAAACAATACCCTAATGCAGCGTTTATCAAAAACGCGGCACCATGATATTCCAAGAATGTCCCAGAAGAAACTCGAGTAAAAGGAGGGCCACAGAACGAGCCTAAAGGGCCACAGAGGGAAGAAAAATGCAGCATAGTATATTAAACATACGTTCTTAGAGTAAAACGTACGCCTAAACATTTTTCCACTCAAGGAATTGCTCAAACGGCGTCTAAACCAGGCGCGCAGCAGAAGCCTCTGGCCGATAGTTGCTTGAGGAGTGACCGAGCTCCTCAGTGGATGTATAGCCCCCGCGGTCTGCGGCTCTTCCTTCTGCCTCGCAATTCCGCATTCCATCTCTGCGGCACCAAACGGTTCGCGTCTCGTTTGTTACTGGCAAGTTGCGTGAGCGTGCTGCTTCTTCGTTCGAGCATTACTGCGAAATAAGGAATGTTGCAGCGTGCAAAAGTTGTGCATGTACTCTCCAGGTATATTTAGCCGCTGTATTTGCCGTTGCTTTGCGGTTGCTGTGTTCAGTTCCTTCGTGTCCTAAAGATCTGTCGGGATCAGGCCTAACCTTTTATTTGTCTTTGTTCAGATGTTTTAGCGCTGTTTTATTTCTGGGAAGTGATTTCAATTATTTTGTAGTTCCAAACAAACGCAAGATCCCCCATGGCTTCTTCGGCTGTTGCCAGATCCCCCAAGGCTTCTTCGGCAAAGATATCATGACAATACTCAGTCGAGTATCTTTCCTACGGATTTATTCTGTCGCCATAAGACCACACAATGGTTATGTATTTTATATGTACGACTACTCTTCCCAATGAAAGCATGCGTCCATGTAAGTTGCAGAAACATTTAGAAACGTCTCATAAAGACAAGAAGGATAAATCACTTTGATATTCTCTCGCGTTTCGGAAATAATTTTGAAACTAGGTCCACTATGAAAAAAATGTTTGTTCAGAAATCATATAATTTAAATGACAAATGTTGTCGAATCTTATGAAATATCCGAACTGATAGCCAAGGAAGGAAAACTACGCACTATAAGGGACTCCTTGATTAGACCGGCGGTGTAAGTTGTTATTACATCCGTCATTAACCAAAATACTTATGAAATTATTGAATCCATCTGTTTGAGCAATTCATCAGTGTCGAGGCATTTTGACGAAATGAGCGAGGATGGTGAAAACCAACTAGTCTCGCAGTTAAAAATTAAGAAGTTTGCTTTGGAAATTGATGAATCATGTTTACCAGATAACACAACAATAGTGATGGCTTATGTTTGACATTTGCACGACGAAAAATTGAAAGAAGAAATGCTATTCCCTTGGAAACTTTAAACAGATACTAAAGGTGAAACAATTTTTGTGGAAAGAAAGAGGTACTTCAATGAGTAAGATATCCCTCTCGAGAACATTCTGGCCGGTACTACTGATAGTGCTGCATCTATGACAGGTAGATTCAGAGGATCTTTTGCATATGTGACAGGTGTTGTTTCAGAAGAATTATATATTCACTGCTTAGTTCACTGACAACTCTTAGTTTCAGAAACACTAGCAAGCGCTTACATCAGTCTCTACATGTTGTAATAAAAGAAGTAAATTACATTAATTTAAATGCAATTCAAATTGCCTTTTTCGACAGCTTTGTGAGAACTTTAACAAAGACTTCACACGATTATTATTGCATTAGGAAGTCCGTTGGCTGTCCAAGGGTAAATGCCTTTGTACTTTTGTTGCTTTGTGGGACCCACTTTGGATATTTTTTAGAGGCAAAGAAATGGAAGAACAGATGATCTATGCTAAATGTCATATATTTTTCCAGTGTGATGTCCTCGAAAAGATAAATTTCTTAAACAAACAACTAGAGGGCAGGAATTGTGATCTTTTTCAAACAAGAAGATTATTACTCTGTCTATTGGAAAAGTTAAGCTGTAAGCCACAAACATTGAATGCTGATAATTCGCCGGTTTTCCTCTTTGGCAGGAGTTAAAGATGAATTGAAAGATGATGATCATTTGAACAGCTTTATTATGTTATGGAAGCTCGTTTCTGTGATCTGCTTGACATGGATATTCCGACCTTGTTAGTTGATCCATTTGCTGTGAATGCTGCTAACGTCGATGTTTCTTCGCAAGAAGAGCTAATAGAGATACAGAGCGATATAGAACCAAAAGTAACTTTTAGTCAAGAAACATACCATTTTCCAATAAAGAGTGCAATATCTAAAATGTTTCCATAGCATTGGGATAAAGCAAAACTGTTTATAATGGAATTCCTAATTCTTATTTGGTAGAATGAGGTTTCAGTCAGGTGAGATATTTTCTCAGCCAAAAGCGGAAGCGCCTTCACAAAACGGACAGAAATACCTTTCGTTTATCGCTCACAGCAGTAGGACCTTATACAAAAAAACTCGTTCTGGTCATCAAGCACAAGGGTTACATTGACCGAGAAATACTTAAAATATAATTTTTCATGTAATTGTATCTTTTATAAATTAAAAAACATTAAATAAAACATGTTCTGTTTACCAACAAAACTTAAAAATAGCTATCTTTCCCCTGGTATGGCAGGGGGTACACATTAAGAAGACAAGATCCGAAGCGGGACACGTTCGGAAAATGGTTGAGAAACTTACGGCCCTAATGCACAACGACATTATTAAACATCTTTCCAAGATAGTTGTTCCTTGCTTCACATGAATCGCCCATCCGGTAGGTTACTGGTTGGCTCGGGCTATTTCCCAATGCAGTGGTTCTCAGCCTGTGGGGGCGCGACCATCAGGGGCCGTCCGACAGTTTCTCATAGGGGCGCAAAATATTTCGAACATGAAAAATTATTACTGTTAACTCAACCTAAAGTACGGCGTGACTTCATGAAAACAGTTTCTTGTCGAACTCATTCGTTGATTTTGCAGCGGCCTATCTCTCTTATTCTGTCATTTTCCTGTTGTTACTCAGGGTAAGGTCCTGCAGTTGTGTTGTGTAATGGATAGACGTTTATCACGTACTCCAGCTAAACGACCAAAAGTAGACAATGCAAATGAAATACAAAGGTCTAATTTCAAGTAAGATGTACGCCAACAGCGAGTGTATATTTTCAGTTGAAAATTCAATGTTTGCGTAAAACATGACCTTAAACCGACACGGGCAATATGTGAAAATCTGACTTCCTTTGCAGTAACACTCTTGTGTGAAATACTAAAATTTCAGCTAACTAAAAATAATTGTTTTTCATACTTCAATTCATCAAATCTAATAATTTCAAGTACAGCACTTCGGATATTGTAATTTTTAAAGCACCGTGGTAAAACTCAGTTTTTTTATTAAGTCATTGCGACCACCGTGAGCAACTATAATGACTATATGCAGACGCTCGTGAATATTTTAGGGCCTCTGACTACATGGAAGGGAAAATTTGAACGGTAAGACAAACACATTTGCGAAAGCAAATTAAATAATTGCTGTTTTCTATTGTGTTACATTCTCGTGGACACGTACGAAAGCTCTAATGATGAGCAAGAAACAAAATGATGGCAGACGCCATTAATAGAGAAGAACAAACAACCATCGTATAAGGAGATAAACGTAGAGCAACGGCAGTGAAATACCGAAATGTTGAATCAAGGAAGGATCAGCTAAAAATAGTATTCCATTTTATTCACCAACTATTTTCCAGGACTCTACTAAAATTCATTTATTTTACCATTCGGTCTTGATTATCGCATTTCAGCGATTTAATGAAACAGATTTAAATCATTTACACAGACAATAATTCAAAATTCTTTTAACTTTAAAAATACTTTTAGGCAAAAAACTATGTTATTTTAGCCTCTTAGTATGATTGCATGTCTTTTATTCGTTATTGATTTAGTAGACAGTGTTTCCCAAATCCTCATAAAATAATGTTTTTAATACTTAATTTGGGCACGCAGCTGTTAATACTCTAAACATAAATGGCCAACTGGTAAACTGATATTAATGGTAGTGCTTTAATGCTATAAATCAGCTAACGGAAATGGTCCGAACATACAAGGAATGCCTTAGAACGCAGCTAAAAAACTTGGTATTCTAAAGAGCTCTGGTGCACATGATTTTCCAGAGCATTGGCACCTATATCCTATTTGCAGTTTAAGATAGCACAAAAATGCTTCTTCTGATTGTCACCATGTGTTGTTCTAAATGAGTTCCAGTGAAATATCTTAGATATCCAGTTAAGCAAATCTTTAATAAATGTTCATGCTTCACGCTTACGAAGTGGCATTCTCAGCCATGATATGAACTAACACATGTTGGAAAACTATCCTAAAAATATGTATATATATATTTTAAAAATACCGCAGAATGTTATATACTGCAGAAGAACATTAACGTCCTTTGTAAGTTGTTACATGTTAATCAAGCAAGCAATCATTACTTATTACACAACAAAAAAAGCAGTCAATTATTGTCAGTTACAAGTTATTTAAGCAGTCAATTATTACTCTCTCTCGAACGTCCCCAAATATTTGTTTTTAAAATACGACCCGCCGAATTTTCATGAGATTTGGTGGTAACGAACTAAACAAATTGGCATAATTTGACTTTTTCCCATGCTTTCCGCAATGTTACAGTTTTCCTCGTTTCACTGAATTTATAATATCGATCTCCTGCTGAACAAGCTATGTTTAATGACGCACAGAATCAACATGAATGTAGTTTTTCACGCGTTCTCAAATTGTGTATCGAACTTATTTGGTAAACTTTACGGAAACCTTTAACTCATTTTTTTAATCATTGTAAATTCGGAACCTTTTTTTGACTCTGAAGGCCTAAGATGTGGTTCCAGGTATACCTAAAGAGATTTCATAAAGGGTGCAGATGTACCGATATATTGTGTACCATTTAAAATTTTACCTGAGCACCGTAAAATTAATATAATGTTTAATTACAATCATAGCATCCTTCCAATATGGAGAAATTTTAATACGTACTTCGCATAGATTAATCACAAACGTTTCTTCTAACGAAAGCAGAAGCGTATGTTATTACCGTGAAACCTTGTTTATTCACTGAGATTGTAAAACAGTGAGGCCCTCTTGCCTTCATAGATCGCCTTGTCATTCAGATATATCGCATTTGGCGAATTTCTTCAATGTATGGTGCTAAAAAACATTGGACAATTTGTCTACGGATTGCGTGTACAGCTTCTGCATGGTAGTGTTTCTGACGTTTTAATCATTTTCAAATAAAATAAAAAAAACAGGAAAAATTGAGGTATTTAACAAAGTATTGCAAATCCCAAAAGAGACGCTTCAAAATATTTCCGGTTAAGCAGATGTCGTATAATTATAACAGGGGCAAAACAAACCCACCGCCGACATAAATATCAAAAGCGGTTTCCCAATCTCTTCCAAAACTGTTCAGAACTTATTTTCCAACAGTCCTCACAATGTGCATCGTGTGGTTGCGACATGTCCGTCTGACCTACTAAACTACAGGTCAGCGGTGCATCTTTTGTCCAACGACGCTGCTTCTTGAACCAAAAACTACACATTTCTGCGACCAAAAATCTGACCTAATATTTTATGTTGATATTTATAGTTTTTGTACGCTGAATTCAGAAAAAACAATATTGAAAAATGTCTGTCACATGAGGTTTCTTCACAAAAGTCCAGTTTTTAATCAGTATGAAAGGTTTGCATGAGGTTGTTTCTCCCTAAAATTAACATAAATTGAAAAAGGTTTATACACCAACTTTCAAAGAAAAGTTACGTTGAACAGTATGACAGGTTTTCATGAGGTTGCTTTCTCGATAAAATATACCTAAAGTTTCGTTAAGAAATTAGAAATCGAAAGAGTTTCTTGGGAAATGCATTTACAGGCGTCTTCCGTGGAAACTGCTTCGTTTCCCCTTGTCGCTTACTGCGACGTGGAGAAACTGGTTTACGCTGCCTAACGTGCAGTTTATATAGCATCTTGGAGCTTTCCCCTTCAGTCTTTCAGTCTGTTATCTTCTTTTCACCTTGACAGTGCCTCTTCTCGTGTGCAATTTGAAAATGTCCCTTAGAGCTCACGAAACCTCTCCGGACATGTTTTGTTTCATCTGTGGTGAACATAATATCATGACATTTTAAAGAAATATTTCCGAATTCATTAAAAAAGTGCATTTTTCTTATTTTCATTTGCAGCTGGGAGATCAAGAAAAGGGGTGGACTCCGTATCAAGTGTGCAAATGCTGTGTTGAAGATCTTCGCTTGTGGCTTAAAGGTAAGAAATAATAGTTTTGTTTTGCCGTGCCAATTATGTGACGTGAAGAAAGAAATCACGGATAAGAGTGCAGTTTTTGTTAATTCGATATGTAGGGGTATAACTGTAAAAAATAAGAAAGGTATTGCTCAAGGGTGCAGAATATGTCCGAACTCGCAAACGATCTTCGGGGATAATTAAGGCAGTTCTAGGAAATTTTTTCCCGTGGATAAATAAATAATAATGTCAGAAGCAAATATTCGGGGTGTTATAGGTGTGCGGCGCACACCCACACAAAATTGCAATTCAACCATTATTACCGGTATTATTTTTTCGGATTTGTTTCTAATAAAACTCGCCAGAGTTCGTCCTAAGGCTTTTAGTGGTGGTTAAAATTAATTTCGGGTGTGCTGCTTTGTGTGCGCACATCAGACGATATTAAAGCAGCTGTAGTACAAGCGCTCCCCAGAAGGCGCTGCAGGTCACGTTTTTATTTCTCTGTAGTCTCAAACGTACCAGCGGAACTCTTAAGGTGTGGTACCCCAAATCAGCACCACTTGAGTTTGTCGGAGCAGCCAGTTGCTGTTATATTGTTTTTTTTTTATTTTATATGTATTTCCAGTAAGACTCGGTGAAGTTTTTCCGCTAAACTTAATACCATTGCACAATATTTTCGTGAAGAGAAGAAAGGTCGGTTGTTTCGTGCAGTAAATAAAATGTAGTTAATAACATTTGCAGCTGCGGAATGCTATTTCTCCAAGTCGTTAAAGCAACGTAATTAAAATCTTTAAAGATGGCGATACAGGACATGATTTATTTCCTCGTGGATCCAACGCAAGGGTTTAAATTCCCAGGGTGTGCGCGCTTAAAAAAAGCACCACTGGACATAGTTGTTTGTGTTTAGAATAGCTAGGAATCAGAAATAAACGTCATCGTTCTGCTATGAGTTTTTTATCTTTTCGTCGCGGTGTGAATCGGTGTATTTATGAGTACAGATACAATTGAATTTTGACATCCATTTAGGTTGACGATGTACTAAGTGCCCCATTTTTGCCAGAGATTTTTCAGATTGTGTTAAGCGGGTAAAAAGAAAGTAAGCCTCGTGCTGTATTTAAAACTTATATACACAGAAAGAGATACCGAAAATTCGTTCATAACTCTAGTATTTGCACAGGAAATTCAATTTTTTTTTACAGTGGGGTGTACGTAAAGACCTTTATTACGTTAAGTTATTAGACGGCAGCTAAATAATAGAAATGCTTTTCGCATGTTCAAAATAAATGCGCGAATTTTGCAGCTCGGGATACATAATAAAATGTTTGCGTTCTTTTTCCCACAACAGCACATCTCCAACCTAAATGGGCACGTTACCGTGACGCCACTAAATAATAGTAATAGTATAATATAATAGCAATAATAAAATAAAAATTTGAATCATTAACAGCCATATAACATTCAAGATAAAAGTAATTTACTGAACAGTAATCAGCATTCCGCAGCTGTAAGGTCAGGTGATGCGTAACATCACAGCCTCTCCTTGACAAATGTCAACCCCGCCTTCTCGTGGTACATCCTGTTCCCACTAAAGGGGCTCTGACGACCGCCAATAGCGGTATAACTATACCATCGGGATTAGAGGAAATGCTATCCGACACTCACCAACCCGCTTGGCCAGCGTTGTGAGTTATGGCCAAACCCCTCCAAAATGACTCCACAACTTAAATCTTGGCCTCAGTCTCCGGCAGCTGGAATGTACCTGGCCAAGGCAGCGGGCAGTGCGACATGAAGGCAGAGGGTGCGAAGAATCCCTGGAGGACCGGACTAGGCTGCCATCTGATGCTGACCTTGGCTACGTACAACGGACGCTCTATCTTATGATTCAAGGTTTCTTGAATTGGAAGAGGAACTACAAAGGATCAAGTGGGACAACGTCAGGCTAAGTGAGGTAAGGAGAAAAGGAGAAGATCTCATTGAACAGAAAAGTGGACATTTCTTCTACTATAGTGGGACAGATACTGGCAGAACTAGTGGTGTTGGATTTATAATAAACAAGAAACTGAAGGATAAAGTTGTAGAAGTTGAACGTTCCTCTGACAGAGCTGCACGACTCGTTATCCAACTCTCGAGAAGATACCAGGCTCAGATTATTCAAACTTATGCACCAGCCACAAATCATGCTGAAGAAGAAATTGAAGAATTTTATGAGGAAATTCGTTATCTAAATAATAAAGGTAAGCAGCACTTGAAGATAATTATGGGAGATTTCAATGCAAAAATAGGGCAACGGCAACAGAATGAAACTTCAGTAGGTAAATTCGGTCACGGCAACAGAAACCAGCGTGGAAATACTCTCGTAGAGTTTGCAGAGGCAGAAGGGTTTTTCATCTTGAACTCCTTTTTCAAGAAAAAGCCACACAGGAAATGGACATGGAGACATCCAAATAGGACGACAAGTGAAATTGATTTTATTATGTGTAACAAAAAATTCGTCATAGAAGACTGCAGTGTGCTAAACAAGTTCAACACAGGCAGTGACCATAGATTGGTGAGATGTAAGATGCACCTCAACACTAAACTCGAACGTAGCAAGCTCATAAGATAAACAAAATGTATTGACATAACCAACCTTAAAAAACACCATAATACCTTCAAATTGGAACTGAAGAACAGATTCTCTGCTTTAGAAGGCCTAACATCGGAAGAAGTGGATATTTCTGAAGTTAACAGAAAAGTAACCAAAGCTCTCATGGAAACAGCAACAAAATTAGCTGAGTCTAAGAACAAATTGCATATGAACAAATTATCAGGAAAAACCAAACTTTTGATGCAAAAAAGAAGAGAGATGAGGACAACTGAAGAAGATGTGACTTCCAAAGTGGAATATATAGAGCTATGCAAGACAGTACGAAAAAGTATCACTGAAGACGTAAGGAAATTCAACTGTGAACTAGTAAGGAAAGCAATTGAAAAACAACCAAAGGCTAAAGATAGCAAAGGGACATCTCAGTAAGGGAAGAAAACAGATTATGGCACTGAGAAAAGAAGATGGTTCTGTAACAAGAAATAGAGGCGAAATTTTGACAAGAGTGAAAGATTTCTACTCCAAATTATATGAAAGGGATGATACATGTACTCCAGGCATCATGAAAGGTACCAGAGTTCTTCCAGTCCTACCAGCAGAAGTTGCACATGCAATCAAGAACATGAAGCGGAGAAAAGCTCCAGGAGAAAATGGAATTACTGTAGACATCATACAAGAAGCAAGTGGAGAAATCGAAACAGTACTCGCCCAAATTTTCACTCGATGCCTTAATGAAGGGAAAATTCCTGAGGATTGGAACAACGCTGCAATGATCTTGCTACATAAAAAAGGTGACATTGAGGATCTCAGGAACTACAGACCTATCAGCCTCCTATCAGTGGTTTATAAAATCTTCACTAAAGTTCTTTCACACCGCTTGAAGGTAACACTGGACATGGCTCAACCGAGAGAACAAGCTATATTCAGGAGTGGCTACAGCACAATAGATCATATCCACGTACTGAGAGAACTAATTGAAAGAGCGAGGGAATATGAACTTCCATTGTGCATGGCTTTTATCGATTATGAAAAAGCCTTTGATTCGGTGAAACCATCAGCAGTTGCAATGGCTCTGAAATCCTGCGGTATTGAAGATGCATACATTAATATTATTAATAACATCTATGAAAATGCAAGTGCAAAGATTCTGCTATTTGGTAATACAACACACATAAAAATTGGAAAAGGAGTGAGACAAGGTGACACCATATCTCCGAAGCTCTTTAATGCTACATTGGAAAATGTCTTTCAATCACTGAACTGGGAAAACAAAGGGATAAAGAATAATGGAGATTATCTAACCCACCTTCGTTTTGCTGATGACATAGTCATTTTTGCAACTACCCCATCGGAGCTGCAGAGTATGATCCAGGAACTTGCTGACAAGAGTAAAGGAGTGGGATTAAAAGTGAACTTTCAGAAGACAAAAGTGATGTACAATGCTTTTACAAGAAATGAAGATTTATCGATTGATGGAGAAAAGCTGGAGATAACAGACACGTACGTTTATCTTGGACAGCAGATATCAAGTGAGGGTCACATTGGTGAAGAAATTAATCGGCGTACAAAACTTGCCTGGAGAGTTTTTGGAAGAAACAGCATAATTTTCAAGAGCAATATGCCATTATGTCTTAAAAGAAAAGTGTTTGATCAATGCATCCTTCCAGTGCTTACGTATGGTGCAGAGACGTGGACCTTAGCTAAAAGAGACATACAAAGGCTGCAGACAACTCAAAGCAGCATGGAGAGGTGCATGCTTGGTGTAACCAGGAGAGATAAGAAGAGGAACACGTGGATCCGAAAAATGACAAGAGTGGAAGACATCATGATCAGAGTTAAATCCCTGAAATGGCAATGGGCTGGACATACTGCCAGAAAAACAGACCATCGATGGACAGCCGAAATTTTAGATTGGATTCCAAGAGAAAGGAAAAGACCCAGAAGAAGACCACATGGAAGATGGGTGGATGAAATTCGAAAGCATGCGGGAGTGACATGGAGGAGACTGGCACAAGACAGACCTTCGTCCAGCAGTGGATTGATAATGGTTGACATTGATGATGATGATGAATCAGGTAGTTATTTTGAAATATATTGTGTCGTTATGAATACAACGGGTTATGAACGCAGGGATGTATTATCAACTGCTGCTGGCAGACTATTCAGCGAACCGTAACGACTTTACTAATGCCAAGGCAGAACCACTAGTCACGCTAATAAACGTTTTTGAAACTAAGGGCAGCGAATGTGCCATAGACGCTGATTTGAAAATTTATCGGGGGTTCTGGACATTTTAAAGCGGATGATCGATTCATTTCTTAAATTATTTAGATCTAATTTAAATTTCATTCTGCAAAATAATCTGGCAGAGTATGAAGCCTGAAATGCTAGAATGAAATGAATTATAGTTAATTATAGAACTTGTTTAGCTGTTCATTTTCCAGCCTATCTGCACCCCAACCACCGTTTTCACCTAGAACCCAAAAATGTTTCAGACATTTTGAATCTAAGTTTCATGTTTCTATTCTCAGGGCTTACTCACTTTTGTTTGGAACGACTGGGGTGTGGCATCCATCAAGCTTCTTTGCCTGCATTGTCCGAGAAGAAGAAAATTATTCGAAAAACAGATTAAAATCCCGATCCGACTGTTGGAACCAGTGTCATCATTTGTAGAATGGGAGGACGGGAGAAGGAGATAAATCTTTCAGACAGGTGTGCTGAGAATGGGGCACTTCACTGCGTCTTTAATACATTGACCTGGAGACCTTTCTTGTAAACAATAAGAACCGTTCCTTTTGATCTAAAAGCCAGAAGCATGGGATGAAGAAACGGAAAGTAAAATCAAATCGTTCTCCAGTCAGAACTACCAGTGGTCCCAGTTAGTTCGGATTTTGGAAACTCTACTGTATTTCTATTTATAAGCTTAGACGTGAAACGCCAATCTTCAACTCCAAGCGCATGTGAAGTGAGCTGTATTGGCAGCCATATGACCCTGGGTACACGTGGTTTTTCGGTTGCTGTTTACGTGCCACGGGTGTTATTCGTTCCGTTGTTTCTGTGCAGTTTATTATAAAGTGTGGCGCTCTATATTCTGTCGTGGCACATGTAACTATTTATAAATGTATTGCTGGTGAATATACAAGAGTGAATATGTATTTTATTATTAATTCTCTAACAAAGATTACCGATGTGAATAGTAAGACAAAATAGGTGATTGTCAAAATTCACAAAGAGACGGGAAATGTGCCATTTCTTGTTTACAAGTGACGCCACCTATCAATGTAACACTGTTCTGCATTTATTCATTAGAATAAATATTATTTTTTTCAAATTTTTAAGTAATAGGCTTTAAGGTTATTTTTAATCATCGACATATACTCTAATAATATGTTAAACTTGTATGAAAATCCGCTACAGTTTTGGGGAAAATTTTGTTCTATCGAAAAATTGGGCCACAAAGATTTTCTTCACCAATGGTATTACTTACCTAAATCTTGAGTCTGCTGTTTGGCCAAACCCACATAATATTGTAAGTGTCCTGAAGACTTCAGATTGCTCAGATGATATTGATCTGAAATTAGATGAATAAATTGAAAGTCCTTTTCTTGTGGAGTCAAGTCCAGGATTTGAAATTGAAAAAGAACATCAACGTTTTCTCCAAAACGGACTGAATGGCTTAGTAAGGTACGAAAGTCTTTTCCAAGAGGTATCTGAGTTATTAGGGTTAAGATTGAAGAGAAAAACATTTGATATAACCTGGTACATTTTTCTCGTGGTACAGATACCGCGGAAGACATTATGTTTTATTTTTCTTACAAGAAGGAAATCTAGTTTATTGCACTGACATTTCTGGTTTGATGAAACAATTTGGAGTACCGTACGATTCATCCAATTGGCGGTTGCTCATTGATTCATTAAAAAAGAGCTTAAAAACATTTTTGCTACACCATGGCGATGATTATTCCTTAGTGCCGTTCGAACATTCTGTTGTCCTGAATGAAACGTAGGAAAATGTTGCCTTGATTATTGAGAAAACCTGTACGATGACCCAAATTTGTAAATATGTGGGGATTTCAAACTATTGAAAATACCGTTAGGTCAGCAATCAGTTTACACTAATACCACTGCTCCCTTTGTTTTTAGATAGCCGTGAATGACAATCTCAGTGGAATCAAGCAGTCTGGCCACTTCGAGACATTCTCAGGCCTGGGGAAAAACGCTTTATCTGGGAAACCTTGTTTCCTAGTAACATGGTTCTTTTACCGCCTCAGGATACAAAGATATGGCTCACAAAACAATTCGTTACAGCACAAACTAACATCATAAAATCTATGAGACGACCCAAGATTCTTGATTCGTCAGACTATGTCACTTTCTTTTAATCATCCACAGTCCAATCACGATGGTCTTGGTCCCATTTCATGCGTTGCTGGAGATGAAGGGCAGTGAGCACGGGGACCCGTCTGGGTCTTCGGTAACGCAGGCCCATGCGCAGAAGGCTGCGATGAACTGTGTCAGTTGCACATTGGACTGATCACCACTGTTTTATCTACAGATGTTTTGTCGCAACGTGGTCCTGCGGTCGCTCTGAACAATACGCGGCAGTCTTCGCTCCCCTCTGGCATCAATGAGCTGCGGACGGCACATGGCTGGATGACGGTTCGTCAACTGTGCACCACTTTTGATACGCAATCACTACAGCAGCATGTAGCTAACCCAGAAGTCTCTCCATTCCCGAGGCGCCGCGCCATCACAATTAGTTTTTTACTAAATTCCGATAAATCGGCAGCTTTTCTCATTCTGACTCCGAACACTCTACTAACCGAAAGCCGGTCCACGGGTTCTATATTTAATGTTGTGTGAACTTCACCTGAGCCACCGTTCGGCCTCCAGGTGCACTCATTTCTCTAGGCTGAGGGTTGGTATAATGGAATGGTTCATCATTGTGTATAACCCTTATAAAGTTTGAATGCTACGTATAACTCAACGAAGCAAGTGTTTGTGAAACAAGAAGTTGTGATTTGCAGTTTCATTTTGAGCTGGTGGATTACCACCAATTTTGGGAAGTAGCATAAATTTACTAGTTTATGAACCAGCTGGGAAACTTAAATACTTAATAAACCTTTTTCAGCGAATACACTTAAAGCAAACTACATCATAATTTTCTTGTATGTTTCTGATTTTAATTGTGATACCCGGAATTCTCTTTCTTCCTTTAATAAATTTGAGGGATGCTAAGCATTTTCTGTTAACCTGATTTCACGTGTGACACAGCGGTCATGAGCCTTAGACAAACAGAGGTATCCTGTGTAGTTTAAGTTCCCAGTCGTTCGCGCTATTTTGGCAGCACCTCTCTCCAGGACTATATTTAAAATATATTTCGAAGCTTTATCTTTAAAACCAAATCTATAGGAGCGCTTATAAAGTTTCACAGAATCGTCAACAAACGCTAAATTTGAATACTCGTGAACATGCTGGTCCAAGCGTTTAGTAACTTACACTTTGTTATACGAATATTATATTTATGTGTCCGGATGGTACACACAGCTGTAATTGGGCTCGCGGAGTAAATCAGGTAATTAATCTGGAAAATCGTGAAACGTGACGGAAATTTATTCCAAAACACACGAACCATTGTAATACGTGTAACTTGCAGTGATGTTTTAAGTGAATGTCATTTAACGAAGTCTGGGCTTTAGAATTTTTATTTGTACAACCGTTGTCCAGTAAAAAATATTTATACTTACGTGATGTACACGGTAATATTCAAATTACGTGAGACATCATTGAAGTGAAAGCACATCCCCCAGGGGATTTCTTTAGAACATAGAACAGAAATCATAGCATTTCGGAAGACTTGAGAAATGGCGATAAAAGTATATTGGAAATGCAAATAGAAATTTGCGTTTCAGAAAAAAAAAAGGAACTTTACCAAAGACGATTTCCTTTTTCGCTTAAATTCATTCAAACCAAGAAGCACGGATTTTATTTTCTCTTTTTTTCAATGCGTAGCTAATTTCAATTCCAGGAACACCATTCGCCTGTAAGGGAAAAAATAATCGAAAAAAAGAAGCCGGTTACTTATTTCTTCTTCATTTCAGTGCTACCTATTTTGACTCAATAATACGGAGATTTCTTATACATATTACTTACCAAAGTATTATACAGAGAATTTGCAGCTGGAAAATTTATCAAGAAGGCAAAGACACTTTAAAAAGAAAGACAGTAATCTGTGAATTCCACTTAATTGAAATTATCCCAAACACTATGCAGAAAGAGAACAGAAGCTCCATACATCGATTGGTGAAACCTTTTCGGTATAATTCGCAGTAATTTTTATTTAGCACGCAGGAAGCTTGGCGGCAGCATCTCACGCTTTAAATCGCAATACGCAAAATTAAATGAGAAGGATATGTTATTATATACTTCCTCTTACGAAAACAATAAATTATGCATTTAAAAATTATGACCTGATATTAGATTTTCAGATACCAGCATATCATTTCCTTAAAAGCAAACAATTCCTCCTATTTTTTATTAAAAAGTTCACATTAGAGAAGCTAAATGTCGATTGACATTTCAAAGCCCAAATTCTTAGACATACATTTAAACGACTTTGTTATCACATGATTTTCAAATTCCGTAACATTAAATAGCTACTGTGGTTTTCTTAAACCAATGATGCCAGCTCGGGGCAAAACTGTTCAGTGAAGTATAGCCGATAGCTGGCACAGAAATTAATATTTTCTTATATTACCGCCTCGGAAATACTCTAACCCAGTCGTCACGCCATTAATATTTGGTCTCTGCCCGACTAGCTTAATTCGACCCCCGTTCCCATCTAAATGACAATAATAACACTGATTAAGGGCGATGAGTATCATGTGCTATTTATACAGCATCATGAATGTTTCACGCGTCGCAATTTACCTGCAATTGCTTCCATTTGCGTAATACGCGCTAATGATAATGTTTGGCTTTTCGGTTTGTACTTGTGCGTCAACCGCAGTCGAACAACGTCTTCGAACACACTTCCATAAAACAAATAAAAGCAAAGATCAATTAATAGTGCACCACAGTTGCACTAATACTTAATATTTTGTGCCCAGTGTAAGGGAAGTATTCACGTATTAGACGGCAGAAAGACAAACACTGAAGAAACGAAACGCACGTTTTTGGTTCTTTTCAAGATTTCGGATGACGGTACACAGTAGGCCACTAGTTCGTGCGACCCGCTGTAGAAAATTAAAGCGAAAAAAAGTATGAAATCCACAGGCGGAAACATAAGAGTGTTTATGGATATTATAATATAAAACAGGGTAAATATATTTCTTTGATGTAGTTCTGGGACTGTATTTGACGGTTTCAGAACGTACACTCACACGAGAACAAATGAACGCAATTCGATAGTTTTTTGTCGGATTGTATGACGCCCCTATTCAAGGCTCTGCCAGGCGTTACTGGAGAGAAAAAGCTGAACTCGCATATTCGTGTGTAAAGTTCTCCACTCGACGCAACATCATTGAAATTTTTCTGGGCCCCCACAGTGGCGCAGTGGTCTAAACGTTGGCTTATGACCATTCGTCCGAGTTGGGTCTGGTTTCGAATCCTGGTGAGGCATGGATGTTGTGTTTGTCCAACATAACTGGCTCCCTGCCTTCCCTGGATTCATTGGCGCTACATTAAAGAAGGGCGACTGCTTCTAGCCCACTGATTTGCTCACAGTGGCCGTTAAACGTTCAATCAAAAGAAAAATAATCGGTGGTAGTGTTTGCAATTAACTCTCACTGTGGTTTATTCTTTATCGTGCATCGTGCAGCGACGAGCGCAACAGATCTAATTTATGTGATCGTTCGAAATGCCATTCGCAACACAAAATTAAGGAAAATTTGACGGTTAAAATCTGGAATTTAACTGTGACTGGACATCGTTTAATTTACCACAGAGAAAAGGGGCACTTCCTTTATGCTTAATATGCGACTTAACGGAGTCTGTGTACAAAAAATATAGTATGAGATGCCACTACAAGCTAAACGTGCGAGTTTAAATCAGAAGTTTCCTCCTAGATCGGAAAAGAGAAAAATTGAAATTTTTTTCTGTAACTGCAAGTAACTCGAAATCCTCTCTTCTAACATAGACAACTACCAATCTGAGAACAAGCTCTCATCTTACCTCTCTGAAGGCTGCGTGGTTACCATCGTAGCATTACAAACCTTTCACTGATTCGGATGTTTTTGAAGAGTGTGTACCTGCAATAGTGGACGAAACATGTGATGAAAATACCAAAGGTAAAGTTATTCAGTCCATAAAACAGGTTCCTTTTTCAAATGACACTACATCTCGTCGTATGGAGGATCTAAGTGGAAATGCACTTGAAACTTTGATAAGAGTTTAAAAAATGTGATTTCATAGCAGATGACTTTGACGAATCAACAGACATAACAAAATATCCGAATTTATCGGGTTTTCTGACGGCGGATATTTTGAGAGGAACTGTTATGTTTAATTCCACTTCTTGAAACAACTACTGGCGTAAATATCTGCATTAAATTTGTAATTTTGTTTAATGCTAATAGATTTGATTTACAAAAAACTATTTGTGAAGTTAGTGATGGCGCTGAAGCCATGGTCGGTAACTGAAAGGGATTATTTGTAGATTAAAAACTACTGTGCCTAACATTCAATGCGTTGACTGTTTGATTCACCAGACTATCTTGCGTGCTAAATAATATCATAACCTTGAATTAACGATGGATCAAGTAATTAATTTAAGTAATTTTGTTCGTCCCAGTTCAAGCCTTTAACACAGACTGTTCAGGCAATTTTTTGTCAACTTATGTGTTGAACATAACGATATTTTGTTGCATGATGACGAACAGTGGCTACGAAAATGAAGGGTAGTGGAGAGATTATCGAATTAAAAGAAGCAGTTGTGCAAAAGAAGAATGATTTAAAGCACGATATATTTCGTACTTAATGACTGCTGATGAATTCTTACTATAGCTTTCATTTTTAGGGGATGTGTTCGGTCACTTGAATGAATTAAACCTCCAGTTGCAGGCGAATGACTTATAATTGAAACAATTCAGAATTTCCCGGCCAAACATTTGCTGATAAATTACTAATTTCTCTAACAGGAATGTATCCATATTAAAGTATTTGTGGAATATTTAGAAAAAGAAAAAGATTCTCAAAGGAAATAGTTTTTGTTTAAATCTGTGGAAAGATCCATAACACTGTTTTACGGGGATTTTGAAAACTTTGCTTTAAGATTTCAGAGTTCACCTTGCCCAGATTGATACAGGTACTGACAAAATATACCGTTGCTGTGACACTTGCCCATAAAAATGAGATCTCTGAAAGTGCTTGCGGATTGTTACCTGATATAACCGGAAGTGACTTACAATTGTAATTAATCGGTATTCAGTGTTTGGAAAAACTGATTACTAAATTTGAAAATAACATTTCTATTATGTTCAGTTTATATTCTGGATATAAATCTATTTATTCTTTGAATTTCCCAAACTTCGTTGTAGACTGTCAACCAACTAATCCTTTTGACTAGCCTTTAGCTGGGCTTATGTGCGAGAACTATGGTTTGTACGTGCCCTGGAATTACATTTTGTCCTGGAAATGTCCCAAAATTCTGATACATGTCCTGTAATTTTACCATTCCGGCCTTTTTGTCCCTTCACGATGTTTTGTAGTTGAAGATTTTTCTACTGACATAATTTATGTCTGACAAATTTTCCTACCCATTCCTGCAAAAATACAGGGGGCGGGGGCGGCTGTTGGTTATTTTGTCGGTTAGGGGGACTGAAGCTGCTTTATTAGCATCTCTTGGTGTTGTGCTTTTGTTATCACTTTTTCTGTCCGACCGGGAAGACCATATCTCAGCAATAATTAGTTCAATGTGTAAAATCATTTTCGAATTGGGAAGCTTAAAATGTGAGTACGATGATTAATTTGTTCCGTTTTTACCCCGATGTACAACTTCGCCGCTAGGAGAAGGTAAATAAAGATCGTATCAAATATAAAATGCATTTTATTTCATACATGTGCTTTAAATTCCCAATTGCAAAAATCCTTTTTCCTTCGGATGACATTTATATCAAAGACTATTTTAGTTACACTCCCTTTTTCGAATAATGCATACATTTTCCGCTACGGACCGAAAAAGTAAATCGTGATTTTTCCGATATCTCCGATTCTAATAGTCCTATTTGAAAATTTTTCTGCGTTGGATATAGCTCTTGAGGGGGAATGTTTTGCGTATAATTTCTCATTTTTAGTAAAAAATTGCTTGGCTGCCCGGGGGCGTAAGTGTTTATTTTTGTGTCTGATGTATTTGCAATAAAATCAGAGCTCGAAACTCGATTGAAAACATTCCTCTGTAGACCGATACCGCTCACCTCCAAAAACTTTTTGAGAATACCTCCTTATTAAATAGTGCATAATTTTTTCACTAGGGGCGTACAGGTATATCTTATTTTTTTCCATATCTTTGTGTCTCGGAGACCGATTTGAAAAATTATTTTTTGGTTTTAGAACATTTTCGGTGGGAAATGTTTCTCATATAATTTCAGACATTTCTTAACACACAAGTGCGCCACTAGAGGGCGTAAGATCACGTTTCCGTTTACAGTAATATCTACGGGACTAATAAATTCCTGCTAGGGGCGTAACGGTAACTTGCATTTTCCCAATATCTCCGCTTCTAAAAGTCTGATTTGAAAAATTCTTCCTGCGTTGGATACAGTTTCTCAGGAGAAATGTTTTACACACAATTTCTCATTTTTGGTAAATAATGTTTTGGCTCTTAGAGGGCGTAAGGGTTTATTTTTGCTTCTGATGTATTTGCAATAAAACTTGAGCTCGAAACTCGAATGAAAAATTCCTCCGTGGACCGTTTCCACTCACCTCCAAAAAGGTTTGAGAATACCTGCTGCTTGAATAGTGCATCATTTTTCCACCAGGGGGCACATACGTATATCTTACTTTTGTCCATATCTCTATTTCTGGGAGTGCGATTTGAAAAATTATTTCTTTGTTGGAGAAAATATTTGGTGAAAAATGTTTCTCATATAATTTCAAATAGTTCTTAACGCACAAGTGCGCCATAGAGGGCGTAAGTTCATGTTTCCGTTTACAGCAATATCTATGGGACCAATAAACCGACTGAAGAATATTCTGTTTCGACCGGATACTACTAACTATGAAAACTTCTTGTTTGTATTTTCTTCCCAAAATAATGCACAATTTCGCAGCTAGGTAGCGCACATATTTAATCTTTTCTTCTCAATATCTGTACTTCTGATTTAAAAAAATATTTTAACAACAGGTAGCCTTTTCCTTATGGGTCACTTTAGGTTTGAATTTGAAAAGGTTTGTGGTTCACATTTCTGCCGCTAGATGATGTTTATGTAAGTCCGTTAGCTGCCTATCTCTGCCTTTAAAAACTATGTTGAGAAATTTCTTTTTTTACTCTATGCCATTCGCTATAATAAAGATGGAGAGCGAATAAGATTTCTGCTTTAATAAGAAGATCCTCTTCAAATAAGGTGTACAACTTTTTCCCTAGGGGTTGTGAAGATCAAAACGTTTATTTTTTTTGCTATCTTTGCTTTTGAGAAACGCATCTGAAAAGTTCTTTCCTTAGCATAGCTTTTGCTATGAGAAATACTTTTAGCCTCTTTCAACTTGTTCATTGTGCAAAATTCTTCCGCTAAAAGGCATACAGTTACATCATGTTTCCTTCCCTATCTCTTCTTGTAACCATTAGATTTGAAAATCGCTTTTCTCTGATACTTTCTTTCTGCTATGGGAAATGTTTTTTGTGCCATTTGTTAATTTTCGTAACAAACTTTTTAGCCACTGGTGGAAATAAGTAGCTGCAGTTTTATAAAAAGCTGATTTTTTTATGGGTTATTTTGACTTTTGCTGAAATTTGCTAATAAAACTATGCTTGATATAAAAATTTGCCATAAAATTAAGTTGCTTTCTAATATCAGAAACATAAATCCAGTTGTTTCTTAGTAATTTCTGATCAAACTAATCACTTTGCATCTTCTATAATTACTTTTCTATCATGCCCAGTTAAATTGTCTTGATCGCTTATGAATACAGTTGTACACCGCCCTTGGATTTAAGGTTTCCCCGTTATTCACTTTCGTTTCATGATGGAAATTTTTGTGCATACTTTGTTTGCTGGCGAGTACAAATTTAAAACTGAGCTACAGCATCAATATTATGTTGAAAATTCCTTCCCTGAATAAAATGTAACACAAATACTTGCTCCCATGGCTATGTGTTTAAGAAATAACAATTCTTTTGGTCCTTTGAAAAAGTTCCACATATTTCTTCTTTCCTCACCCTTAAATTTCCAATGTAAGCATTATTTCAAAATAATTAAATATAAAGAGTATTCTTGTATTGATTGTATGGCATATGAAAGCATTTTAAGAGCAATGCCACATACCTATGTAGTTTTGAATTTTATGTTTTTTTTAATATTCTGTAATTTGCTTCAATAATTAAACTAACGCCAAAGTAGAAAAATAAAAGTTTCTCAAAATCAGAGTAGTATAGTATGCAAAAGGTTAGTAGATATTAAATGTAATAAAAGACTCAGGGTTATTTGTTAGCATATAAAGTAGCTTAGCAATTTACGAATCGTTTTACAAGTTTTCTAGTACATAAATGCATTTTCATTTCGAAAAACCAGTTTTATTTATTCATTTAAATTAGTTTTACAACTTTTCCGTGGCAGTGAAATTTGCGGAACCTGGTTTCACAGGAAACTTCTCTTATTTCCAAAAATCGACTTACATATTTTAATTTTACGGTTTTCAAACTGATCGTCGACGAAAGATATGCGTTTTAACATTAATATGCAAGATATAATCGGATATTAAATCTTTCCATGAACTTCTCTTAATTAGACATGTACGATATTCAGATTATAACGACGAAACCCTTAAAACTAGTTCATGTGCTGTTCGACTCAAAATATAGCCAGTTACGCATTTCGAAAGTAGTTATCCGGTTTGCTTCACAGTTTATTTTCTGCAGGGAACGTGATCCAACAGGCGAAATGGATTTTCTCTAAGCTCTTAAAAAGCATGAAGAAATATACCGAAAAGCCAAAGCTTTACGCTCAACCCGTGTTTATCAAAATGACGCCGCATGAGGAGGTCATGAAACTGTATAAAACCATCAGATACTGATCTCTGATAACTAGTGCTATATTTGATCTTCAGATTTAAAAGGCAGAAAACTAAGAGGAGTTCGTCAAAAATTAAATTATAATGGCTAATCGACGTTGTTCCAGAATTTCCGTGAAAGTAAGCCTTGTGGGGTGCTCAAGGTCAATCGCGGTTAGTTACTTCAAATCCCATAGCAGAAAGTTTCCGCTTTGTCAGTGCCGGATATCGTGGTTCCGCAAAATAATCTGTAGCGGGCATTAGGCAGCACAACAACTGGTGGCGCAAAACAATAAACATTTGCACAGGTAGAAATTAAAAAAGTAAAAAAGAGAAAAAACACCCCTTTATTTTTCCTAAAATGCCGTAAGTACTATAGCAATTCTACGGGATCCAGAACTTATTTCTGATTATACACTGACGGAAAAAAGAATCCCAACACCACGAAAAAATAGTTGTAGAGGAATGAAATGGCGGCAATACATTTGCATAGGTAACATATTTAATCTATTAAGGTTTCAAGATCACAGCTTAATGTAAGCGCGAGAAGAGCTGTTTTAAATGTGAAATTCTGGTACATTAATAACCGGTGTAACCGCCAGAATGTTGAATGCAAGCATGCAAACGTTCATGCATTGTGTCGTACAGGTGCTGGATGTCAGTTTGCGGGATGGAGTTCCATGCCTGTTGCACTTGGTCGGTCAATACAGGGACGGTTAATGCTGGTTGGGGGTGACGCTGGAGTTGTCGTCATATGAAGTCCCATACGTGCTCGATTGGGGAAAGATCTGGTGATCTAGCAGGCCACGGCAACATGTCGACACTCTGTAGAGCATGTTGGGTTACAACAGCGGTATACGGGCGAGCGTTATCCTGTTGGAAAACACCCCCTGGAATGCTGTTCATGAATGGCAGCACAACAGGTTGAATCACCAGACGCCGCCCCGGTGGCGCAGTGGTCTAAGGCACTGGCCTCTGATCATTCGTCCGTAAGGGGTCCGGGTTCGAATCCCGGTTAGGCATGGATGTTGTGTTTGTCTTACGGCACTGGCTCTCTCCCTTCCCTGGAACCAGTGACCCTAAATTAGGGACGGGCGACTGCTTATAGCCCATTGAGTTGCTCACGGTGGTCGTTAAACCTCCAATCAAAAAAAAAAAAAAAAAAAAAAAAAAAAAATCACCAGACCGACGTACAATAGTGCCGTCAGGGTGCGTGGGATAATCACAAGAGTGCTCCTGCTGTCATAGGAAATTACTCCCTAGACCATAACTCCAGGTGTAAGTCCAATGTGTCTCGGCCGCCGACAGGTTGTTTGCAGGCGCTCACCTGGCCTCCTTCTAACCAACACACGGCAATCACTGACAACCAGGCAGAACCGGCTTTCATTAGAAAACACAACAGATCTTCACTCCGTCCTCCAGTGAGCTCTAGCTTGACACCACTGACGTCAGAAACAGCAGTGGTTTGGGGTAAACGTAATGCACGCTACACGGCGTCTGGCTCGGTGCTGTCCTTCAAGAAACCGATTTGTAACAGTTCGTTGTGAAACTGTGGTGGCAACTGCAGCTCGAATTGCTGCCGCAGACGCAGTACGATGCGCCACGGCCATACGCCGTATACGACTGTCTTCCGTCTCAGTAGTGCCACGTGGCCGGCCGGAACCCGGTCTTCTTGAGGCAGTACCTTCCCTTGACCACCGCTGCCAACAATAATGCATAGTGGCTACATTCCTGCCAAGTCGTTCTGCAATATTGCGAAAGAAAGTCCACCTTCTCGTAGCCCTATTACATGACCTCGTTCAAACTCCGTGAGCTGTTGATAATGGCTTCTTCGTCTTTTTAAAGGCATTCTTAACTAACATCAACACACTACGTCGAATCTCAACGATAACTAACGCTCACGTACGTTACAGCGCGTATTTACAGCAAACCTGCTTTTCATGTTCCGAGGGGCGCTACTAGCGCCATACGTATGCGCCGAGCGCGAAATTTGCATAGACGTCATCTTACAGATGTACTCTCACCGCCTACCAACTGTCGTTTATCTAACACAACCCCTTCTTGGTGTTGGGATTTTTTCCGTCAGTGTATTTCATGCAACAACTTAGAAGCAGCTCAGTTTTCAACACCAACCGAAAGGTATTTATTTGTGGAAAAAGCATTGTGG
Source organism: Macrothele yani (assembly GCA_039090855.1). Lineage (NCBI taxonomy): Eukaryota > Metazoa > Arthropoda > Arachnida > Araneae > Macrothelidae > Macrothele > Macrothele yani. The sequence continues at coordinate 67,025,176 of CM077034.1, read as the reverse complement.
TTTATTGCGGTTTCAAATATTTTTGTTCAAAGATATTTTAAAAGTCAGGTAGTTTTCAAATTAAATTTAAAAAATAAGTTCGAGCAAAAAAATTAAATATTTAGTATTTCTAAAGGGAACATTAAAACTGCTGTCTTGATGAAGGCAATTCCGCATCAAATGGAACGGAGATATTTCAATTGGGATAATTTATATTTCACCATATTGAAATTTGGTCACCGGAATTTTCATGATTCGAAAGAATATTCCAATTTGTCCGCTACATGTAATGTGTGGTAGTGAAGTCAATTAATTTAAATGATGTAAAGCTGTGTTATAAGGATTATATTTTGTGATATATTTGCAAATATTTTCCGGAGGCATTATTATGAATTTTTCATGGATTTTGCATTCAAAATTTCTGGTCTTCAAGAAATTATTTCTTTTAGTTTAATTTGAGATATGTTTTCAAAGACAAAATGCATCATTCACCCTGAAGAGTTAACAAATAACATATCGGAAAGATTTTTCTACAGTTAAAGAAATGCAACAGATTAGAGTTCAGAAAAGGAATATAAAAGAATAATAAACATTAAAAAGGAAAACAATGTTACACGAGATCAGTACCCAGAAAAAATAACTAACCCAAATGAAGAACGTCGAATATCAATCATCTTTGAACAATGATACCTGCTGGTGATTCTATTCCAAGCATCATCTTTGGCAAAGGTGTTCGTGCACGACAAATATTTGCTTCGTACGTATCTCGTTAAAGCCATATTACACAGAGAAGGAAATGAAGTGACTACTTTCTGATATGAGAAATAATATGCTGAGGTATATTTCACATTCATTTAATAAAAGTGAGCTAAAAGGATTTGCGTTATGTTTGCTTATAGCTCACCAAATTGTATGTTACATCATGTCACAGTTTCGAAATCTACCTTCAAATTTCAAGAAGCTTTTTAAGAAATCATCGGATAGCCAATAAAAAAATACAATTATCATAATTTAGGTTATATATATAAAATTATAATTATAAAGTACTGCAATATACCAATAAATTTAGTTTACTGCAGGGGTCGCAAAACTACCACCTGCTGCTCAAATCTGGCCCTCTGTAAATATGTGGACCACATGTGTGATAAATTTGTTTTTGTTATCGAGGACTGTGTCACAATTATTAATTTGTTGAAAGCTTTGTTTGAAAGACGTTTGGTGATTTTTACAAGCGCGAGGAGCTTTTCCAACTATTTCAGAGCGTATTTAAATGTACGGTTGATGAAGTTTAGTATAACTTCCAGTGGAGCTATTAGATTTGCAATCTGAAAATAAGCTGAGGTCATTGTTTAAAAGCACATATTATATTAGATTGGTTAAGATGGTAATGCGTGTCTAAATGAGGAAATGCTGAAATTCCTACCCGCTTTAAGTTATAAGAGTTGTGCAGATGGAATGGAACACAAGGGCAAACTGAAAACAAATTTGTAGACAATATACTACCCATATGTCCAAATTAAATAAATATATATTATTCACAGGAAACTTATCAACATCAGGTGAAAATTTCATTAACAAATCACAATAATATTATTATTTCCCTGGAATTCTATTCTACAGCACAAGTACCCGCAAAATTCCATCTGTTTTACATCACAAGTAAGCGCGCTAGTTTTATTAATTTCCGCATATGACGCCTCATTACTGATTTTTCGATAAAATTTGTGAGGAAGAAAATAAAAGAAGAGATCCAAAAGGAATGCAAAGTTTTTTATTGACTGCAAAATATTTCAGCGCTATGTAAAGCCGTATGTGAACGGCTTTTCTGATGGACGATTATAACGAGCTACAATCATAAGCGACAAACATTTGTCCTTCCACAGGGTGAATTGTGCAATATATTCTGCAGGTATTTTGCGAAAAGAAATTCTGTGCGATATCATGAAAAACGTTGTGTTTTGAGTCGTGCTCTGAAACTTTCAAGTAAGGCTGCAAGCAGGTTGAAAAACTGTATAAGTTTATGCTGTCTAGTGTTAAAGGTATCGGTTAAGACATTTCATTAAATCTATGTACAATATATTCTCCAACAGAACACTAAAAAGCGAATTTTTCGAATTTCCCTATTGGTCAAGTAGATATTGAAGAAATATGATCTGCGTACAGATAACTTCATGGAAAAACCATGCCTTACCTTGAGAACCCAACATAGGAAAACCATTTTGCATCATAACCTGTGTGTGCCAGAAAAGAATGTGTACATTCGATGAGAACATCACAGGCAAAGTACGTCATTAGGTATGTTTCCCTAATAATATGCTACTTGAGTATTTATCTAACTTTGTAATAGTAATAAGAATGCATTTTAATATATCTTAGATAACACAGTCGGTGTAAAATGGTTTATGGTTTAGTAGTAAGGCACATTCATTTGCATTATATATAGTGATAATCTGTATCCCAAACTGTGACAACTGAAGATTTTATAAAAACGTGCACTGACGCATAGTAACAATTTTACTTAATTAGGCAATTCAAAATTGCATATTTTAATATCATTTTCCTTTAATTTGAAATGTATTTTTTGTTTTGTGTTCCTCGATTTGCTCTTTATTCAAAACATAAATTTCTATGAACATAAGGAAAAAGGTTTTCTGCCTGTTCTTTGCATTCCAAATTTCAGAAAGGCTTAATCAAGCCTGTAAGTGAACTTGTAATTATGCAATTTTAATCAGTCTTGCTCATCAGTCAAGAATAGTTTCTCAAAAGTTTTGAATCTTTGCAGTTGGGTCCAAATCTCTATATTGAGCCAGTTTTTTTTTGCTTTTGAATATCTTCAACAGCTATTTCTTTTTGAGATGAGGAACAAAGGAAGACAACTCGCATCGTTCCCTAACAAGGGTGGGTAGGTTGAATGTTTCACCAGAGCCAATTTTGTCGTATTTTGATCCCTTAGAGCACTCCCGTTATTCATGCAGACGGAGAGGTCTCCTCGTTTGGCGCATAACGATCTTGTTTTTCCAAAAACATGAGTTACAGTGTACATTCCAGCCTTGTAGTATTCTGGAATCCCGATCTCGGATGACAAAGGAATTTTTTTTTAATGTGGGGTTGATTTTTAAACAAAATAAACTTACTCTGAGTGAGGATGTATACTTACTCTGGGGTCAGGGTTGCTTCTCCCTGAGTGTTTTTTTTTTTTTTTTTTTTTTTGCAGAATGATATACATGGTGTATCATTCAAAAATTTCTACGCCATGTTTCTTTTAGAAATGGAGATTTAAAACTGCAAATATACGTAAGACTGCATGTAATATAAGTAAGACTGCATATTGACTGCATGTATTCTACTGAAGAGTTACACTCATGTTCAAAGTAAAGAGAACATCTGAAAAGATTTGAGCTAAGACTTTGAATTTTACAGGACATGTACATTAGGCAATGCAGAACAAATTATCAGCATCAGTGTCATACGTACCAGGATCGTCGAAGTAGCTGCTATTCAGCGTGGCCACCACTAGCTAGCATCACCTACTGTTGCGTTGAGGCATCGAATAAAGTAATATGTGAATGGTGTCGCGCGAAAAAGCCATTCAGTCTTTATTGAGCCGCGTCAAAACTTCATCAAGATTTGTTGGTGGACGGTCGTACTGCTACACCTGTCTTTTGTCCACGTCCGAGAGGTTTCCGATGGGTGACACAGCCTGGTATTTATAGGGCCACAGAAGACGTGGAACGTTATTATTTCGAAATAATGCAAGTCTTCTTCTTGCGAAATGCCGTGTGGCATTGTCCTACTGAAATATGGCCCCGGAGACGTTCTGCAGGTACGGAAAGGCAACCCGACGTAGAATGACACTAACGTAACGGCCACTCCTAAAGGTGGTACGGACCATCACGAGAAGTGATCTGGTTTCGTACCCGATAACAGCCCAGCCTTAATAACTAGATTTGTCGATGTATGACTGGTCGAAATACACTACTCTCAACGCCTCTCTTCCTGTCGTCGAACGACATAGATGCATCTATTATTCTCGCCTACACAGAAGCGCGCGTTTCGTTCGAGATCATGATATTTTGTAATTTGTATGCCACTCTTTTTCTTCAATGCACAATTACAGTCAGAGACATCATCATAAGATGATGGTTGCGCCCCTGTGTTGTATGTACACGATGTCAACAGCATTCTTATTGTGTCCTACGCTGTTATGTGTACCATTCAATGCACACTGATGCTACAAGTGGCACACTGCACGCCACGCGACCTGGAATCTCCTGGACTAGACATTGCAGTGTCTCATGCCGAGAACGCGACCTCTGTCAAACTCGCTGATGTGATTGTACGACTGCCTTACAAGACGAAATTCGTCCTTACCCACTGCCGACCTAGCACTGATATGCCGATCGATCTACGCTGTCTTTAAAAATCAGAAAAAACTCAATTGTCGGTCTGTGACATTGCACGATCTGATTGGGTTAGATGCGGTAGGCATCCACCTGTGACGCCGAAACTTTCGGTTTTTGTGATTTTGCCAGATTGGCATATCCTGTAAAAACTCGTAGTCGTATCGCTAGTCTTTACTGGTGTTCTGTTTTTTATGAATGTGGGTGTACATAATTCCAACGGACATAATCTTTTAGCAAAGAAATACTACGGCAGCCGAGATATCTCTGTGCTTTTATGTTCTCTGTGTCATTATTTTTAACTACTCTTTGCATTTAGATTTGCTCAGAGCACATGAGCAATTCCATACCACCTATGTGACAGATAATGTAATTGAATCAAATACATTTCTTTCTATAATAGAAAACAGTGAATGGAAATTCAGGGAATAGTCGTGCAATAAAAAAAGGATCATAGTTTCAGTCCTAAAGCACTATAATTTTCATCATTTGTAATATGGTAGCTAGCTGTCTCTTATAGACTGATATTTAAAATTTTATGAAACTGTGAACTGACGCATAGTAACATTTTTGTGGTTAATGAACTCGTACAATATTGGTACATATATTAATAGTTTTTGTGAATTTGAAATTTAACATTTATTTTGTGTGTTTTGATAACATGCATTTCCGCTCAGTTTTTTATTCAAAACATTGATTTAATATTGGACTTAATTAGCAAATTTCCGCAGTAGGATTAGAGTTGTTTTTTTAAGAAACGGCTTTAAAGACTTTTTATATGTGTCCGCAGAATTCAGTAAAAGGGTGGAGAGTCTTATTACTCAGAACATTTCAAACGTTTTGAATCTTCAATTCGCTACATCAGTGTTTGTGAACCAGAATTACATATATGCCATAAGAGTGTTTTGGAAAATATAATTTAGTTTAAGGGAATCGTCATCACCTAACACTATACATTATTATATACATCGTACAGCCAAATATGAAACCACTGTTTCTTTACTTACATCGGAGAACTGCAGGCAAACGATGGCACATGTGATGGTTATGAAAGGGTATAAGTGTGATGTGATACTTAACTCCCTTAATCATTGTATTTCTTGTTCTTGAAATGGGAAAGACGGCGGTCTTTCGCTGGTTTTATTTCCTGGTTATAACCCACATCCCAATACCTCTAGCTGCGTGTACGCGTTCTTCCTCCACGCCGTGCCTTCCAGACGGTGAAGTGAAACATAAATCACCACGCTGGAAAAATCCTGGCCGCCTTTTGACTAGGGATTCCAGCGTTTGCATTAACAACTGTAATCAAGCTTTGAATATCATTAATGCGTTTAAAGTCAACCATACCGCCGATTATCTTATGGCGTCTTTGGACGTCGTAGCATTATTTCCTAACGTGACAGTCGAGCTAGCACATCAGATTACTGTATCAAAATTGTTCAGTTTGGATAATTTTTTCTTCGAACAAGTACGAGCAGTAATGAATGCCCTGAGGTTGGTAAAAGAACGAACTTATTTTAAATTTGAGGGAGTCATTTATATCGCCAGGACGGGGGTGCATCTATAGGTTCACCCTTTTCATACGTTCTGGCGGAGATTACAATGCAAGCCCTGGAAGAACAAACTCTGCAGGAATTAACAATGATACCATGCCTATATTCAAGATACATTGATGACGTTCTCGACTTTTGGCCGTATGACAAAGACTGTCTTTACGAATTTGCCAAAGTTTTGTCAAGTAAATGTCCTTCCATCAAGTTCACGGTAGAAATGCAAAAAAAACAATTCTCTTCCAGTTTAAAATTTCATCCAGCATTGTCAGGTCTCCCATAATATATTTTGTCTTATACCCTAAACAGAAAGTCGGCATCTCCTCTTACGCTAATTCCTCCTGACTTCGCACAACCAATGGGCTTAAAATTTTCTGCCTTATCCTTCCTTTTCATGAGAACTATTACACACACTTTCAACCAAAAACTTAGAAGTGAGGAAATGAACGAGATCACTGCAATTGCACACAAGTGTGGTTATCCTGATGAAGTGGTTCGAAGTGTGCAGCAGAAATCTGGATTAGCGGCACTCACTATATTGAATAGAGAAACAGTAACACCGAGGTACACTCACAGTCAATGAAATTTGCGCACCTAGAAGAAAACATTCTACTGCCGCGAAACCTTGCAAATAGCTGGAGTGTGTGCTGCTATGCAAATGATACACGTTCGGAGCGATTGTGCATGATAGCACACCCTGTGGTAGCGTTGCAAGAACGAACTGGCGATCTTATAAACCGCGTGTAGTCGATGCCTTATGAAAGCGAAAAGCACCGGCTGGCGCTAGCTAGAGTACAGAATGATATGAAGGGCGGGAAGACGCCAGGAACGTCGATTTTTTTATACCTTTGGACTTTGAGAGATGCTTGATCATCAGGCTGAAAACCGCAGTGTGGACGGCGTGCCGTATAGCCCGACACGTCGATTGCTTTGACCATTTGACCATACCGTCCGACGGTGTTTCGAGCAGTATACAAATGAGGACACAGCCATACGGCGGAGCAGCTCCGGGTGGACCAGGAGGTCCACCTGTTCAGAGAATCGACGCGCCGTTTGCCAGGAACGAACGGATCGCAGGGGGAACCGGTCCACTATAGCGGCAGATGTAGCATCTCCTGTGTGCCAACGAACCATTTGCAGAAGCCTCGCGGAAAATAATTTGAGATCCCAGCGCCTCTAACGTGTGCTGCCATCAACACCGGAACATCTGCAGCTCCGTGTGTAGTGGTGCCAGGCCAGAGTGACGTGTATCTCCCCAGAATGGCAACATGTGGTGTTCAACGATAAATGCATCTTCGTTTTAGGGACAGATTGTCATCGTTCTCTGGGTGTGGAGGTCCCCGTGTAAACGGCAAAATCCCATATTTGCTATCAAGCGTCAAACCTCCCCCACTGCTTGCATTATGGTCTGGGGGGGGAGGTCATTGCCTACGATAGCCGACCAGTTCTAGTAGTGGTGCGTTTATCACTGACAGGCCGGCGGTATGCGGATGAGATCCTACGGTCCAATGTGTTCCCATTCCTGACCGGGATTCTAGGTGCGCTATACCAGCAGGATAATGACCAACCGCACACGTCTAGGGTTACCCAAGTCAGCCTACGTCATGTCCAGATACTTCCATGGCGTGCACGCTCCACTGACATGTCCTTTATCGAGCATGTGTGGGAGCAGTCGAAACGCCTGCTGCCGCCGTGGTGCATTATCCGGGTTTTGGAGCACACCGTCCAGCACTTGTGTGCTAGTCTGCAGCAGGACAACATCGAGCGTCTGTTTGCCTCCATGCCGGACAGTATTGCAGCATGTATCGCCGCAAGAGGCGGTGCGACGCGCTATTGAAGATGCCTGGACAGCGTGCAACATATCCCTCTGTAACTGTCCTGCAGCTTTGATTTTGCCATCATGTGTATCATTTATCTATATTATTACATCCAGATAATTTCAGTTCAATGAGATGCTTCCGTCTTAGCGCGCAAATTTCATTGTCCGCGAGTGTACATTGGGTCTATAAAACATATTCAAGGAAAGACCAATATTCTCAAGAATTATTGCAGAAAATACCAGATGGACTACGGGAATAATAAACTACCACCATCAAGACCTTTATTTAAAAAGATAGAGATAGTACTCCCATTGGAGACAAATGGGGCGTATGTCAGATCACACTAAAAGCTAATGATTCAGAGGATGCTAACAAATTTTATATCGGATCAAGCTCGAGGTCCTTAAATCAAATATTGAGTGAACACCAATACGACGTTAGATCACATTCATTCAACACGGCATTTGCGAGAAATGTAAACAACAGCACCCGCCTGCCTGTGTAGGAAGACGAGCGGTTCCTAACAAGCACCCGGACAAAAAGCGCACACTTTTTACTGAAAGTCTGCATATCTTCCATAAATCATCATTATTTTGTAACTAAGGACTACTGAAGTACATACCTTTGCCCTGGAGAAGTGTGGTTGTGAAAAAGAAAAGGGAATCCGGTATGGATAACTACATTGATATTACTTGAAATTATAATTTCATGACTTGGATTTCATTCGGTTGACCACGTGAACTGACATACAAATCAGATTCACGTATGCGGCAAACAAGACTATAGAAGTGAGACCTCCTCGGCTTGCTCCAGGCCAGAAGACGGACCAATAGTTGGTCCAAATGTACTTGCAATTTAATTAACAAATTTTTAGTTTTGTGAACGCTGCGAGCTCCATTATGGTTAATTATCATGCTTGGACGGATTAAGTGACTACTCAAAATTACACTGTGTGTGACAGGAAGATATTTCATCCGCTTTGTGACGGTAACAAACACTTCAATCGAAAGTAATTTTTGTTTTTATCATTTTTTTAATATTTGTTCATACAGTTTTTTTCAAAATACAGTTATTGCATGATGAACACTTATAGACACATTGTTTAAAAAGACACTGTTAGACTAATAGGCTTAGGCGATATTTTTTTTGTTCAGGTTTTTCAGGTAAGAAAAAACATATTTTGAAAAAAAGTGTATTTTTTTTTTTTTTGGAAAATCTTAACGAGAAGATGAAAAAACTCATTTTCGGTTCATAATTGTTATCTCTTCCCAGAGCAATCCTTATCTGATTCGATGCACAATTATAAAGGAGAAGTACGTTAACATGTATCAGTGGTGCACTTAGGGGAAGAGAGAACAAGGAGCCTTGATCACCTAAAGAAAACATTAAATTTTTTTATGTTTCTTTAAAATTCAACCTACATTAAAAACACTTCGTTAATTAAATGAAAAATCATTGACATTATTAGAAATGTATGCTTTAATATTTTCTTCTATTTTTCATTAACTTTTACTTTGTTCCGGTGGATTTCAAAAACTACTGTTTTTCGACTACACCCCCCCCCACCCCCCACGAATGTGCTCAACATCGAGAAATCTGTAAAGTAAGACTACCCAAATTAGTAGAGTAGAATATTCGATGACCACAACAGATTTGTACGATGGAAATATCTGATCTTGTACGTAGAATAGCCTGTAGTATCAAGAAGCCAGAATAATCACTTTAGGCCTCCCTTTAGACAAGATGATAAAGGAAATTAGAGACAGGGAAAATATGCCACTTAGGGCATTCTGCTATCGAAGTGGTGAGGTACAACGAGGTTTCCAAAGAGGCTCCTATACACCTACTGTCGGAAGCGTAAAGCTCTTAAAGAGAAAAAATAAATAAAGTCCGAGCAGCTGTCAAAGATGATCCTAATAAAGGACGCTGTAGCTCAGTGGGAATCGAGAGGAGAAAAAATCGTGTGATTTGAACTCGGAAGGGAGAACTCGTGTGTTTTGAACACGATGGAACTAAAGAGGATTTAACGCCGGTTTTTATTTGTTACTTGTCTTTTTTAGTATGTGTGCGTTCGGTCATCTGTGTTGTGCAAAAATATACATGTGTATGTTAGATGTTTTTGAGGCTCTTGTGTCAATCATTGTCAAATGCTGAGTTCTTTCGTATCTCCTTTGGATTAATGTGCTATTGCCAACTAATATATATCGACCTCAACACACGGCACCCAAGAACCGTCGATCAAAAATTGAATGGCAGGTAAGAAGTCTTTTTTCTTCAATACTGTGCATTCCTGATTGATTTGATCGGCGACATGTAATATATGGCATCCCTGCCGGGATTTTGAGTTGAGGTATTTTGAACATATAGCACAGAATTCGTAACTGAGAGAATTCTTCTGTTTGTTGTCATTCTGATATATTGTTTCGAACGAAAAGATGGCCGAAGAAATTAGAGCTAGATTGAGACAGAAACGCGGAGTGATGAGAACTTCCGTTACCAAAATTATTAAGCGAATGGGAGCGGTACTTAAACTAACTGATGTGGATATAGATAATCTTGAAGAACTTTTAGAACATCTTAATGAAAAATCAACAGAACTAAAATTAATTCATTCCGAACTGGAAAATGTTTTAGACGCAGGGGGCTTGCAGTCTGAGTTAGAAAGTGCTGAAGAATATCGTGAGAAAATAACTACATGGATATATAGAGCGTCCAAACGAGTTCATATATTAAGGCAAAATGTTGTGAATAACGGCGTGTCTCTTGGTCAGAGCCCCGAGCTACAGAAATCGAAAATAGAACGAGTGAGGGACTCTGTGACTATAAAATTGCCGAAGCTATCTATTTCCAAGTTTTACGGGGATGTGAGTCAATGGCTTACATTTTGTAATTCTTTTGAATCGGCAATTCATCAGAACGATTCTTTGAACAAAATAGATAAATTTATATTTCTTAAAGCTCACTTAAGAGGAACGGCTATAAACGCTGTACAAGGATTTGCTATCACACTGGAGAATTACGACATTACTGTAAACATGTTAGAAGAGCGATTTGGGAGAAAAGATTTGTTAATAAATGCACATATTAGTAACTTGCTTGATCGTTCCCCTCTCAAGAATTCCAGTGATATCGGAACATTTCGAAAGTTGTTTGGTAATGTTCAAACGCAAATAAGAAGCTTAGAGTCGCTGGGAGATTTGTCAGCCACGTATGCAAATCTTATGTGTCCGATGCTGTTGAAAGTGCTCCCCCTTGATCTGATCTTGAAAATTCAACAAACAAAGTACCAATGCCAGTTATGACATCAAAGATTTGATTGAATTTTTGAGGAAAGAATTGACCTCTAGGGAGCGTACTTCTGCTAGTGTTTCGGTCACCAGAGACTGGCACAACAGTTTTCCAGCCACCTAGGCTCCTCGGTCAGGTGACTGTGGCCGGAAGTTCTCATGTGACTCGAGAGAAAAAGGAAAAACACCGACAGCAGCTGAGCTATTTAGCACTGAACTGAAAGAAAAGAAAAAACTAGTTTGTGTTTTTTGTGATAAGCCGCACGCAAACTCTGAGTGCAAAGAAACCCGAAATCTGTCTCTGGAGGAAAGAAAATCCATTCTGTTAAAAAAGGGATGTTGTTTTAGGTGTCTTAAACTAGGACACGTTTCACGTTCTTGTAAGGTAAAAAATAACCTGCTCACACTGTGGTAATAGACATCTATCTATTATGTGTTTTCATAAACACGAAGAGAAAGATAAACCAGAAAATAATAAAGAAACTGATAGAGCTCTGGAAGCCAGTGTTTTGACCAACAATTCCTGTTCCAAGGAAGTGTATTTACAGACTTTAATTGTTTGTATTATAGCGAATAATATCAGTCTTTATTTACGATTGATTATTGATACAGGTAGCTCGAGATCATATGTAAGTGAATTCGTCGCTAAAGCACTAAAGTTGAAATGCAAAGGTGAAAAAAGTCATTCATGGACTTTTTGGAGGAATAGAAAAAAGTGAAAAGCACAAAAGATATTCGATTCAATTAAGCAATATTGACGGCGATTATATTTGCGAATTATAAGTGATGGATCAAAACAGAATCTGTGCTTTTATTCAGAAGTTAGAGGACTCTAAATGCATAAAAGAACTGACAAATCGTGGAGTTTTCATTAGCGATATTTCCATAAATGAACATGACTGTCTATATGAGAAAGATCCGAAGGAAATTCATTTTCTGATAGGAGCTGACGTCGCAGAAAAGTTATTTATAGGTGAAATTGAGCACCTTTCCAATGGATTGGTGGCAGTAAAGACGTGCCTGGGATGGACGTTTATGGGAAAAACAGAAGAAAAAGAAGCCAGTAAACCTAATGTCCTTATCGCTCTCCAGGTTGGCGAATTAAGCCTTTCTGATTTGTGGAGACTTGATACTTTGGGGATTCTCGAATCCAGGGGAAAAGATCGCGAGAAAGGAGCTCAAAGACGCTGCGAAAGTTCATTTTGTTTGTTAAGGTTTCAAGAGACGAGGAAGGAAGATATATGGTTGGTTTGCCATGGATTCAAGATCCCCTTCCTCTGTCGGACTGCAGGGAGATAGCAGTTAAAAGATTGAAGGGCTGTGTTAAATCCTTAGAACGGACTGAGAAGTTAGATGCTTGTTAAGATGTTTTCCGAGAGTGGCTGAAGGAGGGCATTATAGAAGAAGTTAAATCTCCTGAGTTAAATGTGAAAACTGAACATTTTTTACCTCATCATCCTGTTTTCAAGGAGATTTCAACGACCAAAGTCAGACCTGTTTTTGATGGCTTGGCGAGAGGGAAGAATTATCCCTCCATTAATGATTGTCTGGAAAAGGGACTGAATGTTGTAGAACTCATACCCTCAATTATAAACAGATTTCGGATGGGAAAAATTGGGGTAACTGCCGACATAAAGAAAGGTTTCTTACAGTTTGGACTTCAGGAGCATGATAAACCATTTTGAGGTTCCTGTGGCGGGAGAACGGTAAGGAAGAAAATCTCAAAACCTTCCAGCACCAAAGAGTTGTTTTTGAGTTTCTTTGAGCTCTTTCTTGCTGGGAGCAACAATGGAATTTGACCTGAAGAACGCGCCGGATCATCTGCAAGAAACGGCGAAAAAGCTCCTGAGGTCGTTTTATGTTGACAATTGTGTTTCTAGTGTGAATAGCCGAGAGGAGCTTGAAAAGTTCATTTTTGAGTCAAGAAGTATCCTCAGTGCAGCCAAGTTCGATTTGCGAGGGTGGGAGCATGCTCCTGCGTCGTCAGAAGTGGAGGATGAAGATGGAGATGCAAAGAAGGTCCCAGTGCTGGGATTAAGTTGGACACTGAGTTCAGATGAGCTGTCTATTGACATGAAGGGGCTCTCTAGCGGTGAAAAGTCCCCATTGACAAAACGAGAGATCCTCTTCAGTCGTCCATCGAGTATTCGACCCCATTGGATTCACGTGCCCGGTTACACTGGGGCCAAAGGTTTTGCTGCAAGAATGTTGGAAGAACGGGATCACTTGGGACTCTAAGCTACCTCCGACTATATCTAGAAACTTTGAACGTTGGAAGACGCAATTGGAAGGCTTGAGTGGTGTGTTGATTCCGCGATGCATATTAAAGGATGCTTCAGCCAATTCGGAGGTATCTCTTCATGTGTTCTGTGATGCAAGCAAGATAGCATTTGCTACTTGTATTTTAGTCCGATGTCAAAATGATCGGTCCACGACGTGGCAGCTAATACAAGCACGGTGTAGAGTCGCCCCTTTGAAATTACCTTCCATACCCAGGATGGAACTCTTGGCCTGCACTATTGGAGCTAGGTTAGCAGAAACAACGAAATCAGACTTGGGGCTGGAGAATGTGCCTACGTGCTATTGGTCTGATTCTGTGAATGTGTTATACTGGATAAAAAGAAATGAAAATTGGGCAACCTTCGTTTACAATCGTGTTCAGGAAATTCGGCGGCTAACAGACCCAGAAGACTGGAGGCACATTGCCGGGTCTATGAATACTGCGGATCTCCCTTCGAGAGGATGTACAGTGAAAGAGTTGAAAAAATTCTCGTTGGTGGGAAGGTCCGGAGTAGCTACGATTACCATGTGATGAATGGCCAGTCTCAGAAACGCTTCCAAACTTGGAGGTTGTGAATTCAGAAAGGCGAAAAACTATTGTGTCTGCTACTAACACAGAAATTGAGAAGGTTTTTGAATATTTTCCGAAGATCTCCTCGTATAGCAGAATAATCAGAATCATGGCGTGGATTTTTCGTTTTTACAGGAATGCAAAGGCCAAACAAACTAAAAGATGTTTCGGTGAGTTAAGTGTACAGCAAGTCGAAAAGGCCAAAATGGTAGCTTTGAAAGAAGTCCAAAGACAGAGTTTTGGCGAAAATAGAGAAACTTCTCAGAAAACCTTTATCAACGTAGAAGGGCTGCTTTGAGTCAATACGAGAATCACCATGAGAAAGGACTCGGAGGCATTTCGTCATCCAGTAGTACTGCCTTCTAAACATCACATAGTGCAAAAATTAATTTGGGAAAAACCTGTTGAACTAGGCCATGCTGGTCTGCAGGTCATAATCTTGACTCTGCGTCAACGTTATTGGATAATAAAGTGTAGACAGACGATACGGCAAGTTGTTCAAAAATGTGTCAGAAAAGCAAGAAGCAGCGACGGGTGGTGGAAGCGTGCACTCCCGTTTTGGTCGGATCTTAAAGCCAGTGCGGCGAATGAACTTATAACGATTTATGTGTTTGAGGTTCGTGACTGATCCTGAAGCTCAAAGGTGGGAGGATGTCGGAAGCGTAAAGCTCTCAAAGAGAAAAAATAAATAAAGTCCGAGCAGCTGTCAAAGGCGATCCTGATAGAGGGTGCTGTCGATCAGTGGGAAGCAAGAGGAGAAAAAATCGTGTGATTTGAACTCGGAAGGAAGAACTCGTGTGTTTTGAACACGATGGAACTAAAGAGGATTTAACGCCGGTTTTTATTTGTTACTTGTCTTTTTTAGTATGTGTGCGTTCGGTCATCTGTGTTGTGCAAAAAATATACATGTGTATGTTAGATGTTTTTGAGGCTCTTGTGTCAATCATTGTCAACTGCTGAGTTCTTTCGTATCTCCTTTGGATTAGTGTGCTATTGCCAACTGATATATCGACCTCAACACACGGCACCCAAGAACCGTCGATCAAAAATTGAATGGCAGGTAAGAAGTCTTTTTTCTTCAATACTGTGCATTCCTGATTGATTTGATAGGCGACATGTAATACCTACATAGCCAACAAAAAGTAGCCACTCTATGCATACAAACAGTGTTATTTAAATGTGTAATCGACCTATAGGTTTGCTGGTCTGACCACAAAAAAGGCAGGTGAACAGGTAAATATAATTTAATGTCTCTCATGTCAAAATATAAATGCGCGATACACTGCATAAAAAGTGCACTTAAAAAATAAACCGCAACTCTTTTCAAAATTGATGCTAAAGACATTTCTTGCAATGAGTTTTTATTAAAATTGAAACTAAAAAAATAATTTGAAATGCACGTTCTGTACCATTCGTGCTAATTCTTGAAGTCAGGAACGTTACACAAGATATTCAGTCTAATTTTGGAAAACTATTTTTCTTAAAAAAATCAATATCACTAAGCAAATTAGCAATTCAGATTTTAGAAGTTTTATTTTCAAAATATTTTGCTGAAACCTATGTCAGTAACGCACACTTACTCGAAAAGATATATTTGGTTTTCGAAAAAGTCATGACGTACTTTAGCCATGTTTTGCAAAGGTCATTTATTGATAGAAAGAACAAAGATTAATCAATGATATAATGTCCGTTTTGTTCTATAACCTTGTGCCATCTTTCAGTAAGCTGCAGAATGCCTCGTTCATTGAAGGACCTGTCTCTCGTGGAGAAAAACTGTTGGGTGTGACAACACATCACACCCAAGCTCCAATAATTTTTGGCGGGTGATCAAACGTGTGTGGTCTCGCGTTGTCGTGATGGAACAGAACACCTTCACGATGAACGAGCTCTTGATGTTTCTGGATGATGGATTCGTTCATACTGTTCAATTTCCTACAGTACATATTCGAATTGATTGTTTGGTTCCTTGGTAGGAGCTCGAAAAACTCGACACCTTTGAAATCCCACCACACTGAGAACAGAACCTTACGCTGATGAATGTCTGCTTTGGATGTTGTTTTAGGCGAAGCAGCACGTCGGGACCAACACCGTTTGCGCAGCACATTGTTGTACACAATCCACTTTTCGTCACCAGTTATCAGTCGCTTCAAAAAAGGATCGTTTTTTTCACGTTTAATGAGCATATTGCAGATGTTTATACGCAACGTCAATTGAGCATTGAGTTCATGAGGAACCCACACATCGAGCTTGCTTACGTATTCCAGCTTCTTCAGGTGGTCGTGAGGGCTTGAATGATGGATGTGCAATGTGTCTGCAATATCTCGTGTCGTGTAACGTGGGTTTGACTCGATCAATGTCTTGATTTGGTCATCAACCTCGGTGTGCCTCCCGGACCGAGGAGCATCGTTAAAGTCAAAATCACCAGCACGGAATTTTGCGAACCACCGCTCGCACTGACGTTCTTGTAGAGTATTATCAACGTACACTTTACGCAACTTTTCACTAACATCAGGAGCGTTCTTCCCAGTTGAAGATTGAAGACCACACTGAGCATTTTGCATGGCGAAAATGCACAGTTTGGTCTTCAATCTTCAACTTGATGTCAAATCTCCGGAAATCAACCAAATCGCTCACTACTTCTTTTAGACTGCAGATTGAACTGGCTCCTGTCCAATACCATAGCGGTAAAAGAGCTGCGCATGCCTCTAGTACTTCCAAAACCGCCCAACTGCCATCGGATGCCAAAATAAGTCATGACCATTCCGACAACCCAATAGGAACAATACAAAATATGCATTGAATTTTCACTTCTAAAACAGAACCACACTTAAAATTCAAATTTCTTTCCTTGTCACTCAGGCATATTTTCGAATTTCATCCAGCCAAGTGTCTCGTAATCTTTTCCTGATTCTTTTCCTGTACCTTTGTACCCTATCGAGTTTTTCAGCTATCAAATTGCCACTTCACCTTTTGCAGCATGTCTTGTGTATGTAAGGATTGTTTTTTTTTATCCTAAAGTAAGAACAGAATATGCCACTGGGTGATTTGTCTCCTCTTTATACCAAACCTAATAATTTTATCTTTCTTTTTATCTATTTTGAGTATTTGTTACAAATAGGAGTTGTTAACAGTAGGTACAAATGTTCTCATCAGAAGATGCTACGAATGATTTTGAAACAGGGTATCTGCAAGTATGCCAGGTAAACTGTTTCTTTGGTCTTGTGCCTTAGTTATCTGTGCTGTTAATGTTCTTTTATTGATTTGTTGTTATATGGGGTTGCACTAAAATTGTAACATTTCTTATCATTGGATGGCCGTAATTTTTAAGAAAACAATGAGAAGAATGGGTTTTTAGCCAAAATCTGAGAACTTCACTTTGATTTGAAACATGTTATTTCCTTCACATATTACGACATGAGTCCCATATCAACAATTTCATGTTGACTTAAATTATCATCACTTCATTTCAGGAGATTTAGAGGAACACGAGGAAACAAACTTTGAAGTTACCGAAAAAGTCGAGTGGCTGAAACGGTACATGGGAACTTTAAAACGGATATTATTATTAAGCTGTATGTGCAGTTGGTATCAGTAGCGAAAGAAAAATGAACTCGGCAATTTTGAGTTAAGCAAACCCAGCTAGTGTAAATAAAATTAATGACGCAATGGTACTTTTCGGGAGAACAGTCTCCAGATTATTTTTATAATCAAACAGTGACAAAGAGATTTCGCTTTTCCAAGCGCCTGTGGAAGTATGTAACATTATTCACAATACAATAGGGAATACATTTTCTTTATTATAAATAATATGTTTATTAGAAGATGTACTGCAAATAAAAACAATTTCAATAAAACAAAGGGATTGTTTCGTTTTTACTATAAAACCAATGAAATAAACAGAAAATAAACTTTACCTCATAAAGGTTTTCCTTAGTGAGAGAAATACTAACAATTCGACGGAACATGATTTCTTTTTGTGGCTGTTCACACTGCTGCATAAAAATTTTGAAGATAATATCCCCGGACATTTGGTTTAGTGAAGAATTTAAACGTTAGTTATCAGAAAAATGTTTGGTATGTTAAATATAAAAAAAGAGATTTCAAATTTCCTTACATATTTCGAAGTAAATAAAGAGTTAGCTTCCGCTTTTCTTGCCTTTGCCATTTAAATATACTGAAAATTGATTTCCGTCCTACTGAAAACAGAAGATATTACTGCATGAATATTATCGAAAAATAATGCTGATCTGCATGCAGGTTTGGCTGCAGACGTTCACGTTCTGGAGGTCACTGTGTCGGGATTTGATATTATGTTATGCCTTAGCTCAACAGACGCCATGTTCAGTCTTCGCATCCGTGCAGGGAAACAGATAGACCAGATATTATTGTACAAATATCAAAGCACTCAATAAACCATTCTATAACTACCGAATTACATAAAATTTTAAATTTACTTAAAATTATTTAAAATATCCAACAAGTAACAATTGTTGTATCCATAGATTCACACACAATATTTTATATTAAATGTGGTATAATGCTTCACGTGTATGACCATTATATAGTTTAGTACTACACAAATGTGGAGATAAGGTCTCTTTAGAGCTAAAGGGATAGTGTCCAATATCAAGCCGGAGTACCAAACCTTTAGCACATTGTTCGAAAATTCTTTTAGATAGTAAAAACAAATGAATAGTCACTCTTCTCGATTAATACTATGGGGCGCACTGAATTCAATTGTACTTGAGCTCATAAGCACTGTACAGTTTCATGGATAATTTCCCCTGGTTATAATTAGTTTAAGTCATCATCATCATCATTGTCAACCATTATCAATCCACTGCTGGACGAAGGTCTCCCCAAGTTTCCTCCACAACGGTCTGTCTTGTGCCAGTCTCCTCCATGTCACTCCCGCATATTTACGAATTTCATCCACCCATCTCCCATGTGGTCTTTTTCTGGGTCTTTTCCTGTCCCTTGGAATCCAATCTAAAATTTCGGCTGTCCATCTATGGTCTTTCCTTCTGGCAGTATGTCCAGCCCATTGCCATTTCAGGGATTTAACTCTGATCATGATGTCTTCCACTCTCGTCATTTTTCGGATCCACGAGTTCCTCTTCTTATCTCTCCTGGTTATACCAAGCATGCACCTCTCCATGCTTCTTTGAGTTGTCTGCAGCCTTTGTATGTCTCTTTTAGTTAAGGTCCACGTCTCTGCACCATACGTAAGCACTGGAAGGATGCATTGATCAAACACTTTTCTTTTAAGACATAATGGCATATTGCTCTTGAAAATTATGCTGTTTCTTCCAAAAGCTCTCCAGGCAAGTTTTGTACGCCGATTAATTTCTTCATCAATGTGACCCTCACTTGATATCTGCTGTCCAAGATAAACATACGTATCTGTTATCTCCAGTTTTTCTCCATCAATCGATAAATCTTCATTTCTTGTAAAAGCATTGAACATCACTTTTGTCTTCTGAAAGTTCATTTTTAATCCCACTTCTTTACTCTTGTCAGCAAGTTCCTGGATCATACTCTGCAGCTCTGATGGGGTAGTTGCAAAAATGACTACGTCATCGGCAAAACGAAGGTGGGTTAGATAATCTCCATTAATCTTTATCCCTTTGTTTTCCCAGTTCAGTGATTGAAAGACATTTTCCAATGTGGCATTAAAAAGCTTCGGAGATATGGTGTCACCTTGTCTCACTCCCTTTCCAATTTTTATGTGTGTTGTATTTTCAAACAGCCGAATCTTTGCACTTGCATTTTCATAGATGTTATTAATAATATTAATGTATGCATCTTCAATACCGCAGGATTTCAGAGCCGTGGTAACTGCTGATGGTTTCACCGAATCAAAGGCTTTTTCATAATCGATAAAAGCCATGCACAATGGAAGTTCATATTCCCTCGCTCTTTCAATTAGTTCTCTCAGTACGTGGATATGATCTATTGTGCTGTAGCCACTCCTGAATCCAGCTTGTTCTCTCGGTTGAGCCATGTCCAGTGTTACCTTCAAGCGGTGTGAAAGAACTTTAGTGAAGATTTTATAAACCACTGATAGGAGGCTGATAGGTCTGTAGTTCCTGAGATCCTCAATGTCACCTTTTTTATGTAGCAGGATCATTGTAGCATTGTTCCAATCCTCAGGAATCTTCCCTTCATTAAGGCATCGAGTGAAAATTTGGGCGAGTACTGTTTCAATTTCTCCACTTGCTTCTTGTATGATGTCTATAGTAATTCCATCTTCTCCTGGAGCTTTCCCCCGCTTCATGTTCTTGATTGCATGAGCAACTTCTGCTGGGAGGACTGGAAGAACTCTGGTACCTTTCATGATGTCTGGAGTACATGTATCATCCCTTTCATATAGTTTGGAGTAGAAATCTTTCACTCTTGTCAAAATTTCGCCTCTATTTCTTGTTATAGAACCATCTTCTTTTCTCAGAGCCATAATCTGTTTTCTTCCCTTACTGAGATGTCCCTTTGCTATCTTTAGGCTTTGGTTGTTTTCAATTGCTTTCCTCACTAGCTCACAGTTGAATTTCCTTACGTCTTCAGTGATACTTTTTCGTGCTGTCTTGCATAGCTCTATATATTCCACTTTGGAAGTCACATCTTCTTTAGTTGTCCTCATCTCTTCTTTTTTGCATCAACATTTTGGTTTTTCCTGATAATTTGTTTACATGCAACTTGTTCTTAGACCCAGCTAATTTTGTTGCTGTTTCCATAAGAGCTTTGGTTACTTTTCTGTTAACTTCAGAAATATCCACTTCTTCCGATGTTAGGCCTTCTAAAGCAGAGAATCTGTTCTTCAGTTCCAACTTGAAAGTATTATGGTGTTTTTTAAGGTTGGTTATGTCAATACATTTTGTTTGTCTTATGAGCTTGCCACGTTCCAGTTTAGTGTCGAGATGCATCTTACATCTCACCAATCTATGGTCACTACCTGTGTTGAACTTGTTTAAGTAGGCTGTAGTTATTGGCGTCTGGATAGGATGCTGTCTTCACATTTTGTTCATATTCTGAATGGACGGGAAAAGACACGTGGGCACGAACTACTTTGAGCTTGTTCGCAACATAACCTCGCACTCGTGGACTCCAAACGAACTAAGTCATACTTATGGTCAAACTTATGGTTTGTCTTCGCTATGCATTGCATTACAACATGTACCATCTTCAGGCCAGACTTGTAGAATACTATCACACCAGACATGTAGCGTACTGTCGTGATCTTTAATACAGATACCAGCTTAGGTACCTCCCGACATTATACTGGTCAAACATTATATCGCATCAATCAAAAGAAATAAGAACCAGATGATACGCACTCAGGTAATTCCGATTACTTCACAATATTTGGACATCATATTTTTGATTGTTTTATTTGTGTGCACTACTTAACACGAAAATAATATGTATGTACGAATTAGGTTCTGAAACTTTAATTGTCAAGCCGCGGATGGCTTAGTCGTTAGTGTTTCAGACTATCGATGCTGGGTCCCCAGGTTCAAGCCTGGACTGATATTTCAGAGATGGTGTGATTTACTAACAATCGCTGAATATCCGCCGTGCATCGGACGAGCACGTTAAGTGACGGCCCCCAGGCTGGACCCACTGGTTAAATGGGTATCCTTTCCTATACGCCACCTGAAATTCTCTCACTCCTCTATGCGCAATATCGTACTTGTACGGTGGCACCATCTACTGTACTCTAATCTCACTACAAACTGTTCTGTCAAAGTCGCTAGACTTGCTCTCATTCCTTCCGTTTCTATGTCCTGCCCAAAAAGCGATCTCGCTGTAGGTGGCTGGGACCTAAACTCTACTCCCTGTGGACGGAAGTCCTACAAGAAAATGACGCTGAGCCGCCCCCCCCCCCAACTTTAATTGTCTACTACACTGGACAACAATGAAATTGCTTCTGACGGGAAAGTGTGCAATAATGTATAAAATTAACCCAACGAATGCAAATATCGCCAAGAAAAACTTTCATTGTCTCTTGTTTCGGAAATACAGCTAACGGAAAGTTAAAATTTTTGATTTTTAGTAAAAGAGTAGGTATAATGAGTAATTATTTTTTTTATGTTACATATTATTAAATTTATGATAAATATAATAAATGTTAGTAAATGTGTATTAAAAGGGTACTGAAATAAAAATATAGTAAGAACATCAGGTTCGTAAGGCGTTTTTCGTACTCTTAGGCACCGTCAGACCAGGAAGTATTGCATCATTGGGTGAGAAGTCCGGAGTTCCCACGGCATCCGGTGAAGTATTACCCGATGTGATGCAATCCTTTTAGTTTTAACAGCCCAACAGTAAAGAGCTCAGTCCATTTGTTTCTTTCCCTTCATTGGTGAGTGTACTCTTCTGATAGCAGCCTGTTAAAGTGATCCTTGTATTGTGACATCACGTAGCTATGCCGCGTGCATGTGTGAATAAGGTGGATAACATTAGCTATATATGTGGTAAAGTAACATTTGCTGCACAGAAAAAAATCATCACTCCGGTTGTTAAAAAGGCTTATCATTTGTATTTCGGCTGCAGGATAGGCGACGAGGATAAAGACTGCGCTCCACATGTATATTGCCGCACGTGTGCAACAAATCTGCCACAGTGGCTTAATGGCAAAAGAAAAATGATGGGTTTTCCTGTTCCCATGATTTGGAGTGAGCCCACACATCATATAAATGACTGTTATTTCTGTATGGTGTCACCAGTGGCTGAAGGTATCACAAAGTTGAAGAAATGGACTGTAGAATATGCAAATATACCTTCAGCTGTACGTACTGTACCTCCTTCTGAAGAACTCCCTATTCCCAAGCCTCCGACAAATTTTGTTATTGATTTAGATAAGGTCCAGGTAGACGATTTGTGTAATTCGAAACCGTCAACGTCCCGGAATAATGAAAGTGATGACGAATATGCATCTTCTGAGTCTATGCCATGTAAAATTACATCAGAGGAACTGAACGACTTTGTTCGGGATTTGAATTTAACCAAATTTAAAGCAGAGCTACTAGCGTCAAGGCTTCGTCAATGGAATCTTCTAGAACAAAATTTTCGATTGAGTTCGTTTCATATTCGTCACCGACAATTCGAGCAATTCTTCCAAAAAAGTGAAAGCTTTGTGTTCTGTTGCAATATTGACGACCTAATGCAAGGACTAGGAATACAACATGTTATGCAAGAATGGCGTCTATTTATAGACTCCTCCAAGTTGAGTCTTAAGATGGTTTTACTGCATAACGGGAATCAGCTACCATCCATTCCAGTTGCACATGCGGTGCACATGAAGGAGACTTACAACAACCTTAAACAGCTGTTGGACAGACTTAATTACAAACATTATAGTTGGCTTATCTGTGCTGACCTGAAGGTTGTGTCTCTGTTGATGGGCCTTCAGCAGGGATACACAAAACAATGCTATTTTCTTTGTCACTGGGATAGCTGAGCTACATGTCTGCACTACATCGATAGAGACTGGCCCCCTAGGCCATCTTTAACACCTGGACAAATGAATGTCCAAAACCCACCACTGACAGATCCTCAGAAAACATACTACCTCCTCTGCACATAAAACTCGGTCTTGTAAAACAATTGGTTAAAGCCATGGACAAAACCAAACCAGCGTTCAAGTACTTGCATGACAAATTTCCTCGACTGAGCGAAGCAAAAATAAAAGAGGGAATGTTTGTGGGTCCGCAGATCAGACAGCTCTTTCAAGATTCGCAGTTGGAGGACATGCTTCAGTGTGATGAAAGAGAAGTGTGGGATGCCTTTTGTCAAGTATCAACAAACTTCCTGGGCAATTCCATGGCTGAAAGTTACGAAGATCTCATTACCGACCTGCTTTCTCTGTATCAAAAATTTGGCTGTAATATGTCTTTAAAACTCTACTTTCTGGATTATCACCTGGATTTCTTCCCGGATAACTGTGACAAATTTAGTGATGAGCATGGTGAACGGTTTTATCAAGATATGGCGGTAGTGGAGCAACGATACAAGGGAAAGTGGTCCACTTTGATGCTCGCAGACTATGTTTGGACACTCTTCAGAGATGCCCCTCTGGTGGAATACAACCAAAAGGCAAGGAGAAGTAAAAGGTCATGAATTGGTGATTGATTTCTATCTATTCACGAAAAGCTCATGTACATATATCAAAACTACATTTAATACAAATGTAAAAAAAAAAAAAAGAATTACACTATCTATTTTTAATTGTACTATAAAAAATTTGCACTTACTGTTTCGGATTGTATTTACTTCAAAAGAAGTGTAATGTAACGCATGCAATATATATATATATATATATGATGCTGACCTTGGCTACGTATAATGGACGCTCCCTATCTTCTGATTCAAGGCTTCTTGAATTGGAAGAGGAACTACAAAGGATTAAGTGGGACATCGTCGGGCTAAATGAGGTAAGGAGAAAAGGAGAAGATCTCATTGAACTGAAAAGTGGACATCTCTTCTACTATCGTGGGACTGATACTGGCAGAACTAGTGGTGTTAGATTTATAATAAACAAGAAACTGAAGGATAAAGTTGTAGAAGTTGAAAATTCCTCTGACAGAGCTGCACGGCTCGTTATCAAACTCTCGAGAAGATACCAGGCTCATATTATTCAAACTTATGCACCCACCACAAGTCATCCTGAAGAAGAAATTGAAGAATTTTATAAGGAAATTCGTCATCTAAATAATAAAGGTAAGCAGCACTTAAAGATAATTATGGGAGATTTCATTGCAAGAATAAGGTAACGGCAACAGAATGAAACTTCAGTAGGTAAATTCGGCCACGGCAACAGAAACCAGCGTGGAAATACTCTCGTAAAGTTTGCAGAGGCAGAAGGATTTTTCATCTTCAACTCCTGTTTCAAGAAAAAGCCACACAGGAAATTTACATGGAGACATCCAAATGGGACGACAAGTGAAATTGATTTTATTATGTGTAACAAAAAATTCGTCTTAGAAGACTGCAGTGTGCTAACATGTTCAACACAGGTAGTGACCATAGATTGGTGAGATGTAAGATGCACCTCAACACTAAACTCGAACGTAGCAAGCTCATAAGACAAACAAAATGTATTGACATAACAACCTTAAAAAACACCATAATACCTTCAAATTGGAACTGAAGAACAGATTCTCTGCTTTAGGAGGCCCAACATCGGAAGAAGTAGATATTTCTGAAGTTAACAGAAATGTAACCAAAGCTCTTATGGAAACAGCAACAAAATTAGTTGGGTCTAAGAACAAGTTGCATGTGAACAAATTATCAGGAAAAACCAAAATGTTGATGCAAAAAAGAAGAGAGATGAGGACAACTAAAGAAGACGTGACTTCCAAAGTGGAATATATAGAGCTATGCAAGACAGTACGAAAAAGTATCACTGAAGACGTAAGGAAATTCAACTGTGAACTAGTAAGGAAAGCA
Source organism: Macrothele yani (assembly GCA_039090855.1). NCBI lineage: Eukaryota > Metazoa > Arthropoda > Arachnida > Araneae > Macrothelidae > Macrothele > Macrothele yani. The sequence goes on along the minus strand of CM077034.1, from coordinate 66,999,844 downwards.
ATTCAAGACAACCAAAGCCTAAAGATAGCAAAGGGACATCTCAGTAACGGAAGAAAACAGATTATGGCACTGAGAAAAAAGATGGTTCTGTAACAAGAAATAGAGGCGAAATTTTGACAAGAGTAAAATATTTCTACTCCAAATTATATATAAGGGATGATACATGTACTCCATACATTATGAAAGGTACCAGTACTAGAGTTCTTCCAATCCTCCCAGCAGAAGTTACACATGGAATCCAGAACATAAAGCGGGGAAAAGCTCCAGGAGAAGATGGAATTACTGTAGACATCATACAAGAAGCAAGTGGAGAAATCGAAACAGTACTCGCCCAAATTTTCACTCGATGCCTTAATGCAGGGAAAATTCCTGAGGATTGGAACAACGCTACAATGATCTTGCTACATAAAAACGGCGACATTGAGGATCTCAGGAACTACAGACCTATCAGCCTCCTATTAGTGGTTTATACAATCTTCACTAAAGTTCTTTCTCACCCCTTAAAGGTGACACTGGACATGGCTCAACCGAGAGAACAAGCTGGATTCAGGAGAGGCTACAGCACAACAGATCATATCCACGTACTGAGAGAACTAATTGAAAGAGCGAGGGAATATGAACTTCCATTGTGCATGGCTTTTATCGATTATGAAAAAGCCTTTGATTCGGTGAAACCATCAGCAGTTGCAATGGCCCTGAAATCCAGCGGTATTAAAGATGCATGCATTAATATTATTAATAACATCTATGAAAATGCAAGTGCAAAGATTCGGCTGTTTGAAAATACAACACACATAAAAATTGGAAAAGGAGTGAGACAAGGTGACACCATATCTCAAAAGCTCTTTAATGCCACATTGGAAAATATCTTTCAACCACTGAACGGGGTAAAACAAAGGAATAAAGATTAATGGAGATTATCTAACCCACCTTCGTTTTGCTGATGACATAGTCATTTTTGCCACTACCCCATCAGAGCTGCAGAGTATGATCCAGGAACTTGCTGACAAGAGTAAAGAAGTGGGATTAAAAGTGAACTTTCAGAAGACAAAAGTGACGTTCAATGCTTTTATAAGAAATGAAGATTTATCGATTGATGGAGAAAATCTGGAGATAACAGGCACGTACGTTTATCTTGAACAGCAGATATCAAGTGAGGGTCACATTGATGAAGAAATTAATCGGCGTATAAAACTTGCCTGGAGAGCTTTTGGAAGAAACAGCATAATTTTCAAGAGCAATACGCCATTATGTCTTAAAAGAAAAGTGTTTGATCAATGCATCCTTCCAGTGCTTACGTATGGTGCAGAGACGTGGACCTTAACTAAAAGAGACATACAAAGGCTGCAGACAACTCAAAGCAGCATGGAGAGGTGCATGCTTGGTGTAACCAGGAGAGATAAGAAGAGGAACTTGTGGATCCGAAAAATGACAAGAGTGGAAGACATCATGATCAGAGTTTAATCCCTGAAATGGCAATGGGCTGGACATACTGCCAGAAGGACAGACCATCGGTGGACAGCCGAAATTTTAGATTGGATTCCAAAGGACACTAAAAGACCGAGAAGAAGACCACATGGAAGATGGGTGGATGAAATTCGAAAGTATGCGGGAGTGACATGGAGGAGGTTGGCACAAGACAGACCGTTGTGGAGGAAACTTGGGGAGACCGTCCAGCAGTAGATTGATAATGGTTGACAATGATGATGATGATGATATATATCCCAGTGACACTGGTTACAGTTCCCAGTGACACTGGTTGCAATTGCTAAGGAACACTTGGATGCTATTTCAATGGGAGAGATTTGGTATTAAGGTCGGCAGACTAAAGTCAAAATGTCCTGAAAACTGATTTAGAATAATAAATTTCCTCATATACACATGGAAAATTCGTTAGTAACATATTTTTTGATTATGATTTTTGGATTTTGTTAAGTGTTTGAAGCTCTTTAGTTAGCTGCATAAACAAATATTTATAAGGGAAGCGCATCGAAAGTTGCAGGCAAGTTATATGCTTCTTCCCCATTGAAATAGCATGCACGTGTTCCTGATCAATGGTCAACCAGTGTACCTGCATATTACAAACAAACCGTAGCCAATTCAACTTTTTTATGGTCATATTCTGTTTCAGCACATCGAATTTATTAGGAAATGGCTATTTTTTTTTATCTCAGTAGCATGAACTTCATCAAACATTGTTGTCCAGTGTAATGAAGAAAAGGTTATTTGGAAGGGATTAAATTCCCCCAAATTCTCAAATGTTGCATCATAATCAGCGCAAAGGGGTTCTTTATTTGTTTTAAAATCAAAACACGTCTACTAATCAATTGCTATAAAATAAAAGGGAAGGTGAAGAGTCTTTCCCGACAATAACTGTTAACACATAATTTGCGGCACATTCTTCGTTGTGCGTCTGGGCACTCTTACTGTGAACTATGAAATGTCTAACACAAATGAGATTATTTCAATTCACCTTTGTGATTGCAACAGATACAACGTCTCGCAAAATAAATCATAAAGGTTCCAAAATATAATACAAAACGCGTGTAAAGCGCACAGTTTTATCAAGATCATGGATTTATTCCAAAAATTAGGAACATTTGCTTGGCACAAAGTTAGTTCGAAGCGAATGTTCGGTTTCAACGTACAAAATACACCAAAAGTCCGGACTTACTGATTAAGCAATGTAAAACATGGTAGCTTATAAAAAACAAAGTAGCGTAATTTGATGCGGTGCCAAATTTTTCTCTGGCTAAAAAATCTGCTGCCCACTGCACTAGGACGGAGGAAAACAAATGGTAGCATACTGCGCGAAACTGTAACCCCGGAGGAGATATTAGTGTGCACGTCGAAGGAGGTGAATAGAAAATCAGTGTGAAGGTAGTTTCTCAAACTATCAAGAAGCAGGCTGCGAAAGAAACTATCGAAACCCCATTCTTTTGACTGTGAATTCAGCAGAATTAATATTTTTCGACCCAGTCTTAGGAAAAACGGGATGGAAGGGTTTGATGCAAACGAAAATTGATTTCTACGATACTATAGCAGAGAAGTAATGATGAGTAATGGAATGTGGAAGGAACACGGAGATAACTAGGAAATTATAATTCCTACAACTGTGTCAGTTATCCATTTTATCCTTTAAATGAGCTTTCCATTTGAGAAAATCGCTGCTATTTTTGCTTCAACTTGTACGCGGTTTTTGGTTGCAACATGTGGTCTTCGAAGCCGCTAATTATTGTGGTTGCCTTTGACTGTATATGTACCCATGTTCTGGGATCATTTCGTGTACTGGACCTGAAGATGGGGCTTTGGAAGCCTCGGGAAATCTTGTCGTAATTTTAAATTTTTTAGTGTTTTTTAATCTGTAAATAAATGTCATCTTTTTTTTCATAAGGATTGTTCTCAGACAGCGTGTTTAATATATATTGGTATTACTCCGCACGAATTTGTTTTAACGTCGAATCATAATTATCGGCAGAAAATGTACGATGGTAAACGTTTTGAAGAAAATAAATAGGAATCACCCATAATAGGGCCTTTTTTTAGAAGAAGAAGAAGAGTTCCTAGCTTAGGTTGAGAGACCCGAACCCACAGCGCCATGCGCCGTTTTGGCAAGTGAAAGTGAAAATAGGAGGGCAGGGAACAGATTGCCCTGAAAGAAACGCACGAAAGAAGACTATAGAAAAATTAAAGCAGAAGGAGTATACGGTTTTTCGTTAAGTAGTGAAGTTGTAAGTTACCCTACATACTTACCTGCTACAGCAAGCTATTCCGAGCAACATCTCTCCCCGCAGAAAATGCCCAGTAAACACCGTTGCCACAGATGAGTACAGGAGAAAAAAAAAGGGGGGGGGAGGATATGGGAAATGATGAACCTGAAATAAAAAAGACAGCACACACAAACGACGTTTCTCAGAGAGGTATCGATATTCAGCACCTGATAAAGCAAAACTGGCCGTTTGCTCAGTTTTCCTTTTGGAGTCGGCTATTTGGTTCTTTACTCAGCAGCCAATCAGAGAAAAGAATTTTCCTTTGGTCTAAAAATATTTCTCTGGTTTACTTTTGCTGATTCTTGCCTACCATGGTGCGATTAACCATTGCTGTGGTGGTGTTTACACAAACTACACCGATTGTGGTTTTAGTTACTCAATTTGAGTAAACATAGAAAACAGAAACAAAAACAAGTTAGTAAAATCATGCAATGGTTTGATTATAATACGCTTTCCAACATGAAAGAAATCATTACTCAAGTTATGAGGATAATGGCTGTGGAATAAATCTCGGTCCTACTATGTCCTGACCTTAGACACTATTACGCCCATTTTTAATAGGGTTTGTCCGCAAGTGGTGCCCTACCACATAATCAAATTTCATCGAAATCGATCCTTTTTTACGTTCGTTATGACGCATAACAGCAGTGGAATGGATCCCGCTCCTGTGCCGTGACCTTACACCCCATTTCGTTCACTTTCAATTGGGTTCGTCCCCATGTGTTCCCCTACCACATACAAAGATTTCATCGAAATCGAACGATTTTTACGCGAATTACCGTGCGGACGGACATACGCACACAACGCATGACGTAATGAAGCAGATGGGAATCGCGACCATCTGCTTGCAAGAGTGTGACGTCATAAAACTTTAATAGAATCCACACACAACGCGTGACATAATGAGATAGACGGCGTGACCGCGCGCCAACATCTCAGTCGCAAGATTGTGACGCCTTAAGATTTCTAAGCAGGGGTTATATTAATTTAACGACGCCATGACACTGAAAACGTGATGAATCGGGGTGGTTATTTAACGCACTAAAACAATTTTCCTAAAGTCGAGATCAAGCTAAATCAAATTCTAGTACCAGAAAACGGTAGGTTAACGACTTTCATCAAAATCCTTAGAGCCGTTTTCAAAATAAAATTTACGTAGATACAAGAATTGCTCCTTTAAGGTGGACGTCAAGTTATTTTGCTTGCTATACTTCCAATGGAAAAACTTCTGTACATATTTTCTTCACAATTAATGCGTTCCCAAGGATGAAAATTTGAACATCGATTGAAATAGCTTCATTTTATAACTTGGAATACTTAATATTTTCCAAAACATTACCATAATTATGCAATCCAACATTTATTTGTTAACTGACGTCATCAAAGTACAGGTCGCGTCATCGTTTTTCTGGTTTCAACACCACTAAAGGAAACGTTATTGTTTTTTAATAAAATTAAGGTTACGTTTTAGAAAATGTTAAGTATTCCAAGATATAATATGAAGTTATGTAAATCGATGTTCAAATTTCCATCCTTAGGAACATACTAATTGTGAAGGAAATGTGTACAAAAGTTTTTCCATTGGAAGTATAGGAAGCGAAATTAAAAATTACCTTAATAGTATGGGATAAGGGCAATAGAATTTATCACGATCCTATGTCCTGACCTTTGACCAGATTTCTCCCATTTTCAATAGGGTTCGTCCACAGGCGCTTCCCTACCATATACTAATATTTTATCGAAATCGAAACATTTTTACCCATGTTATGACGCATAAGGGCAATGGAATGCATCCGAATCCTATGTCCTAACCTTTGACCCCACTTCCTCCATTTTCAATAGGGTTGATTCCCAGGTGGTCTCCTACGATATATTAACATTTCATCGACATCGAACCATATTTACGCAAGTTATGACGCATAAGAACAATGGAATGGATCCCGCTCCTATGCCATGACCTTTAACCCCATTTCGTCCATTTTCAACAGGGATCGTCCCCAGGTGGTCCCCTAAAACATACTAAAATTTCATCGAAATCGAAACGTTTTTAAGCGAGTTATAGTGCCGATAGGCAGACGGACAAATCTGGAGCTTATACGCTTCTTAAACCTACGGTTGGAAAGCGTAAAAAAGGTCACAATCAAGATTTTATTTTTAAGGAGAAAGCGGTGTAAGGGCCATCATTTTTATGCAAAACACCTTATGTCAATTCTTGCTTTCTTTTTTTTTTTTTTTTTTTTTTTTTGATTGGAAGTTTAACGACCACCGTGAGCAACTCAATGGGCTATAAGCAGTCGCTCGTCCCTAATTTAGGGTCACTGGTTCCAGGGATGGGAGAGAGTCAGTGCCGTAAGACCAACACAACATCCATGCCTTACGGGATTTGAATCTGGACCCCTTTCGGACGAATGATCAGAGGCCATCGCTTAGGCCACTGCGCCACCGGGGCGGCCAATTCTTGCTTTCTTCAAACGCGTGAAAAATAAGAATAGATCAAAGATCTAATTGCTTTAATAAAGTAGACCCAAACACCAGCCCAAAAGAAGTGAAGAAAGTTATATATGTAATATTTTTTTCATATACTGTACTGCTATATAAAACCAATTCTAAAACTCCGGCTTTTTAAAAGAAATTATTTGCCCCGTACTAGCACAAAATACGGAGACTATGGGAGGCCAGAAACAGAAGGAAACTTCTATACATATTAGTAATTGGATTCCGAAGATAATTTCACCGATTAAACCAAAATGAATGGTAAAAAAATTCAAATTATTTCGTGATTTCACCATCAAGTAGGAAGAATGATTCACCCAGTTCGCACTTAACACAAACCATTATGCACATAAACAGCTATATATCGTGGGAGGGATGTAAAATCAGGTGATGCGTAACCTCACAGCCTCTCCTTGACAAATGTGAACCCCGCCTTCTCGTGGTACATCCTGTTCCCACTAAAGGGACTCTGATGACCGCCAATAGCGGTATAACTATACCATCGGGATTAGAGGAAATGCTATCCCACACTCACCAACCCGCTTGGCCAGCGTGGTGAGTTATGGCCAAACCCCTCCAAAATGACTCCACAACTTAAATCTTGGCCCTCAGTCTCCGGCAGCTGGAATGTACCTGGACAAGGCAGCGGCCAGTGCGACATGAAGGCAGAGGGTGCTAAGAATCCCCGGAGGACCGGACTAGGCTGCCATCTGATGCTGACCTTGGCTACGTATAACGGACGCTCCATATCTTCTGATTCAAGGCTTCTTGAATTGGAAGAAGAACTACAAAGGATCAAGTGGGACATCGTCGGGCTAAGTGAGGTAAGGAGAAAAGGAGAAGATCTCATTGAACTGAAAAGTGGACATCTCCTCTACTATCGTGGGACAGATACTGGCAGAACTAGTGGTGTTGTATTTATAATAAACAAGAAACTGAAGGATAAAGTTGTAGAAGTTGAAAGTTCCTCTGACAGAGCTGCACGGCTTATTATCCAACTCTCGAAAAGATACCAGGCTCAGATTATTCAAACTTATGGACCCACCACAAGTCATCCTGAAGAAGAAATTGAAGAATTTTATGAGGAAATTCGTGATCTAAATAATAAAGGTAAGCAGCACTTGAAGATAATTATGGGAGATTTCAATGCAAAAATAGGGCAACGGCAAAAAAATGAAACTTCAGTAGGTAAATTCGGTCACGGCGACAGAAACCAGCGTAGAAATACTCTCGTAGAGTTTGCAGAGGCAGAAGGGTTTTTCATCTTGAACTCCATTTTCAAGAAAAAGCCACACAGGAAATGGACATGGAGACATCAAAATGGAACGACAAGTGAAATTGATTTTATTATGTGTAACAAAAAATTCGTCATAGAAGACTGCAGTGTGCTAAACAAGTTCAACACAGGCAGTGACCATAGATTGGTGAGATGTAAGATGCACCTCAACACTAAACTCGAACGTAGCAAGCTCATAAGACAAACAAAATGTATTGACATAACCAATCTTAAAAAACACCATAATACCTTCAAATTGGAACTCAAGAACAGTTTCTCTGCTTTATAAGGCCTAACATCGGAAGAAGTGGATATTTCTGAAGTCAACAGAAAATTAACCAAAGCTCTTATGGAAACAGCAAGAAAATTAGCTGGGTCTAAGAACAAATTGCATGTGTACAAATTATCAGGAAAACCCAAAATGCTGATGCAAAAAAGAAGAGAGATGAGGACAACTAAAGAAGATGTGACTTCCAAAGTGGAATATATAGAGCTATGCAAGACAGTACGAAAAAGTATCACTGAAGACGTAAGGAAATTCAACTGTGAACTAGTGAGGAAAGCAATTGAAAACAACCAAAGCCTAAAGATAGCAAAGGGACATCTCAGTAAGGGAAAAAAACAGATTATGGCTCTGAGAAAAGAAGATGGTTCTGTAACAAGAAATAGAGGCGAAATTTTGACATGAGTGAAAGATTTCTACTCCAAATTATATGAAAGGGATGATACATGCACTCCAGGCATCATGAAAGGTACCAGAGTTCTTCCAGTCCTTCCAGCAGAAGTTGCACATGCAATCAAGAACATGAAGCGGGGAAAAGCTCCAGGAGAAGATGGAATTACTGTAGACATCATACAAGAAGCAAGTGGAGAAATCGAAACAGTACTCGCCCAAATTTTCACTCGATGCCTTAATGAAGGGAAAATTCCTGAGGATTGGAACAAGGCTACAATGATCTTGCTACATAAAAAAGGTGACATTGAGGATCTCAGGAACTACAGACCTATCAGCCTCCTATCAGTGGTTTATAAAATCTTCACTAAAGTTCTTTCACACCGCTTGAAGGTAACACTGGACATGGCTCAACCGAGAGAACAAGCTGGATTCAGGAGTGGCTACAGCACAATAGATCATATCCACGTACTGAGAGAAATAATTGAAAGAGCGAGGGAATATGAACTTCCATTGTGCATGGCTTTTATCGATTATGAAAAAGCCTTTGATTCGGTGAAACCATCAGCAGTTGCAATGGCTCTGAAATCCTGCGGTATTGAAGATGCATACATTAATATTATTAATAGCATCTATGAAATGCAAGTGCAAAGATTCTGCTATTTAAAAATACAACACACATAAAAATTGGAAAAGGAGTGAGACAAGGTGACACCATATCCCCGAAGCTCTTTAATGCCACATTGGAAAATGTCTTTCAATCACTGAACTGGGAAAACAAAGGCATAAAGATTAATGGAGATTATCTAACCCACCTTCGTTTTGCTGATGACATAGTCCTTTTTGCAACTACCCCATCAGAGCTGCAGAGTATGATCCAGGAACTTGCTGACAAGAGTAAAGGAGTGGGATTAAAAGTGAACTTTCAGAAGACAAAAGTGATGTACAATGCTTTTACAAGAAATGAAGATTTATCGATTGATTAAGAAAAGCTGGAGATAATAGACACGTACGTTTATCTTGGACAGCAGATATCAAGTGAGGGTCACAATGGTGAAGAAATTAATCGGCGTACAAAACTTGCCTGGAGATCTTTTGGAAGAAACAGCATAATTTTCAAGAGCAATATGCCATTATGTCTTAAAAGAAAAGTGTTTGATCAATGCATCCTTCCAGTGCTTACGTATGGTGCAGAGACGTGGACCTTAGCTAAAAGAGACATACAAAGGCTGCAGACAACTCAAAGCAGCATGGAGAGGTGCATGCTTAGTGTAACCAGGAGAGACAAGAAGAGGAACACGTGGATCCGAAAAATGACAAGAGTGGAAGACATCATGATCAGAGTTAAATCCCTGAAATGGCAATGGGCTGGACATACTGCCAGAAGAACAGACCATCGATGGACAGCCGAAATTTTAGATTGGATTCCAAGGGACAGGAAAAGACCCAGAAGAAGACCACATGGAAGATGGGTGGATGAAATTCGAAAGTATGCGGGAGTGACATGGAGGAGACTGGCACAAGACAGACCGTTGTGGAGGAAACTTGGGGAGACCTTCGTCCAGCAGTGGATTGATAATGGTTGACAATGATGATGATGATGATGATATCGTTTGAATGTAGTGTTATGACTAAGACTCACAGCTTACACATGCAGAAGTATCAATCTTTCTGTTCAATCAATAAACTTTTGCAGCATACTGCATATATCGCTTAGCCTATTAATTAGGCAAAGTTCTGATTGCCCATATGAGGAAGAGTAGTATTACTAGCATATGCAGGGATGTCATCATGGTTGCCCTATATGCACATCACCCGCAAAGAGGAGTTTATTGGCATTAGCTCGAGAATACATAGCACTTATATGCACGTGAAAGTAATAACAGTACATGCGCAGATATCCTTAGTAAAGCTGAAAAATTTAATGAAATTCAAAATTCCCGCTCTCTGAAAGAAACTCTATTGCTGCATATTGTGTAAGGCATTTGTCTGGCGAAAAGTTTTTGTTTTCAAAAAATTCTGCGGAATGAAAATATGGTGTTTCTTTCAGAAGTTTTATTTGAACTGTTACATGATCGTTTGCTCCCGAGTGGTTGGAACGTTTTATTCCATCACGCTGAAATGTTTTTTAGTCTCATCGTTCCCAATCATTTCAAGTTGAATCTGTAACAGTAATTTCTGGTTATGACAAAATTGAAGCGTATTTGAAGCAGATACTGTATTAGGAAGTTTGGGCGGAGGAGGGAAGTTTTGAGTATTTTTTTAACAGTTTATGGCATTGTTTATGGAACAGAAACTCCACTTTTGCAAGAAATTGCTTAATAAACTGTGGAACATCTCAAAGACCTACAACTTCAAATCAAAGTATTTTTCCTACAACAGAAAAGAGATATGAGCAGATGCCGAAATCCATTTTTTTCTCAAGAGTGATTAGGACCACTGCTCAGGGTAATCGAAGAGTATACCGACATGTCCAAAAGGTACCTAAAATGCACTTCAAAACTTATTGCGATTCATCTAAACTTTTGGTGTCAGTTTTAAAATTGTAAACCTAGAATTTTGCGATCATTCTCTAAAACAGAGTGCTATTTGCTGCAATGTATAATTGTTACGTAATATTATCCCAAAAATACACAACACCAAGCAAATAATTAAAAATGACCAGGAAGCAGAAATGCGGCTATACATGTCCAGGATCAAATCTGAATACAAAAAAACGATCTCCGTAAAGCATACATATCAGTTACATCATCAACTTTAAAAGAATAACGGAATTTGTTTCATTTTATATTTTAATATTTAAAGAAATTTCTGAAAATAATATCCACGACATTCCTATTCATTTCCAGTTTTCTGCTTTATTACGTTGCAGAAGTAATATGTAGCTTGAAGGTCAAAAAATGTTTTAAAGATATTTTCTGTTTGCTTTTACGAAAACACGTATTGTAAATAAGAATTGTTTTTATATTTTTCGAAACATATTATGGAAGTAATATTGTAGGGTAGAATATTACAAATTAACGCTGGAAGTGATAGTAGGAAATTTATAATGGCTGGGTGGCGCAAGTGCATATAATAATTCAATTGTTTGTTTTTCTACGACAAGTGTGTTGTTCAGCACATATACTCCTTCCGTTTCGAACGATCTTTTTAGCATATCTCGCACATGTGTAAGTTGGGCTTTCACAGCCCTGTCCAATTTTTTGTTATTAATTAGAAATGCTGCACCTCACCTTCCGAAGTATAACAAGATAAGAGAGCTCACACTCTGCGGAATACGATCCTGAACGGTATGGAGTTCAGCAAAATGTCTCGCATAAGCGCTAGTTTGTGCATTGTTAGATTGTTTGGACCAAGAATATTTGTTTAACATGTTGAACATGGTGCAAAATTTAAGGACGAAAACGTTCAAAAAAATAAGTTTTACACCTTTTTAGAAATCAAAAATTACATAAAATAAGCAAAAAATTACCGTAATACAGTCATTTTTGAAAGGGTGTAAGGTAACATTTATGTATCTGCACGACACGCGGAGGTGCAGTTTCTCGAGACGGTGAAGCTGTGATTGACGTCAAACCATCTGCCACGGCTACCCATGGTCTGAGCCGAGAGATGTCCGCAAAATAAATTAGTCGCAGACACGACACACATGCAGTAGGACAGGCAAGTCTGAGTAACTGTTGTGAGCACTTAAGGATACGAGCAAATCGTATTAGCCTTAGCGATGACACACGTGAGGCAGGTCAGGCACACTTGAAATTATGGTAGTTATCAAAACGAATATAAAAGTGACCCTGACAACGTAATACTTTGTTTAATTTATATCATTTTTGATTTCTGAAAAGATGTACGTTGCACTTTTTTGAAAATTGTCTTCCTTGAATATTCTTCTCGTTAATCGAATATTTCATTTAGTGTACTTCTTATGTATTACTAAAACTGATTTTTAACCCTTTAAGCGGTTGATGTACCTGAATCAAATGGTGCCAAACATTTCTGCTCTCCCCAAACACAGATGTTTCCATAACGACTGGTTTCACGAAAGTCAAGGGGAACAATTCATTTCATCCTCTCATCTGAGAAGTACTGATTGTAAACCTATCACGTGTGATAAGCGCTTCCTTTTATTCTCTGCTGCATGACATGATGGATAAGGTTTGTTCCCACAGACACGGGTATCATGTCAGTGGACAGAAAAAAAGACACAAACGTCCTCTGTTTCCTTTCTTAGCTCCATCGCCATTACTGTGACACTTTCAGCATATAATCAGTCAGAAAGGAGCATTGTCAATCACTTTTCTAAATCACCCCTTTTAATGGCAACGCAAAGTGGGAAAAAGCAGCACTTTCTGATTCTCTGGTTTTTCAGGTCACTTCTTGGAGCGGCGTTAAGACTAATAAACATGGCAAGAATGAATTCGTTCCAGCCACATTTCACTCACTTGTTCAGACAGCGAATATAATCGTCTGAGCCAACCTGAGCACATTTTTTCAACCCCGAGTTACCTCGTTCCGGCTACTTAAAGGGATAGTTAGGCTTTCTACTTTTTAGAAACCAATACTGAGCTGAGTATTGTACCATCACCTGATTTCGTATTTTGTTTAATATAAAACATTCAGATTTGTTAAAAGTGCCTAAATACATGTTGTTACAATGAGTGCAAACCTTAGAAATATGCATGCTGCATTGGAACTATTTTATAGTTTCATTCACAATTTCATTACACATTGAGTTGCATTCAGTTTTTGTATTTTTCGTATAAAAAATCAAGGTTGTGGATTTATAAGAATTCACATTCTAAATTTATAATTATTGCTATTTAATTCCAAAATAGCATCCACTTCCTCTTTTCTAATACTACTGTTTATATATTGTACTGTAAATACGAGATAAAGAAAATTGCAGCAGAAAAAATGCTTAAACTCCACACCTCACTGCTGAGATAAAGTGATTCTGATCCAAATTTGTGACAAATGCATCATATACACTATCTACCAACAAATAATTGGACACCCCTGCAATAGAAGATATCTGCGGTCCTGATACACGTCACGGCCGCCGCCGTTAAATATCGTGTGGGAAGCAACAACGCAACCAGTAGCATGCAAGATGCCACGCAGTTCGGAGCTCTCTGATTTTGAGAAAAGTATAATCGTCGGGTATAACAGAAATGTCCGATAAATACGTGACATATCCAGCAAGTTGAAATACCTAAAATCAACAGTGGCCTACGTAATTGGCAAGTCGAAGATGAGAGGTTACTGTCGGAATGTGCCCCGAACCGGCAGACCCACAAAACTGGGAGTTAGAGACCGACGGGTGCTGTCCAGAGATATTCGGAGGAACCGCACCAAATCGATGGGCAACATCGGTGAGAAGTTTCAACAGTCATCCTGGAGTGCTATTTCGATGAATACCATCCGTGCCGAAGCCCATCTGCTCGGTTATCATGGACGTGCTGCCGCCCACAAGCATTTGATCACCAAGTCCAATACCGCTGCTTGGCTAACGTGGTGCAAAGAACGTCGACAGTGGACCGTTGAACAGTGGAAACAGGTTCTCTGGAGCGACGAATTAAGGTTCAACCTCTACCGTTCGGATGGCAGGGTCTGGGTTTGGCGTCTGCCTAGAGAACGCCTCTTGCCGGATTGTATTGTTCCAACTGTGAAGTTCGGCGGCGGTGAAATTATGCTATGGGGGTGTTTCTCCTGGTATAACACGGCACCCTTGGTCGAAATTCGTGGTAGACTCAACGCCGAGATCTACTGCACCATTTTGGATGACCATGCGCTTCCTACGTTGTGGCAGATTTACGGGGTGGACCAATGTTACTTTCAGGATGACAATGCCACCTTTCATGTTGCGAGGTCCACCATGGCTTGGTATGGTGACAATGGGGTTAATCGAATGGACTGGCCTGCGCAGAGCCCGGACCTTATCCCTATCGAGCACCTCTGGGACGAGTTGGAGCGTCAATTTAAGGGGTGCACCCACCGTCCGAAATTGGTGAAGGAAATGACCTGTCTTCTCCAAGCCGAGTGTAAGAAAATACCGCTAGCCGTCGTACAACGCCTGCTTGAGAGTATGCCCCGGAGGGTCGCAGCTGTAATCGCCGCTCGTGGAGGCTCCACCAACTACTGAAGGTGAATAAACTTGGTTTTCTTTTTCTATCACAGGTGTCCAATTACTTGTTGATAGATAATGTAACTGTGAGATGGAATATTACCTTTCTGAATTGTTTAAAACATATGTACGGTGAACAATAACACAAGAAATCTGAAAAGAAAGTAGTTTAGCTAAACTTAGGTATTTTCAACATATCTGCAGTGTTATTACATAATGTGGTAACAGGAGGGAAAAAATTGTGCTGTTGGCCTTCAGCTGCAACGTAATGCATGTGTCCATTATATTGATATACAGTATTTTGCTTTCAGTATTATGTTATGAAATATTATTATTGTATTGAATCACTTTCAGGAAATTTTAATAGATCATTAGTTCGTCATATACATGAAGAATAGGTTCAGTCCTCTACCAAATACGAAAACATGATTCCGTATATTATGTCGACTGCTCCACATCAATGTAGGGCGAAACAAAAGGGAGTCCACGCGACGAACGTAACTTCTGCCAATGGTAACGAAAGCAACTTCACAGGTTCTCCCATTCAAATGCTGAACGTGTTCGTACATTGCAAACAACAGTCTTCTTGGGTTCGAGTATCCTTTCAGGAGAGAAGTCATATTTGCTTTGGACTTATTTGAGGTGTATTTATTTTTGCTTTAATGTTGTTTTCTTACCCGAACTCAACGCTTCACAGGTTTTACAGAATTAAGTCGCATTGTTCCACATCTTAACTTCATTTTCAAACAAATATCCTTAATCTCTACATGTAGTCCTACTTCATTGGTTTAAAAACATTAAAACATGTTTTAAGCTTACAATTATCAAGTTTTTGAATTCTGATTTTCGATCCAGTACATAAAATAAGTCGTGCATGTCACACGAATTCCTGTTTTAAAGTCAAGGCACTTTTGTCAGGCTAAATTTTAAATATTTCAGATTGAAGCTACGGGTATGTACACTGTCGGAAGGTGAAAAAAGAACACCCAGAAGGATTGTCGGTAGGAACGCCATATTATATTATGTTAATTGTTAAGAGCAGCTGAATCTGTGATCCATTGGAATGTCATTGGATGAAATAATGAAGTGACGGCGGACGACAACATGCAAATATAAGCAGAGCGTTGATTAAGGACTAGTAGGGCCTTCAGAACGAAGTCATGCGTATGGTTTCGTGTTGTTGAGTGCTCGTTGAAGACGCTACCATTCCTGGACGACGTAGATGCGCAATATTTGCTCAGTTACCGGAGTTCGAGCAAGGCCGTATAATGGGTCTGTGGGAAGGAGGTTGGTCCTTTCTTTAAATTACGAACCGAGTTGGACGAGAGGTATAGGCCGTAGTATGTTGGTGACGACGGTGGTCAGAGGAGCATTCGCACACTCCCAGATGTAGTTCCTGGCAACACAAATTTACAGACGCACGAGAAGATCGTCGTATTAGGATGGCGGCGTTGGCAGAGGGTACATCTACGGCGTAAAAAAATCGATCCTTTGTCATACCAAGGGTGTCTACCAGAACCATACGGACATTTGTTGGAAGCAGGACTGCGGGCAATGTGCCGCTGGAAAGCTTACCAGTGACCCCTGGTCACCGTCGAGCAGGTTTGCGATGGTGTCAAGAACGAGTTCATTGGAGGGACCAATGGAGATCTGTGGTCTTCAGTGCTGAAAGCTGATTATGCTTGAGGGCGTTTGATGGTCAAGTACGCATTCCTAGGTGAAAAGGCGAGCGGTTTCACACATCGTGCATCCGCCAACGACACGCAAGCACCACGCCGCGCATCATGGTGTGGAGAGGGATTAGCTATCACTTTCGTACAAGTCTCGTGTCTGTACGGAGTGCACTGAATAGCAGTACCTACATCAGCAACATCGTGCTGCCGTTCGTCCTGCCATTTTTCAGTGCGATCCGAAATGCGGTATTCCAGCAAGATAACGCCCACCCATACTTATCCCGGTCAACTCTACATGTCTTTCAGGCTGTTTACCAACACCCTTGGGCAGCATACTCTCCTGACTGGTATCCAATCAAGCATCTCTGCGATAGGATCGGACAAAGTCTCTTCCGCGGTCCCCGGTAGGCATCGACCATCTCCGAAATACGGGTCCATAATGAAAGCTCATGGAATGCAATCTTCTAGAGTGGTATCCATCATTTGTACGACCGAATGCCTGCCCGATTGGAAGCTTGTATTGCTACTGGAGGAGGTTCAACACCTCATTAAAATTTGCCTTCTGTACATTGTAATACGCATTAAAAGGCGAAATAATCACTTCACACGTGTCATCAGTTTCCTATCTTAACACGTTGTTACTACTGTATAAATGTGATAGATGCAGCTGCAATTTTTTATGGTGTTCTTTTTTTTTTACTTTCAAACAGTGTATATTCGCTCGTTAAAGGCCCTAAACATTTTACAAATAATCGCTATTTACTTGTAGTTTGTCATGAAAATTTACATTCACATATCTGGAACAGCACGAAACCGAACCTCCTATCAGCTAATGAGCAGAATGAACCTCTGGGTCTTTCAAGCACCTTTCTATTCAACGCTACAAGTTTTGGAATACTCGTCTTCAAGTGTTCGTAGTAATGGTTTCAATAACCTTTTGAGAAATGCCAGTAATGGCGTATAGTTTATGTGAGAACAGCCATTGTGTGAATATTATTTCTGTACACTCTTCCCATCAATAAATCACACAAAGAGATGTCGGGTGGTATTAAATCTGGAGATGGTAGTGGCAAAGCTTTTTTGAGATTACTCTGTCTCCAAAAAATTTCGATTCCTCTAATGCTGAGATTTCACGAATGACATGTGACAACATCTCTATGAAAATAACCATAATTGTGTCATCATATGCTAACAAACTGACAGAGTACTTAAAGATAGACCTCGGTGGTTACATTTCACTAAAAAAAATGCCGATATTTTGGGCACTATATGCAACCGCACCAAACTCCAATTTTTTTCTAAATGCAAAGGCTTTGCATGCAATTCATGAGGATTTTCTTATGTATGTATATGTGTATTTTGATAGTTTATGTAACCGCTCAAGTTACTTTATGCTTCATCCGCATAAGTTGGTGAGGTCCAAAATTGCAGGATCCTGAGTAAGAAAGTTTTGAAACGAAAAACAAAGCCGTACACGTTTTTCATGATCCATCCGAACAAATTCTTGAACCCATGACACATCATAAGTGCGAAGTTTCAATTGTTTTGCAGCCCTTTGGCATGTGGAATGAGAACGATTGGCCTCCTTGGAAGTTCTAAGAATTTATTTTGATGATGATGTCTTTAAGCCGTTTTTACATCGTGTTTTCTCTCTTCAGACAGTTTCTGGCTTCCTGAATGCTGATTCACAAGAATTTCCGTTGTATCTAACTCTTTCATACCAATTTTTAGATACAAATTTTTGAAGGAAATGTAGTACAATTTGCTCTTGAACAAGCTTCAACTAAACTCGTTTTCTGGTATTTAAGAACGAAAAACATCCGCTGTTAGAATGTGTACATAATTACCACACAAAACTGAACAGACACTGCTGCTATGCATGCGTGCAAAGTAAGTTGTCAAGACCACGAGAAAATTCCAAACCGGTTGCGAGTCAGCACGTACTTATTTACGCGGTTGAGAGTATACATTTTTATGCCGCATTGGTGGCGTAGTGGCCTAAGAGATGGCTGTCACCTTTTATCGGCGAAGTGTCCGATTTCGAATCTTGGTGAGGCGTGGAAGTTGTGTTTGCTTTGCGGCACAAGCTCCCTCCGCTTCCTGCAAGCAGCGGCCGTAAAATAGGGCTAGCGATTTCTTATAGCCCACTGAGTTGCTCACGGTAGTCGTTAAATTTCCAATGAAAAGTATATAATTGTACATAAAGTTGCGTGATGATTTATAAATCAGTACATATATATTTTTTTTAAGTTTGGGTCTATAACGATGAATCATCCTGTACGTTGGACAGAAAAAACCCTCCGTATCTTAAAAGGAAATAAAAGTTTCATATTACGATTTCTGCGTTTGAGGTGCAAACTGATTGTGAAGAATTTTCGGTTAAGTGTACTTTGGGGGTGCTAATAAAGCAGAATGTTGCAAATATATTAGAGTCGCCTTGGCGGCGCAGTGATCTGAGCTATGGCTTCTGATCATTCGTCCGAGATGGGTCGTGGTTGGAATATCGGTGAGGTATGGATGTTGCGTTTGTATTACGGCGCTGGCTCTCTCCCTTCCTTGAATAGATAGGCTCCACCTATTCCTGGGGTCAAAGATATCACCATGAGACGATAGTTATTCACGGTGTAGTACGTGCATGATGTCACCGACTTTCTCTTTGTGTCCGATGTCTTCCTATGTACCATTCCCTGCACACTGGCGCTGGCACACTGCACTCCACACGACCCGGAATCTCCCGGATTGAGCATTGTAGCCTCTCATGCCGAGAAAGCGACCTCTGTGAAACTCGCTGATGTGATTGTATGATTATCTTAGAAGACAAAGTAGCGTCCTTACTCACTGCTTACCAAGCACTGATATGCCGATCGATCTACTAGGTGTTTAAAATCAGACAAGCCCCCAATTTTTGGTCTGTGACATTGCGCGATCTGATTTGGTTAGATGCGGTAGGCATCCACCTATGGCTCCTAATGCTTACGGTTTCTATGATATTGTCTGATTAGCATATCGTGTAGAAACTCATTGTCGTAGCTCTACTCTTAGCAGGTATTATGTTTTTTTACGAATATGAGTGTACATAACTCCAACTGAAGGAATCTTTTAGCGAAGAAGTACTGTGACAGCCGAGAGATCTCTGGGTATGTTTGCTCTTTGTTTCATTATTTTTAACTGTTTTTCGCATTTAGTATCGCTCAGAGCATATGAGCAGTTCCATACCACAATTTTGAATGATAATGTAATTGAATCACATCCTTTTTTTCTTTGTACAGTAAAATAGCAAACCCTGAATGGAAATTCAGAGAACAGTCCTGAAATAAAAAACGATTAATATTTCAGTACTAAAGCATTATAATGTTCATTATTTGTAATGATAGTCTGTCTCTTATACAGTGACATTTAAAATTTTATGAAACTGTGAACTTTCGCATAATGCGAATTTCTTGTGGTTAATGAACCCGTACAAAATTGGTACATGTTTTAATATTTTTGGTGAATTTGAAATTTAACACTTATTTTGTGTGTTTTCATAACACTGCACTTCTGTTCAGTTTTTTATGAAAAACATGTATTAAATATATGAGTTAATTAACATTTTATTTTAAATTGTTTTCAGTAGTTTTATTTAAAAAACGGCTTTTAATCCTATTCATATGTGGCCACGCAATTCAATAAAAGGGTGGTGAATCTTATTACTCACAACGTTCCATATATCAGAACATTTCAAACGTTCTGAATTTTCAATTCGCTTTATCAGTGTTTGTTAACCAGAACCACATATATGTCATAAGAGTGTTTTGGAAAATAATATAATTTAGGTTAAGGGAATCGTCATCACGTAACGCCATACATTACTATATAAATAGAAGAGCCAAATAGTGTGACCACTGTTTCTTTACGTAAATCGAAAGAACTGTAGGCAAACGACGGCGCGTGTGATGGTTTTGAAAGGGTATAAATGTAATGTGATACTGAACTCCTTTAATCAGTGCCATTCTTGTTCTTCAAATGGGAAAGACAGCGGTCATATGCTGGTTTATATCCTGGTTATAACCCGCATCCCAACAGCTCTAGCTGCGTGTACGCATTCTTCCTCCACGCCATGCCTTCCAGACAGTGAGGCGAAACATAAATCACCACTCCTTCCCTAAGGGAGCGTGATGTCAAAAGCGGACAAAAAATATCGTAGTCCCTACGCTTTTGTACAATTTGGACAGAACTACGAAAGGGCTGGGTGACGCAAATAGGGGAATTCGTAGCACATTCAAAATTATCAAATTACATTGCTATGAAGATATATTTACTCGGTAAATCCCTAATTAGTACATCGATAAATTCTTGGTCATCAATATCTGCCGCTAATTTTCGTTCCGTTTTGAGAATCATGCCCCACTACACCCGCTTTGTGTCCGCCCTGAGATCAGCAACATATTTGGCAACGCTGGAAATTCAAGTTTTTGTACAGGAAGTGATAGCACATTCCAAGCGAGATGAAATTAAAGAGTGGGTCCAACTAGCTGGTGTTCGGTGGACTGGATCCTCACTCTCTGCAAGCCGTATATCTCCCTACAGCTCCCTCCTCAAAGAATCACTTACTCTATCTTACAGGTTTAATTCATGTTTCTCTTTTGGTAAGATTAATTACACGCAAATGAAGATGTATTCATTCCTAACCAATACAAAGAACAGTAAATTAAATTTAGTTTTATTACCTGTTATCTATCAGCAGTAATTTTGAGTAAAATAATTAAAAATAAATTTCCAAGCTTATTTTACAACAAAATGAGTACTTGGAGATTATATGTTACACCGGTACTTTCACGTTTCCTGGCGACACATTTTGCTAAGTTGCTTGATGTGATTAAAGCGAGTTCAGAGACTTTTCGGAGACCTCAAAGGTTGAAAACAAACAGACAGATTGGGCGTTTAGCGGTTTCAAAATTACGAACATCACTTCTGACCACAAATACTTCGGTTATGTAAATTATGTTTTTGTTCAGTAGATAAACCTTAGATGTACTTATTCATTAACGCAAATTTAAATTTGCCGTTACAGACCAAGAGAAAAGTTCTGTTATTTTTTGAGCCATCTTTCTAATAATATAAAACTTTAATGAGCATCAGAATTTGGAAATACAGGATCCACGGATGTAGAACACATCGTCCAGAGAGTGGAATGCAGTATCTCTTTCGACGTTTGGACATAGGCCCAGAAGGAAGTGGGTCGCAAAACCAACATCCTGTACTGAATTTCCCGCCACGTCCCTTAGCGTTATACCTATAATGAGAGACCGAGTGCATTTTAGGTATCTCTTTCTCACCCTTCAGATTTCTAAAGAGCTTGATGTCAGTTTATTCAGTAAATTTATTACTCGTGTCGTGAGAATGGACGCATCCGACAGAAATGCAAATATTAGTAGATTTAGAGTCTTATGTATTGCAAAAAGAGAAGTCCCCTTAGAAACGTTTAATATGAAAAGTTCCTTTCATTGCAGAGTGGCTTCTGCAGATTAAGAGACAGAAAAGTGTTTCATTCGAGAGATACTTTTACCTTTAAAAAAAACAGTTTAAATGCTCGTGAGCGAAGCATTTAATTATGAGAAATAACTCAGAGGAACTCAAGGTAAAACGAGTTTTTTCTTTCCCGTTGTGCATGGAATTCCTTATTTCAGTCAATTATTTCAGTTTTCCTTATTAAATCACATAACAAATGAATAACGAATACTAGCGTCTGGGGACAGCAATGGAAATCTCGTAGGAAGATCCTCATTGGTAGGAATAAAACACAATCAACAAATTTGCGTGCGTGATGTGTATTACAAGTGCCAGGTAAGTATAAATAATTAGCAAACTTTCTATATTTAATATAATTTTTCGAATTTTTTACTGAAAGCCATTGATCAAATTACTGGGTAAATGTGTAGATTATCGTTCTAAATTATTTCGCGAGAAAAATGTTAGTACCTGGAAAAAGTGCGACGTACGGATTCAGAGTATGGATATTAAAGGCAAATGGTACAGAAATTTCATATTTTAAATGTGTTTTGAAAATTTTAATCGGAATATTGACCGGAAAGTTCGATGCTGTGAAGAGACGCTGCGGTTGGCCTAATGCATCTCTACTGCGATGATGTCAACTGTGCTCCGTTAAAAGGAAGGTTCGTTGCTGAACCGAAATGACGGGCGGAAGAGTACGAGAGAAAGCGGTTACTTTTTGGCAGAAGAGCAATACATTTTGTAGTGTACATTACAAAAATAGGTCCAAATTATGCACACTTTATTGGTATCTCATACGTTGTTGGCAGGAAAACCCGGAAAATAAGATCTTTGATTAGCAAACGATACGTATCAGTGAGAGAGAAATTGACCTGCGAACAAAGTATCAACACGAGACCCAAAAGTACAGTGGTACAGCAAATCAGCTACGAATGGAAGCCGTTCAAAGTAGAACCGAAGTTATGCTTCCCCAGTTTTCTGCACAACATAGAAAGGAATTGTAGATTAGCGTCCTAAATTATTTCGTCGGAAAAATACCTGGAAAAAGGGAGCCGTATAGATTTTAGAATATGAAAATTAATGGCAAATGGTGTACAATTCATGTTTTAAATGCCTTTTAACGATTTTTATCGTAATATTTACCTGTAAGTGTGATTTTTTGAAGAGACGCTGCGGTAGGCTGAACGCACCGTTACCACGACGATGTGCAGCTTTAATCCTTTGAAAGAAAGATCCCCTGCGGCGAGTTATTCACGCGCGGATGACTACAAGTGCAGCTGCATATGCTCTTGCCAGGAGAGCGAAGTACCATGTACTCATACGTTACAGAATATAGTTCGCTCATGTTTTGTCATTGTTTTTGAAGCACATGTTCAGAAATGTTTCGTTCTTTCACACACCATTCCCTAATTATAAATAGAAAGTGCAAATATTCCTTTCTATGTTGTGCAGAAAACTGGGGAAGCATAACTTCGGTTCTACTTTGAACGGCTTCCATTCGTAGCTGATTTGCTGTACCACTGTACTTTTGGTTCTCGTGTTGATTCTTTGTTCGCAGGTCAATTTCTCTCTCACTGATACGTATCGTTTGCTAATCAAAGATCTTATTTTCCGGGTTTTCCTGCCAACAACGTATGGGATACCAATAAAGTGTGCATAATTTGGACCTATTTTTTGTAGTGTACACTACAAAATGTATTGCTCTTCTGCCAAAAAGTAACCGCTTTCTCCCGTCATTTCGGTTCAGCAACGAACCTTCCTTTTAAAGGAGCACAGTTGACATCATCGCAGTAGAGATGCATTAGGCCAACCGCAGCGTCTTTTCACAGCATCGAACTTTCCGGTCAATATTCCGATTAAAATTTTCAAAACACATTTAAAATATGAAATTTCTGTACCATTTGCCTTTAATATCCATACTCAGAATCCGTACGTCGCACTTTTTCCAGGTACTAACATTTATCTCTCGAAATAATTTAGAACGATAATCTACACATTTACCCGGTAATTTGATACAATGGATTTCAGTAAAAAATTCGAAAAATTATATTAAATATAGAAAGTTTGCTAATTATTTCATACTTACCTGGCACTAGTGATACACATCACGCACGCCAATGAGGATCTTCCTTCGAGATTTCCATTGCTGTCCCCAGACGCTAGTATAACGAATTTCAATTTCCTGGACAAATAAATTTGAATTAATTTGTTATCCTTTTCTTATCACTTAATACGGTTTTAAGAATGCGGATCCGCTCCTATAGACAACAGCGAAATTATTGTTTTTGCAGCACAAAAAACATCGAAATTTATTAAAATCCTATTTACTGTGACCAAACTTTGACATAAATGGTGAAATATGTCAGAAATAAGAAATCCTCGAAACGCTGTCTATTATCCTAATGTACACTAACTCAATTGCTGGAATTTGCTTTTCGAATGGATCATTTATTTATTTATTTATTTATTTCTTAGTTTAACGATCATCACGAACAAATCTAAGAACCGCCGCCCCGGTGGTGCAGTGGTCTAAGTGATGGCCTCTGATCATTCGTCCGAAAGGGGTCTGGGTTGGAATCCCAGTGAGGCATGGATGTTGTGTTTGTCTTACGGCACTGGCTCTCCCCCTTCCCTGGAACCAGCGGCTCTAAATTAGGGACGGGCGACTGCTTATAACCCATTGAGTTGCTCACGGTGGTCGTTAAACCTCCAATAAAAAAAAATCTAAGAACCTATTAAGCAGCAGCTTTAAGAGGATTTAGTTAAATGTATTTTAAAAGTTAATCATCGTTATTAAACATGAAGGCTTGAACGCATCGTCGATGGAGCAGTTACCATTGGTATAAGATGAATTTGAATACCGGGTGAGGCATGGAAAGTGTATTCGCCTTAGTTCCTTACAGCTCACTTATTTACTCTAGGTGGTTGTTAAACCAAATATCAAGATAAAAAAGCTAATAACGGACATGGCAATTCGATGGATCCCAAATCGTCATAGAGCATGAAACATTCTGTGGTTAGTATTGGTGATGGGCATAATCGAGTAGAAATATTATTCTTTCAAAAATGACATTCTTTCGATTATCAAAATATCTCAAAACATTCGATGATGTCAGTAATTCGATTCGAAAAGATCTCTCTTTTGAAAACTTTTGATTTCTCTTAGGCTGGCACGATCCATTAAGTTGGTTCGAAAGGTCATAAAGTATCAGGCATTTATCATTTGAATTCTCTTGTGGGAAATCTATTATTTCTTCTCGAGAGCTGCTCGAGAGTTTCCGAGAACCCCAGAGGTTCTCGAAATACTTTTCAAATGATCGGATGAAGGACCATTCGAATTATTTATCGCGTGCAGAATCACACAAACCAACTCTTGCTTGAGGATCTACTAGCCTAGGATTTCTTAAGTTGGTTCATCTAATAAAAACAATGCATGTTCGTCTTTCATTTGCAGCTGGGATTTCTTACTTCGGGTAAGGAGATGAAATCTACAGGTAAAATAAAATTGTGTGAATTTGAAATCATTGGAAGGAGTATCACATTTGACAGACTTATCGATCACAACCTTTCGAATCTCGAATTCATTCGATTATGCCCAACATTAATTTATACGGATGGACCTCCTGTGCACGATGTCTTCATGTTGTCTTTCATAAACCATATTATATTCATGTTGTTTAGATAGCTGATGCCTTGATTCAAATAAATAGAATAGCCCTAAAAAGAGCAAAACATACCTTTAGAGTAAAGATGACTTGGTTTTAATAAACATAAATAAGATGCTTGAAAATATGAATTGGAGATTATATAATTAATAAATGAAGGTAATT
Source organism: Macrothele yani (assembly GCA_039090855.1). NCBI lineage: Eukaryota > Metazoa > Arthropoda > Arachnida > Araneae > Macrothelidae > Macrothele > Macrothele yani. The sequence goes on along the minus strand of CM077034.1, from coordinate 66,974,512 downwards.
AGAAGACGAATAGTTCATTTTGTAAACAAAAAATGCATTCCATAAATTATGTGGTTATCTGGGTGAGAAGCGAACGTATGACTTTCACTCTTAGTCATCTAAAAGAATCACCCAGAAACGGTTTCTTCTTGAAGAAGGAAGGGTTTATTTAAGACCAGGAACATAACCTCTGTAAATTGGAGTTCCATTGTCTCTTGGGTAGAAACAGAATAAATAAAAATACTTCTAGTGATATGCATAATTATACGACTTTTCAGGACATGAACTTCACTCATATCTGCCTAGCTTCTTTCGCCGAGAGAGCTAGTTATCATAGCGCACTTTCTTGACTCACAAAATAAATAATGTTCATATTGAAGTTTTTCTTTCCTTTCGGACGTCGGTCAGAGCATAAGTAGTGGTCTTACGATAACGCTTCACAACGAATCACTTTTTATGGTGAATGATAGGTTGTTTTGCTCTCACTGGTTTGAGGGAGCATTCAGTCATGCGCTGGAATCTCCACTATTATATATGCCCGCTGAATACAAAAATGAGTTCCCAATATGAAAAGAAATACCGAACTTCAGTAAATAATAACCGTTATGTGAGTGAAGAATCAGTTGTCACGTAGTAAATCATGGTGAAACTTAAGAATGGGAAGGAAACATGAATGTCGTACATTTGAATTTTATGACTACGAATCATAACTCGCGCTCTTTGGGGAGTTCTCCAGCGCTTTGGTCGTTAACACGACATTCCTGCAAATGATTTGCTTATTTGGGGTAGTAGCAACCTGGAACATTAATCGTCATTATGGAATACCGCTCTTTCGTGAATGATTAATGAACTTCCAAAATGGAATAATGATTCATTCCAAATCTTCGGTTACCAAAAAGGACATACTGATATCTGAAGGGCACGTTAGTTAACCTTGCACTGAACTTCAAAAGAATCTTTGTGGAAGAAGATGTGGTGAAATTTCTTACATAAGATGTGATTTTCGAGTAAGTTTCTGTAAGATAGTAGAGAGATGTAAAGAAATCGTATAAATACATAAATAAAAAAATGCAATTCAACACAGATTTGACACAAGCTGTTACAAACTACGTTTTATTACTGTAAAACATTTATATTAATACGATTTCGTGCATCACTGGGTGGTTTATCAAGGCACCTGATACTAATTTATGTGGATAAGATTTGGAATACATGCAATATTTCAAAAGGTTCTACTGAGACTTCGAATCTTGGGAAAATTCGAAATTTGCATGTGAAAAAAAAAAAACAAGAAAAGAAATGTCGTTTACGCCTCGATAAATTCCATCCTAAGTAAAATCAGAAGCCGTATACATGAAGGAAAACCGATCGGCAATCACCACTTAAATTTCACTTGGACGCTTCCAAACATTCCTGTGTTCATGTTTTTCCTTTGAAATGCCTAGGCATTGGCATCCAGATAATTTCCTCGGCTATTAATATATCTTTTCCCATAAGCAAAATAGACGTGCAGCAGAACGCAAGAGTTTATTCCATTTCTCTGGAGTATCGCGTTGGAACGCAGTAATGGCACACCGAAACGACTAAGGGGTCAGTTTGTCAGCGGATAGAGGAAAACCAAGAAAATGCAACAAAATGGAACACTGAACACATCCTTGCAAGAAAAATTCATAACAATTTGACAACTCAGTGGCCGAGATATAAATATGTAGTCCTATACACTATCCAAAGTGGGACAGCCATTAGAAGTCTGCTCACAACACAAAATGATTTCACACGTGACTCGCATCGCCTCATGGACATCCCAGACAACTGAGGTATTACTGCTGTTGTTGTTTTATCTGTTTTTTCGTTTTGTTTTTCTCTTTTGCTGTAGTTGTTTTGCTTTTTGAAGTGAAATTTTCAAATTTGCACACGGTTTTAGGAAAGCTCCAAAAAGTGTTTTATCTTTCAAATGTTAACATTTCTTATATGTTTTATTCGGATATATCTGTCTGCCTTGAAAGTTTAAGCAACACAGTTGAAATTGTTGACGCTATGTAGACGATAGTCCAGTACATGGCATTCGTATCCAAGAACAGCTGAACAAAAGAACTGCTCAACCTTCCTGTCCCCGACATTTCTTATGACTCACAGTTTACTACGAATAGTGGGTTAATAGGATACATTTCAAAATACGTTTCTAGGTAATAACGTAACTTTGTTTCAGCTGTAACTTATTCCTTACATCAGTAATTACGTTATGTGTGCTAAGTCAGAGTAATTATAGAAGGAACACCTTAGAAGAAAGAGGTCAAGTAGTACTTACAAATACTTTTATTTTGCTTGCATGAGTTACATTTCAAACTCATTTATGGTTTACTGGCTTACTCGATATGTTATCAGTGTTTTAACATCAAAACACAGTGTAACAGCACGTGTATCATCAATAATATCAATCATAGTATAACAGATTGTATCTCATCGATAACATCAACAACCCCATAAACAACCACTGCATTGCCTTTTTATCTATCGCTTTTATACGGCCACACGTGCGACCTTCTTTTTCCGACTTCAGTGTGTTACCAACATAATTCTTGTTTGAGTGGACATAACGTTAAGGTTTGAAAATGTCTAAATGAACAAACTCAAATTTACAGAGAAAAAGAAACGCGAAAAAAGTTAAAATAGAATATGCGTTACAACGACTTGTGGGAAAAACATCAACACAACATCTGCCCATACAACTTTAAAAGCACACGACGCTATCGCTGATACTTGTCGACGTGAAATTTTAAAGTTGTGCTCTAAAGATACAACTATATATACATATACATATATATGAATTAAAGAAAATTTTAAAGGCATGGTAAGGGTTCAATGAGCGCGATAGAAATACACTAACGAAAAAAATCCCAACACCAATAAGGGGTTGTGTTACATAAATGACAGTTGGTAGGCGGTGAGAGTACATCTGCAAGATGACGTCTATGCAAATTTCGCGCTCGGCGCATACGTGTAGCGCTAGTAGCGCCCCTCGGAACATGCAAAGCAGGTTTGCTGTAAGTACGAGCTGTAACGTTCGTGAGCGTTAGTTATCGTTGAGATTAGACGAAGTGTGTTGATGTTAGTCAAGAATGCCTTTAAGAAGACGAAGAAGCCATTATCAACAGCTCACGGAGTTTGAACGAGGTCGTGTAATAGGGCTACGAGAAAGTGGATATTCTTTCCGCAATATTGCAGAACGAATTGGCAGGAATGTAGCCACTATGCATCATTGTTGGCTGCGGTAGTCAAAGGAAGGTACTGCCTCAAGAAGACCGGGTTCCGGCCGGCCACGTGGCACTACTGAGAGGGAAGACCGCCGAGTACGGCGTATGGCCGTGGCGCATCGTACTGCGTCTGTGGCTGCAATTCTAGCTGCAGTTGCCACCACAGTGACACAACGAACTGTTACAAATCGGTTACTTGAAGGACAGCTCCGAGCCAGACGCCCTGTAGCGTTCATTCCACTTACTCCAAACCACTTCCGTTTGCGACGTCAGTGGTGTCAAGCTAGAGCTCATTGGAGGACGGAGTGGAGATCTTTTGTGTTTTCTGATGAAAGCCGGTTCTGCCTGTGTGCTAGTGATGGTCGTGTGTTGGTTAGAAAGAGGCCAGGTGAGCGCCTGCAACCAACCTGTCTGCGGCCGAGACGCACTGGACCTACAGCCGGAGTTATGGTCTGGGGAGCAATTTCCTATGACAGCAGGAACACTCTTGTGGTTCTCCCACGCACCCTGACGGCACAGTTGTACGTCGGTCTGGTGATTCAACCTGTTGTGCTGCCATTCATGAACAGCATTCCGGGGTTGTTTTCCAACAGGATAACGCTCGCCCGCATACCGCTGTTGTAACCCAACATGCTCTACAGAGTGTCGACATGTCGCCGTGGCCTGCTAGGTCACCAGATCTTTCTCCAATCGAGCACGTATGGGACATCATTGGACGACAATTCCAGCGTCACCCCCAACCAGCATTAACCGTCCCTGTATTGACCGACCAAGTGCAGCAGGCATGGAACTCCATCCTACAAACTGACATCCAGCACCTGTACGAAAGAATGCATGAACGTTTGCATGCTTGCATTCAACATTCTGGCGGTTACACCGGTTATTAATGTACCAGCATTTCACATTTAAAATGGCTCTTCTCGCTCTTACATTAAGCTGTGATCTTTAAACCTTAATCGATTAACTATGCTACCTATACAAATGTATTGCCGCCATTTCATTCTTCTACAACTATTTTTTCGTGGTGTTGGGATTTTTCTTTCCGTCAGTGTATAATATTTTGACCTTTTACTTTGGTCTTAAAATACTTCCAGTTTAAAGAGAGAAGCAGTACATTTCTTCTCGAAGTAGATATAACATTTAGAATTTTAACCCTTTAAGCGGCTGATGTACCTGAACCGAATGGTGGCCGAAATTTACTGAGGTTCCCGAACAAAGATGTTCACATTGCGACGGAGTTTAACGAAAGCTACGGCAAGCCGGCCCTCTTCTGATCTCAGTAGTATCTACTATAAATCTGTCAATTGTGATAAGATGTCTCTTCTAGTCCTCTATTCTCCAGTGCTCTCTTCTTGTTTGCTCTATTACCTATAAGGAATGAAGGGAAAGGTCTTGTTTCTCTTCGGTGTGAATATCTAGTCTCCCTGACACGGACATGATGCCACTGTGCAGAAACAAGTTACTCAAATATGTTGTCTCTCCTTTCTCAGGTTCGTAGCTATTGTTATAGACCTTTTAGCAGTTAATCAATCAGAAAATATTAGTGTCAATCATTCCCCTTAATGACCACTTTGAATAACAAAGCTAAGAAGAAAGCCACTTTCTATAATTCTCAGATTCACTCTTTCGAGCGGCGTTCTACCTACATCTTAGACAATGAATATATTCCTCGGAACTTATTATTCTAACCCCGAGTTAATTCGTTCCAGCCGGTTAAAGGGTTAAACTTTAAAAAAAATCATTCCAAATTTTGTTTTGCGAAACCCGCCAGATTCGCAGATTGTATTCAGTTATTAGTCCTTCGTATTAATTATTCAGAATTGTTGCCGCAGAAATATTTTTATGCATTATGCTGTACGCAGTTCACTTGATGTTCTTAGGAATCAAAACAATTTCAATATTTTTTAACTCATAAGTATTTTATTACCATAATGCTCATAAATTGGTAAGTGAAATATATGAGTAATAGGTGGTACCTAGAATCTCTCTTTCCATTCTTCCAATTCAACAATTTATTTCCTGAAAGGTTTTTCTTGCAGTAATAACTGCGGAATTATATATATATATATATATATATTTGTTTTATCATACTTTATATATCTAATTCCATGTCAAAGTTTTAATTGTTGTTGAGGTTACGTCATCAAAAATTGCGAGATACACTGTACCATTGTTTCATGCATTTTTCAGAAATCATACATTATTGCTAATCGGTGAAAAGCATTTTGAGAGCCAGCAGATTCATACTCTATTGCTTAGCCTCTGTGGAGTGAATAAAAAATTAGGTAGAACTGCTAACGCGTAATGGCCTCTCGCTGCGGTTCCATAATTATCACTGCCAGTCGAGCAGAAACAAGAAGAAAACACTTGAAAAGTAGAAATGAACTTGCGCAAATTAGAAGTTATTTTTTCTCGGCTTTCTTTGCACATCTTGATATCTGTTTTAAACATTAATAGAATCTTAAACTGTTTAAAACTACTTCTGCTTGCACACGATTACACGACGCATCTCACTCCTCCGAAAAATACACTCCACTGTTATATCTACTGCGCATTTACTACCAACTCTTACTCCCTTCCTACACCCTCCCGCACCAACGGCTGCAAACCATCATACTCGCGGGTAAATATATCGAAAAAATATTTCCTTTTATCTAAAATTACTATATTTTTGCACTTTTCCAAATTATTTGGCATGCTTAAAACATTGTACTTAGCACTTTTCCAACACAGTTCAATTTTTCCGACGAAATAATTTAGGACGCTAAAGTACACATTTACCTTTTTTTATAATACGAAGTCTAAGGTATAGAGAATATAATTCTGTATACTTTTTTGATCGCTTGTTATTTGTTCTGTAAAGCCGGTTTTCTTTCCGTGAACGCAAATAAACTTCACCAACATCTTTAATATTCTCATTTTAAATAAACGGTTCTTTTGTGGTTTAGCCTCTTCACTTGAATAAGAAATTGTTCCAAGTGTAAAATTCCAGAAGCATTGAGATATGTCTGAATACAAAGCAACACAACTCGAAATTTCAAACATAAAGAAACAGCTGCTTCTTCGAACCAGGTACAGCAATGAACTCAGCAGAATTGTTCCAGAAAGATAATTTTTGTCAAAATCTAATGACAGCCATGAAGTCTTAAGAACTTTTCAGTATATGTTCCTTAAGACCACGGTTCTATGTGCTTGCCAACAACAGGAGTCCTTTGTATTGATGAGACTGCTGCAACCAAGAATATTTAAAGGGTGATACTTGTTTTTCATAAAATATGTAAGTAATCTGTGCAATTTAGTTTTTTTTTAAATATAGAAATATATTACCAAAAAAATGTCTTTTTTAAATAAACGTACAAACTTTATTTACATTTTAAACACAAATTGCAATTTTCAAATAAGTCAAATCTAGAAACAGTATGAAGTGTTCTTCTACGTATAACCATTTATTTAAGGGAGCATAAATTATGTCTTTAGAGATATTGACATTTTGCGTAACTCATGAAATTTTGTGCAGCTCATTAAACATAAGCAAGAAATAACCGCTTATCAATTGTTTCCATCCAATTTTAAATCCCTGGAATAACATCTCATTTTAAAAATTTATTTAAGATATAGAAATACGATAAAATGCTACCGCCATTTTGTTTTTCTTTTAACTTCACTTGTCGGGGCCATTAATTCTGTTTGCAGGGATGTTGGTGTAAACAATTTAGAATTTATACATTCGGTCTGAGATGCACGTGCTTTTTTAGAAAGGTGTTTGATGACGCAAAAACAAATGATCACCGAAAACACCATATTCCTTTGTGCAGTATATTGCCCACCTGTGATTTCATCACCAGTTTTCGAAATCGTGTAAGTCTTGGTTATGTATAAATTTCTCATTTCACCTGTAAACTGTTGGTGAAATCTGAACTCCACTGATTTACAACCATGTGACTGTGATTTCTCAATTCGAATATGAAATTACCGTTTTATCCTAATCATGGAATTATAGAAATCGAATGCTTAATTAAATTCAGCAACTTTTTACAACTTAAAATTAGACTCTTTTAATTTCTCATTAAAACATTTTACTAATTTTTTATCAGTATTTTAAGATTTCATAAAATGACGTATTAAAACATTGTTTATGCAAATTGTAATTTTTCCACAGTAAATATCTTTGCCTATGGTAAACATACTTTTTCACATAAATTGAGTGGTAAGGTGAACATATGGATGCTATTGTACATATGATATTGTACAAAGGTATTTTTACAAGAAATAACGTTTTCTCAAATTTTGGTTAGGATCTTTATGTATTAAAGCGAATTTCGTTAGGATCTAATTTTGCCTGTTAGTATATTCCTCGTAACAAGAGTAACAATTGCATTATCTTCCAGGATTTTCACATCTTTCTCTTCCTGTAACTGCACCTTTTAATAAGCTTAAACGCAAAACTTATGTTCAACCTTATGTCTAACAAAGCTTCCAGATTCTACCAAACGGTAGCGTAGGTGGGAGGTTAAAGGATTTTACTTTTGAGAAAACTGGTGGCGTCAAGTAATTAAAGGTCTTATTTGAAATTTAAGTTTGACTGAAAATAACAGCAGATATTTTATGTAGCTCCAATTTTTTTATTAAAAAGAGATAACATTTACGCTTCTGTTGCCTACTGTTCTCTTTTGATCTTAATTAAAAGACAGGAAATAGTGGGTCAATATTAATTCTGTTAAGAGCAACCGGTATTTACATTCAAGGAAAGCTATTGATATTTGGTGAGTTGTACGAATACTAGACGTCACACAAAGGGTGTCATCGTATAGTTATCAAAAGATACGGCTGGGGAATTTCGTTTTGAAGCGTGGTGGCTTTTACTGTCCAAAACCGTATATAACTAAAAAGGTTCAAACCTACTGACAGCTCATGAGGTAATTTTCTCACAACTGATAGAAAACCGAAATCTATTCCATCAGCTGATTTCATTAACGCCTTTTTTGAGAAAATAGCATTTTGTTAAGGAATCAATACGTGTCATCTGTTTTTTATATAACAGTTCAGAAATATGAATTTATTCGTTTCACATAACTTTTTCCTTTGCTACCGTTACTGAAGAGCATTTTTCTTAGTAAAATTATTGTGAATACCTATGAAAAAATACAAAACCTATAACAACACATTACAACTGTATGCATTCACGGAAAATTAATACATGCCAGCAGGATAAATAATTACTTATCGCCAGTTTATGATTTACCTGAGCATTTGTTTCGAAACATTTGTTTGAAAACAGAAATCATCGACTTCGATTCACACAATTTAGTTAAACCAGAAAACGAAATGAAATTAGGAATATAAAATTTATTGTTATGATGCAATGAGAAACAGAATTGTGCGAGCCACAACAGGGAAACTCTCTCTTTTTATTCTATGGTTCGTGCAGGCTTTGCAGAAAAAGGATGAAGACGGAAGTGTAATATGTGATTTCAAATGAAATGTAATACGTACCTCTAAGAAGTAAATTGATTCGTCTGATAGCAAAGAGGACTATACTATTTGGCATCGCATTTTAAGAATGAAACAATAAATGTACATATTTCTGAAATAGCTTGAACACTTTTCCCCGGTTTTCACCTGAACGACGCTTTCATTCATGATGTTTTTCTCGTTTTCCGTTAAATGACTCCGATTTTCCTTACCCGTTATTTTCATTAATACGCTTATAAATCTTTAATATCTCTCTTGGGGATATTATACATAACTTGATAGCTATTCCAAATAATTTGAAATGATTATTTTTACTTCATATTGAATCTCTGGGATGTAAGGTCAGGTGATGCGTAACATCACAGCCTCTCCTTGACAAATGTCAACCTCGCCTTCTCGTGGTGCATCCTGTTCCCACTAAACGGGCTCTAACGACCGCCAATAGCGATATAACTATAGCATCGGGATTAGAGGAAATGCTATCCCACACTCACCAACCCGCTTGGCCAGCGCGGTGAGTTATGGCCAAACCCCTCCAAAATGACTCCACAACTTAAATATTGGCCTTCAGTCTCCGGCAGCTGGAATGTACCTGGCCAAGACAGCGGCCAGTGCGACATAAAGGCAGATGATGCTAAGAATGCCCGGTGGACCGGACTAGGCTGCCATCTGATACTGACCTTGACTACGTATAATGGACGCTCCCTATCTTCTGATTCAAGGCTTCTTGAATTGGAAGAGGACCTACAAAGGATCAAGTGTGACATCGTTGGGCTAAGTGAGGTAAGGAGAAAAGGACAAGGTCTCATTGAACTGAAAAGTGGATATCTCTTCTACTATCGTGGGACAGATACTGGCAGTACTAGTGGTGTTGGATTTGTAATAAACAAGAAGCTGAAGGATAAAGTTGTAGAAGTTGAAAGTTCCTCTGACAAAGCTGCACGACTCATTATCCAACTCTCGAGAAGATACCAGGCTCAGATTATTCAAACTTATGCACCCACCACAAGTCATCCTGAAGAAGAAATTGAAGAATTTTATGAGGAAATTCATCATCTAAATAATAAAGGTAAGCAGCACTTGAAAATAATTATGGCGAGATTTCAATGCAAAAATAGGGCAACGGCAACAGAATTAAACCTCAGTAGGTAAATTCGGTCACGGCAACAGAAACCAGCGTGGAAACACTCTTGTTGAGTTTGCAGAGGCAGAAGGGTTTTTCATCTTGAACTCCTTTTTCAAGAAAAAGCCGCACAGGAAATGGACATGGAGACATCCAAATGGGAAGACAAGTGAAATTGGTTTTATTATGTGTAACAAAAAATTCGTCATAGAAGACTGCAGTGCTAAACAAGTTCAACACAGGTAGTGACCATAGATTGGTGGGATTTAAGATGCACCTCAACACTAAACTCGAACGTAGCAAGCTCATAAGACAAACAAAATGTATTGACATAACAACCTTAAAAAACACCATAAAACCTTCAACTTGGAACTGAAGAACAGATTCTCTGCTTTAGGAGGCCCAACATCGGACGAAGTGGATATTTCTGAAGTTAACAGAAAAGTAACCAAAGCTCTTATGAAAACAGCAACAAAATTAGCTGGGTCTAGAAACAAGTTGCATGTGAACAAATTATCAGGAAAAACCAAAATGTTGATGCAAAAAACAAGAGAGATGAGGACAACTAAAGAAGGTGTGACTTCCAAAGTGGAATATATAGAGCTATGCAAGACAGTACGGAAAAGTATAACTGAAGACGTAAGGAAATTCAACTGTGAACTAGTGAGGAAAGCAATTGAAAACAACCAAAGCCTAAAGATAGCGAAGGGACATCTCAGTAAGGGAAGAAAACAGATTATGGCACTGAGAAAAGAAGATGGTTCTGTAACAAGAAATAGAGGCGAAATTTTGACAAGAGTGAAAGATTTCTACTCCAAGTTATATGAAAGGAAAGGTGCGTGTACTCCAGACATCATGGAAGGTACCAGTACCAGAGTTCTTCCAGTCCTCCCAGCAGAAGTTGCACATGCAATCAAGAACATGAAGCGAGGTAAAGCTCCAGGGGAAGACGGAATTACTGTCGACATCATACAAGAAGCAAGTGGAGAAATCGAAACAGTACTCGTACAAATTTTCACTCGATGCTTTAATGAAAGGAAGATTCCTGAGGATTGGAACAATGCTATAATATTCCTGCTGCATAAAAAAATTGGCATTGAGGATATCAGGAACTACAGTCCTATCAACCTCCAATCAGTGGTTTATAAAATCTTCACTAAAGTTCTTTCATACCGTTTGAAAGAAACACAGGACATGGCTCAACCGAGAGAACAAGCTGGATTCAGGAGTGGCTCCAGCTCAATAGATCATATCCATGTACTGAAAGAACTAATTGAAAGAGCGAGGGAATATGAACTTCCATTATGCACGGCTTTTATCAATTATGAAAACGCCTTTGATTCGGTGAAACCATCAGCAGTTACAATGGCTCTGAAATCCTGCGGTATTGAAGATGCATACATTAATATTATTAATAACATCTATGACAATGCAAGTGCATAGATTCGGCTGTTTGAAAATACAACACACATAAAAATTGGAAAGGCAGTGAGACAAGGTGACACTATATATCCGAAGCTCTTTAATGCCATATTGGAAAATGTCTTTCAATCACTGAACTGGGAAAACAAAGGGATAAAGATTAATGGAGATTATCTAACCCACCTTCGTTTTGCTGATGACATAGTCATTTTTGCAATTACCCCATCAGAGCTGCAGAGTATGATCCAAGAAATTGCTGACAGAAATAAAGAATGTGGGATTAAAAATGAACTTTCGGAAGACAAAAGTGATGTTCAATGCTTTTACACGAAATGAAGATTTATCGATTGATGGAGAAAAGCTGGAGATAACAGACACATACGTTTATCTTGGACAGCAGATATCAAGTGAGGGTCACATTGATGAGGAAATTAATTGGAGTACAAAACTTGCCTGGAGAGCTTTTGGAAGAAACAGCATAATTTTCAAGAGCAATATGCCATTATGTCTTAAAAGAAAAGTGTTTGATCAATGCATCATTCCAGTGCTTACGTATGGTGCTGAGACATGGACCTTAACTAAAAGAGACATACAAAGGCTGCAGACAACTCAAAGGAGCATGGAGAGGTGTATGCTTGGTTTAACCAGGAGAGATAAGAAGAGGAACTCGTGGATCCGAAAAATAACAGGAGTGGAAGACATCATGATCAGAGTCCAGAAGTCTCCTGGCCACTAGTGGGATCGGTACACGTCGAGTTGCTGCACTTCACCAGGTTAGAGGACGTCCTACATGATACTAGTCACGTATCCCATGACTTTTGGCACTTCACTGTACAAGTAAGGACTACAAAACTGTTGATTTAAAATGAAAAATATTAAGTAAAAGTCGCACTGTGATTTCCTTCGTGAAATCGAAACGAACAGTAAAATATTTATACCGTGCGAACACAAGCCAACACTAATAGCGGATTATTGAGAAGTGATCAAAATTTCAAATCATGAATACTGCTTCTGGTTTGTATGGATATTCTATGACATGCGTTGTAAAATATTTTATTTCTTTTCTCCACAAGTGAAGAATACTACATTATATGTGATAAAAAAGATTTACACTGGCAATGCAAGATAATAAAGATAAATTCTTTTAGTATGCCGAAGAGATGAATTACCCTTATACAAACGATCGAGTCACATTATAGTGACCACTAGCTAGTATCCAGAATAACCACCGTGTGCAGCGCGGGGAGTAGCTAGACGGGTTTCGAGTGACTCAATGAGGTGCTGGAAGGTGTTCACAGGTATGTGGAGCCATGTTGACTGCAGTGTATCTGACAGCTGCTGGAGGTTGGGTGGTGGAGGATCCATAGGGCGAACACCACCATAGAGGTGGACATGATAAAGCAAGAAAAACAACGAATTCTTCAAATAAGAAGATGAAGTCGACAAATGCAAAGAAGAATAAAAAACAGGACGACACTAGATGGCACCAACGATGTTTTACGTGATGAGCACGGAGATGACGCAGGCGATAGAGATGGCAGCACCGTGGACTTAAATAGTAGATAACGTGCAAGGAGAAGTACAGCACGATATGCCCTTGAGAATGGCCACAAAAAATGTGTACCGAAACGCGCGTCGGAAATTCGAAGTCTAGATTCCGCGGTAAAGACGTTTTGCATATCATTTTCATTTGAAGTTGAGGTTGGACTAATGGATTTTAGTTCGTTTTTATTATTTCATTAGATTAATTTTTTTCAAATCTCTATCTTGAAGACAAGTCTTTTCAGTTAAAAAAATGTTTTTATGGGTTTTAGCTATCATAAATATTTCGATGGTCAGTTTTTGGGTTTTCGTTTCAAAGTAAATGCCCCCACAACCCCTTCTGCTGCCTAAATGTTGCTTGCGGGGGACTTTCATTTGTGAAATCTTTTGCATACGCAGTTCGTTCTTGAAAAATATCGATTAATCGGAAGTCAAGTGTAATAACGATTTTCTACCAAGAGCAACTAGTCGGAAAGAAGCTGCAGACCAAAAAAAGGCAACAAGGCTCTTATTTTTTCCCAATTTTTTAATTGTTTTTAGTTCATATTTTAATTATATATATCATTCACTCACAGTATGATACTCACTGGAGTCCGGACATCGTAATTTTTAACGAACCTTTTCTAAAAAACGTGAGGAACAGAAGAATGACAAGATTTCTGTGATATATTGCCAAGGATTCATTCTCAATTGGGTTTAAGCCTGGGGAATTATGGGACCAGGAAAGTACTTTGAACTCTTCATAGTGCTCTTCCAACCACTCTCGGATATTTCTAGCTGTGTCACGTGTCGCATTGCCGTACTGGAAGATTACATCTGCCCCAGGGAAGTCAATTAGTATGTATGGGTTTACGTGGTCTGCAAGGATGAATTCATAACGAATTCGGTCCACAGTGTCTTCCACAAATTAGAGTGGACCCCAGGAATTCAACGAAAACATTCCCGAGATTATAATCCTGCAATAACCAGTTTGTGTTCTTCCAGCCATGTTTGAAGAGTGTTTGTTTTCCAGTGTTTCTGGCCTCATACGCCAATGTCCATCTGTTGCAGGAAGCATAAAACGTGACTCATTGGAGAAGGCAAGCTTTTGCCAAATCAGCAGAGGCCCAATTCCGGTACTGACGTGCAAATGTATGCGTTTTCTGCGGATGAACCTTCGTTATCATAGGTGCAGTGATCTTCCGTCTGCATCGGAGCCCATTGTTCGCTGACCAGCCGTTTTAGAAACACTTCCGGTTGCCCCCTGGTTCCTTCATTCAGTGCGTTGCTCCACTGTAGCTTGTCGATCGGCCCTCACGCACATTCACAGCCTACGTTCCCTTCTCATACCAATGGCACGATGTGCTCCGCAGTTTCCACATCGTTTATTCGCAATGGTGACATTTCTCCAATCACAATATACTGTAACCGCAGCAGCATGCGAACACTTCACAAACTGCGCTGCTTTAGAAATACTGCCACCCTTGGCACAAAAGCCGATAATCATCAGTTTGTGCAAATCTGATAAATCACTCCTTTTATCCATGACAGCGACGGGTGATACGTTCTCAGAATGAATACCGCACACCTTATATACCTTCTAAGCCAGCTCCCGACACTTGCCTCCTTTCACTGGTTACGCGCTGTCGACGTCAAAAGCAGGAAGTAGTCGCGATAATGCGACTTGACTGTGTATAATATCTTTCAGAATCTCCGTTATTGCACTTTCAAAAAACTACAAATACATTTTTTTTCATCTTTTTATGTAAAATTAATCATTTTATTTTCTTAATGATATGTGTTTTGCATTTTGGCCAATTGTTCGCATATTTTCACATAAAAAATCGATCTCGAGTTTGAATTTGTTCTTTAGGTAGGTATTGCAACTAATCATAATTGTAAACTTCATAAAAAACGTTTTGGAATTTGACTGTTGATTTTCGCTATAATTCCTTTTTAGAACAATCAACCACTGAATAGGCATTAAGAATTTGTGGTTTGCTAAATACTTAAAAGAATTCCGTTTACACCAAAGAAAATAAGCGGACATTTTCTGAATAAAATGGCTGGGTGACTGCCGCTGCGTTTCCTGCTCAAAGGCTTTTGCAAATCAGTGTGGATTTACCGTGAAAGTGCCAAATATATTTGCTGAAAAAATTTGTTAAGGATAAAAATCTGTATCACTTAGCATACAAATCTGAAATTTCTTTTTGTTATTCAGTGTAATATGTATTTAGCTTCCTGGTATATTCGTAAAGCTTTAGTGCAAGGTCTCTTTTCATTTGTTATTACGCATTAGCATAATGAAAAGTAATGTTAGCCACCAATTAACACATTCTAATATTTCGAAGAATGTTCAGGAATGCTGCTTAAGTAAACTTAAATAGTAGGTGTTTCGGAGTAGCTTTATCTTTTCGTGAAATGCAAAACCAAATGCAGGGCAAAGAACAAATTCTGCATTTCTTTTGAGCGGTTTTTTTTCAGCAATAAATAAAGAATTTCACAAAGAACGAAAGAGAAATGTAATAGGAGCAAATAAGAAAAAAGTCATACCTGCATCGCATAGAAACATAATAAGGAAATTCAGGAAAAATTAATTTGATCAAACAAACAATTACTTGTGTTTTCGTTAAACCGAAAGTAGATACTGCATCTCGTAGGAAAACGACAAAAATGAAAAAAATATATATATAAATAATCAAAATGCCAGCTTTTCTTTAGAACACTGTAGTTCATTAGATTTTTATTATGTAGATTTTCAAAACAGGAGATAAGGAGAACAGTGTAACTATACAATATGTGACAAAGAAAAATTGTCATTTTTACAAACCTGTTGGTAAATCTTCGTCTAAAGAAGGTAAAATTTGGGAATGTTTAATCATATTTCAAGGTAACAAATGTAAATGCTCTGATTCTTCATAGAATAAAAACGTAACGCTTTAAATTTTCTGTTTGATGAAATTTGTACACTAAATCATAGCTTTATTATACATATATTTGCTGGTTTAATCACAAAAGCTATTTAGAGAGCAGCATACCTCCAACAAACAAAGACTGAAACACCAGGTGTTGTTACATGGCACGTACCGTAACTGTTTTTCGGATCGGATGTTAAGCGATCAACGTGAGCAACTAAATGGTCTACGATCAGTCGCCCGTCCCTAATCTAGCGACACTGGTCCCAGGGATGGGAGAGCAAAAGTGCCGTAAGACAAACACAACGTACATGCATCACTGGGATTCGAACACGGACCCATTTCGGACAAAAAGTTAGGAACCAGCTCTTAGACCAGGGCGCCACAAGGACGGCAGGAGGATATTGTGATATTACTTTGATAGCGTCTGTGATCATGATGTGGAGGTAAAGTGCGCAGTCAGATAAAGATTTTCTGGGGTTTAGACTAGGCAAAATACGTGGAACAGGCAATAATGCTTTTAATCACTTATTCCTGATAGTATATTCAGAATAACGTACTATGGAAATCTAAAAGCCTTTTTTGTTTATTAAATATTATGCAGTTATATAGCTAACAATTTGATTTTAAAAATTTGAGTAGTCATGAAAATCTGCAGCTTAGCTTTCAAAGAAAACGTGAAAGTAAGGTTCGGAGTTGTGTTTTAAGCGAACGTTGACCACAATATTTTGCTGTATGCAAACATTTGAGGTAGGATCGGTCCCATCAAAATAAAAAATATTTCTTTCGCTTTAAATAAAGCATATATAGCTGCATTCGGCACTGTAGATGAAAAAGACAGTTGATAAGAAGGAAGACGAAACTTTTTATCAAAAGGGCCAAGGGGATAACAGTAACGGCAGGGTCTTCTCTGACTTCATAAAGATGAAACATAATGATTGCGGAGCACACGCAGTGATTTTAGTGTCCGCTACATGTTCTAACGTAATATATGAAGTACAGTTCTCCTAGCGAAATCCATTCGTCTATTCCAAATTGTTATTTAATTTTATTAAATTGTAAAATTAGATCCAATAAAACATCAATTATTGTTATTTAATTTTATTAAATTGTAAAATTAGATCCAATAAAACATGTTTCCCAAAGTGATGTTTCCTCACATGCCGTAGAGTATACAACTGCCATGTTTTTTTATTAATTACCAATCGTAATCCGTTATCAAAACGATTTTGAGATGATGGCAATGCGCTGTGATTCATAAATACATATATATTCGATTATAAAGTCTTACTAGGAGAAGCAATTGGCTCAATTAATGCAAAATCAGCACTTGCAAATTATTAAAATATGTTGGGGCTTCAAAATATTTATTTTTTCTCATTAAAATTTGTGTAACCAGAGAAGTACAGAAACGAACTGAAGAACTATGAAAACCGTCATAATGGATGACATCATGACCGCAATAACGATCTTCAATTAGCAATATTCTACAAATGTTTTTTTTTTTGAAGAATTGATCATTAATGGTCAGCTTGAATAATAGATAGGATACCAACAAGTACGAAGAGAGAAGTGAGAAAACCGCAGTGATGTAAATGTGAATGAAATCCGAAACTATGCGGAAGGACATAGGTGAGAAATTCAAAAGGTAGGTAGTTATTGAAAACACTCGGGGGATCTCCATCTGGTAAGGGATTCAGAAAAGAATATGATGACGACAGTTATTTCGATGATTATTAAGTTGATGATGATCAGGACAGGTATTCGATATTACGTTAAAAATGCAGCAATTGAATATTTTTCTTCTTTCAAAAGTTCTCTCAGGTCAAATATATTCTCTAGAAAATAACAAGTTCTGAATTTCTGTACTACATCTACCGTAATTACATTTTGAGAATTATTTCCTTATGCGTTTTGTAAAACAGGTTTATTAATTGACTTTACTCCGTTTATTATTTGACTACATTACATTATTTTTTATTTGACGTTAATATAGTATTTCAATTTCACATACTTTACATAATATAGCTATTTAATGGAAGTCGTACAACATTTACAGTTGTATAATCATAAAATAAATTATATGTAATGAATGTTGAATCTAGTGCTTTATTACACCGGAAAAATGACGCAAAGTTTTGCCCTTTCATTAGGCCATTTCTGCGAAGGTCAAAACGATTTTGAGGTATACAAGTTTCACTTAAAAAGTTTTTCCTGCTCCTCAATGTTTTTTTTTTTTTTTTTTTTAATTTTCTGTTAGTATCTTTCTTCTCACTTTGGAGCTGCTCTCTTTTTAGGAAATGCTGGAGTGTCTGCCTGCTTTTAGAGCAAAAGGATTGGATGCCGAGAGCTGTTTTGTGTGAAAGTGAGGAAATGAGTGGGTGAAAGCAGTGTTGTAGTATAAATGCGAGAAAAAGGCGGGGTTAAATTTGAGTGAATGAAATTCAGAGTCTAGATCCTGAAAACCGTTCCAATTGTTAAATGGCGGAGAGGGTTCAATGGTGTTAACTGAGTATTATTCTCTGTGACCCCCGCATTCGGGGGAGAGGAATGCAGGGACTGCAGAGATCCTCAGCAGGGTGCACTCTGTAGTGTGTTCCATGAGGCGCCTTAATCTTTGAAGACAAAGAAGTGTCTCAATGCAATGAAACTCCATAGCTGGCTTATTATTATGAAGCGAAAAATAAGTCAGGTACTTCTTGCTTGATGACGATGAGTGAATTATTCGTTCCATACTTCTTGTCTTCGATATCGGAGTGACGTTGTGTACGTGTGAAAGAAGAATACAGAAAAGCTAAATGAATACGCACCGTCTCTATTTGGAGGAAAGGGTCTACAGCCAAGATATTTACCATGCCACAAAGTTAAGTATCTGACATTTTTCTTTGCTTGATGTGTATCGGGTCATGTTTTAGTTAAGGATGTCATAAAACGCATAGCAATTAAAGCTTTTGGTTAATATATATCAAATACGTGGAGATAATGTAAAGGGACGATGTCATCGCTCTTTCCACGTTATTTTTTAAACAACGCATAGCGACTGAAAAAATTGTATTCCGGCACCGCTGGGATCGAACACCAGAACTCTTGATAACTAGTCGAGTGCGTTCCAATTTACGCTACGGCGCCAACAATTTTCACCGCCATGCATGGTTTATCAGTCAGCATCTGACTACACGAATACGTATTGTATTGATGGTCTCAGCAACTTTTTAGTTAAAGCTTTCATTCGGGAAAAACCAAAACCACAGATGTATCTTAGGGGAGTGGCTATATCAGTCTGATCATTTCACTTGTTAAAATAGTTACACCTGTATTACTTTCCAATAGCATTTTCTTAAACTAACTGCGGCATGATCAGCTTTAAGCGCCAACTATCAGAAAAAATGAAATTTAACGAAATTGGTCATTATCATTAAATAGAAGACGATGATCTTCATTGAAAAAAACCTGATATTTTTATATTTTTAGGAAAACCGATTAAGTGTTGAAATACGAGTTGTCTGTGTTTACGGTGCAGATAAAACATATTTCCTGACCCTTTGGCTATAGCCTTGCTCAATTATATTTAAGAAGGTGTTATGTGGTTAAAAGGTATAAGTGTGCTGTCAGGTAGACAGAATATATGCAACTGGTCGGATGTGCAAAACGAAACGTCGGAAACCGAATATCTGTAATGTACCATAACTATAACTGTAATTTATATACCAACTGTATAATTGATAGTAGGATTTCTCTTGGAGCGTTTTAAATACGAAATCACCTGACAACATAGAATCTGACGCGTTGTCTATAAAAAATTAGGAGCAATTTAAATTTAAGGAAAACGAAATTCATGTTGCGAAATTTATGAATTGTTTTTTTCAAAAACATATGTTTAAATGGAACTAATTAGCTTTTCTCAATTCAACTTTGTACAACAGGATATCAATTTTATTCCTACCTGCTAGGGCATGGAATAAACTTAGTTGGAATTAAAGTAAAAAAAAATAGTGTATGATACTTGCACTTTCCTTTTTCGTAATATTGGAACTTAATTTTATGTTAGAAGTTTGGCATGCGATTTCCGTAAAGACACCATTCTTTTTTGCATAACTACAAAATTCAACAATCGATATATCTCCATGTGTAAGTGCAAATGAAGTTGTGTTGCTTCTCTTTACGTATATTCTGCAAATTGGAAGAAATACGAAACTGCCGTTCATTGCATATATTGAATTGATTGTATCAGTACGGCTCACTGAAATGTTGAGTGCGTTTAGCTTTCTGAATTCATTGATCGTTTTGAGTTGAGGACTCAAAAATTCGATTCTTCCTAGCAAAAGTGAGGCAAAGAAATGTGATTCGCAGAGGATAAATTTACTGACACGTAGGTATTTCATTCGTATAACTATGCTGAGAAGGATAACAATTTCATGTGAATTTGTTTTTTCGCTAGTCAGGATTCAACGTAATGACACTGATTTGCTCACTCAGAGCACTAAGTGTAGATATTTGAGTCTGAAACATATAAAATTTAAATGTCACCGTTTGATGTATTGCAAAAGCTGTGTTAATAGTGTGCTAGCTTATTTCTTCCTGTTTGTATTATTGCCGAAGAAATGATTCTAGTTCAGTGGATTACTCTGAACTTTTTCATAATAGTAAGGTGAAAAGTAACTGTTTTCTTTACTTTCTTGGATCACTGAGCCACATACTTAATTAACTGTAAAAAGTGCGTGTGTGTGTGGGGGGGGGTGTAAAATGTATAGACAGTCGTTTTCTAGGTCTAGATTAAGTGAAAGCTAATGGGTAGAACATCGGCTTGAAACGAGCAGTGTGCAATAAAATAAACCCTACATTTTTGCTGAAACGCAATTAGCATTTTCCCGCTTTGAAATTACGTATTTTACTAGAATCAATATTTATTTGTACGTATTAGACAAAATGGTATGCTAATTGTAATGCCCATTTGCTTTCGGAACTGAAAATATAATAAAATTGGTGTGACATGCCTGCACCGCAGGACGCACATGAGATAAAGGCAGATCAGCGAGAGCATACGTCCGCGTAGCTCAGTTGGGAGAGCGACTTATTACGGAATGAGGGAACCGGGGTTCGATTCCAGGCGTGCACAAAATTGACGGAGCAATTTACTTTGTTATAATGGCGCCGGAACTTCAAGAATGACCTTACAGTTAAAGTTCTCGCAATGGTGTGTTGTTCTTTCTACACCGCAGGACAGAAAAAATAGGAGAATCCCTTCTTCAGCGCTTCGAAAACTAAATGTGTGTGATGTGACGTTCCACACATCAAATGACTGCGATTTCTCCAACGGACGTTTTTCAGTGGAAGACTCCCTACTGCGATACATGGTCCCGCCTGACCCCTGGGCCATGCCCCTGACCCTCTTTCGGAGGGTGGGGGAGAAGGGACGTGCCTGCATCGAAGGACGCACGTGAGACAAAGGCAGCAGATAGCAGCGAGAGAATACGTCAGCGTAGCTCAGTTGGGAGAGCGACTTATTCCGGAATGAGGGACCCGGGTTCGATGCTCGGCAATGACGGAGAAATTTGCTTCGTTATAATGGATAAAAACGAAAGGCTTTCTTGTATATTCGCTCAGTGCGAATATCCACAAAAGTGATAGTAATTTTTTCCGGATTTCAAATCGTTTACAAAGTAACGGGTTTCTTATCAACGCAGCACTAAATTCCACAGTTTAAAGACTAAAGTACGGAGGAAATTTTATTAGCATAAAGAAATATGTAGGATAATATTTCTAGAAACATTTTTGTGACTTCCTTTGTAGCTAGTTACTACTGGTGTTATAACAGTTACTCATGGAAATCAAATGCTCTAAACTTTTTCGGCTTCTTTTGAACTTTTTGTTGTTCGGAATTTCTCTTTTTTTCAAGTCGGCAACCCAAAAAAATTAAAGTAGCCTCGGCTGTATCCAAATAAGTCAAATTCAAGTCCCCTAATCCTATGTGGGATGGTGGAACGAAATTAACTACATGCTGCATCCCTAAATATACAGCAATTCGGGAAACCTAAGAGATCATTATCTACAGTGATACTTGCAATGATAGCGTCTCAATCAAATTTGCAACGAATTTGAAAATCATGTGCATAACATGTACGTGTGCACACACCCTGAAATTTGCATGGCGCTGCATTCACGTCTTCGTAAATGCCTGTCAGGCACTGTATATACCTATTCATGCTGTTATGTCAAGGGATATTTTATCTTAGTGAACGTTTGTGCAGAGTGGAAGCTCATTACACAAATATATTCACATATGTACCTATAAACTTAAAAACCTAAGAACTTTTCACCAGTCACGCAAACTAAATGTCGTTTGTAATATCTTTTTCCAAAGCACAGTTTTTGTCATTTTCTTGTAGGACTTCCGTCCACAGTGAGTAGAATTTAGGTCCCAGCCATCTACAGTGAGATCGCCTTTTGGGCAGGACACAGAAACGGACGGAATGAGAGCAAGTCTAGTCACTTTGACAGAGCTGTTTGTAGTGAGATTAGAGTACAGTAGATGGCGCCACCGTACAAGTACGATGTTGCACACACAGGGGTGAGAGAATTTCGGGGGGGAATAGGAAAGGATACTTATTTAACCAGTGGGTCCAGCCTGGGGGCCGTCACTTAACGTGCTCGTCCAATGCACGGCGGATATTCAGCGATTGTTAATAAATCACACCATCTCTGAAAGATCAGCCCAGGTTCGAACATGGGGACCCAGCATCGATAGTCTGACTCGCTAACCACTAAGCCATCCGCAGCTTTTTTCGAAAGAAGAGAGTTCTTGCTTAATTTATAAGACGTGAGAAACCAATTCACCCCAGATTCCAGACACAGCCTTAGTTTGTGCATTGAAATTCTACGACGAACGTGCCGTTTACCTGTGTCCTGGTTCTCAGTCCTGTTGCTTTCTTTAAATATGCTTCTATATGATCTTTTATTCTCGTCTGTTTTATTTGACCATGTGCAGAATTATACGCCCAGCTCCAGGACAAAGTTGTGGTTGATGAAGTGAATCAGTGTAATGACAATGTTCGTACCTGGACTATTCTTTCCAGCATTGTTTTTTTCCCTTGGAAGCTCCTGTATACGACTTCCCGAATTTTAAGTTTACACTAAAATTTGACTGTTGACAACGGAGAGTACAAGAAAAGAATTGGTCTACTTTTCTTTTTACTTTCTCTCTGGTTGTAGTTGCGTTGTGATATTTGCTTATCATTTTATGGTTTTTTAACATCATTCACATGCTCGCCCTGTTTTCCTTGATAATTTGTTTCCGTAACTGAACTCTACAAATCTCGTAAACACATATTAAACAAAGTAATTCGTTTTTCTGAAATTAGATAAGCATCTGATTTGGTCTTATTCTGCTCTTTCTTCTAGTATTATGCATCTCTTTTGTGCAAATCACGGGAGCCATACCTTTCGTTTTCATAGGGGAAATATACTTACAGAGGAAATATATATATGTACATGTGTTTTCTCTTATGTTTTATTTCCCATTAAGACCCATAAGCCGAAAATTTGGTCCGATCGGGAAAATTTCAGCGTTTACAAAACACAACGAAAACGGACAAAATGGGGTCGAAAAGTCAGGACATAGGAGCGGTATCCATTCCATCGCCCTTATGCGTTATAACTTTAAAATGTTTCTATAGAGAAACATTTTTAAATTATGTTTATTCCACGCCCTTATGCGTTATAACTATAAAATCTGTCTCTTTTAAGACAAAACCTCATCAAGTTGCTCCGGAGGTACACTGAACCAATTCTGTTTAATATCATCGAAATGGGGTCGAAGGTCAAGTCACAGGAGCCATATTTATTCCACAGCTTTTATACTCATAACTTGACTATAATGCTTCTATTGCGACAAAAGGTTAATATGTTGTTCCGGAGGTAAACTGAACCAATTCTCTTTAATATCATCGAAATGGGGTCAAAGATCACGGCACAGGAGCGAGATTTATTCCACACCCAGTAACCTCATAACTTGACTGGAAATGCTTCTATTGCGAGAAAACTTTAGTTTGTTGTTCATGAGATATCCTGAATGAATCAATAGACAGGTTAGAGAGGATGGTATGTCTGCGCATGATTTCTTGTATTTTGGAAAGCGTATCATAATCCATACATTACAAGATTTTACTAAGTTGTTGTTCCTTGTTCGTATTTCGGGAAAAAATCCGTTATTTTTAGAAGAAGGGCAAGGGGTTATCGAATACCGTGAGCAACTCAATCATTTATAAACACACTCCACTCCCTTTATTTAAGGTCTCTAGTTCCAGGAAAGGGAAAGAGCCAACGCCCTAAGACAAACACAATATCTGTGTCTCACTGGGATTCGAACATACGCCCATCTTAGAAGAAAAGTCAGAAGCCAGAGCGTAAGCCATTACTCCACAAGGCGGCTTAAATTAATTCTAAAAACTAAGTTTTGCACATCTTTTAGACACATTTATTTGTTTCAAGACAAAGCGTTCATTATAGAAATCGTTTCGCTATATCTCAGCACAATTCTTAAGTGATAATCTGATAAGGCTCAAAAATTAAAAACGATGACAATGAAAATGGTGCCCCTGCGGTGTTCGGCATATATAATAATGCAAGTTTCAAAAGTTTTTGTGTGTTTTATCGTTATAAAATTTTTGATTTAATTAAATATCATAAATTATTTAATAACATAAAATTTACTGATTTGAAAGTATGCTTTTTGCACTTGAATTTGTAGAAGGTTTTTGATACATAGAAAGCAAAAAATGCCTCTCTTCTTTTGTAAATTCTATTATAGAATGTTGTATGTACACTGGCGTGCAAAAAATAAGGACAATGCGGTTTTTCGAATGTAACGTCGTGCAGAATTGCTCCAGATCGACTCAAATCATACCATAAGATTCCCAATATGCAAGAATATGGGACAAGTGAGCAAAACCGTCCAAATAAGGAATGCAAAGGATACAAAGGCACTTTATTTAAAAGGACAATGGGATGATGAGGTTTCAGTGAGAAAAACAAGTGGTTCTAATGGATATGTCCAAAAAAAAAAGAAATTATCATCCACATAAGGAATAAATGAAGCCAGTTTTAAGGATAATTCGGAGAGGACTTTCTTTTCCAAAGACTGAAGCCGAAATTCTGCAAGTACCGGTGATAATGAGAACCCCATTGGGATTCCCGTCTTTTGTTCATATATGGTGTCATTGAGTTGAAAATAGGTATAGGTAGCAATAAGCGTAAGAGCCGAAAGAATTCCGTGTGTTTCAAGAAGCGAAAGAGCAGAATTATTATTGAGGTGTTCTTCAATGATGGAATGAAAAATATCAAGGGGTGCATTGGGGAACAGGGAAACCACATCCAGGGAGACCATAAGGAAAGTATGTCCGTGATTATTGAAAGTTCTAATTTGGTTCATGGCCTGAATTGTGCTCCCGTTAGAAATGTCTGAGGAGCGAACGAGAGGTGTGAGAAAGTTAGCCAAATATTTTTCCAGTTGCTTGTGGGGTTAGTTGCCCCCCATACCAGAATACGAACAGAGTGATCAGGTTTGTGAATTTACAATTTTCCAAAAGCTGCTGGCTCTCTGGGGCCCTGCGGAGGGTTCGTGTGTGATGAAATGCTTTCAGGTAGATAGTCTCCGTTTCGAAGCTTTCCCATCGGAACAAATGTTGTATCATTTGGGTCATAATTGATAATTTTATGAGGAATAAAGTTTATTGCTGCAGTCATTTTTACTACAGAATCCCTTTTATTAATCAAAATTACATGTTGAGATTTGTCAGCAGGAATATTAGATATAGGTGGGTTCTCTGGTGTAAGAGCCAGTAATTTCGTTCGTTCGTATTGCTGAAGTTGATCTGTTTTAGTTCCTTTCGAAGGCAAAACTGAAGAAGAAATGAGTTTAGATACTGCATAACGAGAAGGTTCTTGCTCCGGCAGAGGTAAAGCAGAAGTAAGTGCCTCAACCTGTTGCAGAACCTGAAGTGGTCGGGTAGCGGAAACTAGGTAACTGAACTGATAACATCGATTGAGTGTAGACATCTAGATATTATTAAGTGAGACAGAACTTTAATTAACAAAGTTGGATTGAGAATTGTGGCAATGACGTGCCAAAGAGGTATAATGTTGTGAGGTAGAATTCGAATCCTGTAACGTCATTTGGCCTCGCCAGTTTCGAATATGCCCTTACTGCAAGCGTTCATACTTTTGTTTCCACACTTGTAACTTAAACCTCTGCACTTCCCACTAGTTACAAATTATCCTCCTTGAGGTTTCTTATAAAAATAGCATTTATTCATTTCTGCTATAGAGGGGCAGCGGGTGGCTAAGTGGGCAATGTTCGTGACTGCCACGGAAACGACTTCAGGTTCGATCCCAGGCAGGTACGAGCGCTCGATCCACTAAATATCCGCCGTGCGTCGGATGGGCACGTTAAGCCGTCGGACCCAGGATACTGCCCCCCCCCGATAATAAATAAGGGCGTCTTCCTTCCCCTTTCTACTTCGATTCCGTGTCACTTTCCTATCGGTCACTCTAGCCCTATTCTCCTAGCTTCCTATTTCTAAGGGTTGTTTATGACCTGGGTCAGACACTTCCTTCTGAAAATCCTCTACATATGATCATCATCTGCTATATAGGGATTACGGCGAACTGAACTAAATATAATTTCCAACACGGCCATTTTTTTTTATACCCACATGTTACTTTCAAAAGACTGGTTCATGAACAACATAATTTTCCTAGTACAAGTTTAAAATGTACAAGAGGTTGTCAAAAATATGTGGGTTCCATGGATAACTTTCCTGCAATTATAACCCTACTGACGAATGTCTGTAAAGAGAACCACTTGTACTTTGGTGTAAAGACTGCGAACATTTTCGCACTAGTTCGAAAGGACAAAGACTCTACCCCCATACTAAAAAGACATGGACCCTACCATATTCCGTGGTTCCGAATCTGCCCACTGACCCACCGAGGATCTATCTAGGGTCCACTTTAATACATTTGGGACTCAAAATAAAAAATAGGAACATCAATACTCCATAGGGACATGTACACATATCCCAGTTTGGTCAGAAGTGTAACGGAGAAGCGTTATACACCAGACTGGGAGAATGCTACTATCCTTACCACAGCATCCAACAAACGTTCCTTGTTATTGAACGAAAGTGTCTTTATCTCTAGGTACAACCAGTTAGTTCCTTTCGAAGGCAAAACTGGTAATGACGGTCTTCAACTTACATTCCAACCCCATGGAGATTGGTGTTTGTACCCAGCACCCAATGATTGATTTAGTGTAAAGAAACGGGTGTCACATTTCGCTGAATGTACACTAAGAGACTAAATATACTTACGTTTCTTACTGTATACTTGAAAAACATTAGGATATTGTATTTGTATTTATTTTTTATCATATTTATCTTTTGACTGTTGGAAACACCAGAGCGTCCCCGGCGAGTGGGGGAATATTATATAAACCATTAAACTTCTGGCGGACATTTTTCGGCTGGCACTCGGCCTGATGCGGAGATTACTGTGATACCAATTGTATGTTTTTATAATTGTAAATATAAATCATTTTTTATTTACAATCGGACCATGGTGATAAAAATAAAACAATTATAGTGCACAGACGGCATTATGTGGGACTCAAAATATGTCCTTTGGGCTTGTTATTCTGACAGATATTGTAGGAATCACCTTCATCTTTTCAATCAACATTTACCAAACTTTTATTGTTTTAAATGGACCAAATCGCATCATAATCACTCTCAAAACAAGATATGAAATACCCATGTTACAGACGATGGTGTATCTTCTGCTATATCGCCCTGTGATAAATTTATGCCCAACCAGTTTTACCGGCAAAAGCTTCAATGGCAGTGAACGGTCTATGCATTACATATATTCATAGCTTGAGACCATGCAAGTTTGATGCCTTTATTTCGTGAATTGTTATTTTTGAACCTTTATTATATAAAATAATTATTCCCCTTTATTTCTTTTTGTAACTGTGACAGAAATGTCAATATTTGTAAGATGTTACTCATCAGTAACCTGATAATTCTTGTCATAAGTCTCAGCTCCAGGCATAAAAATGGTAAAATCGAAGAAGATAAATATGTGGTGGTCTTCGTTAATTCGATGTGAAACTACAATGCATAATACAGAACAATTAGGAAATTATAATAGGAAGAAAATATATAATGAACGCAGCTATACGCCACGTGGAAGTTATTGCTTAACATTTAGTTCATTATTTTTAAACTGAAATACATAAATGTGTTAAGAAATTAGCTCTACTCACTGTGGACGGAAGTCCTACATGAAAATGACGAAATAGCTTTCCTTTTGCACTATGGTGTCTTTTTAGTATAACGCTTCTGAATAAGCACCAATAGTAAGGATCGGCACATCGGTGCATCGATAGTATCGGTGGAAAGTTTCGATGTATCGGTGAAAATCTCGATGTTTTGGCTAATACGCCGAAAAACTCGTTGTTTTCAACATGCAGCAGTAAGTACGCAACAGATGTGCAAAATCTCTGTTCAGTATACCAGTGATTACTCACCAATAACATCGGGTAACTAATATTTGTTAAAATGGTGGATGTATTAGTAGAAACCTCTAGTTTTGTTCGATGCATCGGTGTAAACCTTGATGTTTTGCTAATAAACTGAAGAACTCGCACTTCTCTAACTGCATCAATGAATGGGCCATCGATTTGCAAAATATGTTTCAATGCAACAGTGATGCTCAACAATTCAACAACTAGTAACGTAATATTTGTTAAAACGCCCGATATATCGGTAGAAACATCGATGTTTTTTCGATGTATCGGTGTGAACTACGATGTCTTGGTAACAAGTCGAAGATTTCACACTTTTTGAGCTGCAGCAGCAATTGGGGATATTGGTGGGTAAAATATCTGTTCAATATAATGGTGATTACTCACCAATTACGCCCCAAGTAACGAATAATATTTCTCCAAACACTCCTTGTATTTTCGATGTACCGGTGGAAGCCTCGCTGTTTCTTCGATGCATCGGCTCATATGCCTTCGAAGAAAAGATCTCGGTTTTCGCAAACGAATCACCTAAAACATTCAATAGGAAGGTGATATTTCTCTCCGCTTTATAAGAATGTAACAAAATAATGTATTTACTTTTCGTAGAAGAAATTCTCTACCAGCTGGAAACATCGGTCACGGAACCTAGATGTTTTGCGATGTATCGGCTTCAAAAACATCAAGGTTTTTTGCCCATCCCTAATAAACAGTAATGATTGAAATGGTGTATACAGCTATTACCTTCGCAAAAAGCACATTGTTTACAAATTCATATACATTTGCATATCAAACTGAAACCATTGAAATTACCCGTGCTCTATGTTTGAGATTTTAATTGCTGCCCCCACATCCCTAGATGGAATCATATATACTGGTGTCCAAAATTTATAGCATGGTTAAAATAAAATATATTTCATAGTAAAATAAAGGCTAAAGAATTGAAATACTGTGAAGTACAGGGAACGTGGGAATGAGCAAATATGGAAATCATGACGCATTGCTATGTGACGAATGATAATTGGAATAAAAGTCAAAGCAGCGGAAATTCATGGAGCTAGGAAGGAGTTGCCAAAACTAAAAAGTGGTATTTCGTTTCGTTGTTACTGCATACTAGCAGTAGAATTAGTTTATCGGAATACTGGAATTCCGCACGATTCGGAGTAATGTTCCCAAAGCAACTACCGTGATCAGTACATTAGAAATAGCACACCGGAGATATGAATGGTCAAATTGTGGCAGGTTGTCCATATATTACAAAGACTCAGGATGATAGGTATATGACACACATTGTCAGGCGTACCAGGTCTGTGTCAGCGAGACTGCTTACTTTAGAGCTGTCTGCAGCTGGTGAACCAGTTGTTTCAAAGCAAGCAGTATACAGATGTCTCAACAAAAAAGGCGCAAGTGGAAGAAGATCTGATGTTTATATTCCATTCACTCCATCAGCAAGAAATGTTAGGGTAGTGTGGTATAGAAAACGTCGAGGCTTGAGCGAAAATCAGTCAGCCAATGTTCTCTTTTCCGATGAATTCAGGTTCAGCAACAAAGGGCAGTCTTGTTTACATATAGAAAGCCACGTTATTCCTCCCAAAACATCCGAGAAATGCTGCATTACAGAGGTGGTGATGTACTTGTCTGCGGTTGCATTATGTCAAAGGGCGCACGTTGGACAAAGTTTTCTGGTTGAATTTTAAAAAACGTCGGATATACAGAAAGGAAATCCTTGTTCGTGGTTCTGTTGGCAAAAATTTCCTGATCATGGACGATAATGCGAGGCATCACAGAGCTGCTTATTCCGATGACTCCCTGGAAAATGAAGATATTAGCAGTATATCATTCACCGCGCAATCCCCTGACTTTCACCTGAAAGAACATCTGTGCTATACAAGCAATAATTTATTATCTGTAATTGCACGATCTTGAACTATTTTTAAGACCTTTCTGCAATGCTACTGTAAGCCCATCATCAGACATTAATACTGACAGTCATGTGGAACAAAATAAATACTGTCTACTTAGAGATCAACTGACGTGATGCCATGTGTCAGTACGTGCGCAATACACTCGATGAGAAACCGATTAAAATATATTTGTTATACACCCCAGAGTGTTTCATTGATACCTTTAATCTAGGAGATGGTAATGATACAATATGATAATAACAACTATACTGCTACTCACAATTACATCAGTACAGAACGTGGTGAAGAATAGGGAAAAAATAATAAAATTTGTCTCCAAGGTAGCGGAATTAAGACGGGATATCATCATTACAAACAGTATTTACAAATTTACTTATGTACAAACTTTCAGCAAAAGAGTGTACGAAGTTTTGTGGATAGTGTTAATAAAACCGTAGGGTATTTCTACTGTGGTTTGTGGGTAGTTAAAGTTCGTGCAATTACGGATAATAAATTAATGCTTGTACTTCTAGCACGAGTTTGAAATCAATCAATCCGTGCTATACATTGGGGAGATGCATTGCAGGCCGTAAAATTTCTAGCAGAACCCTCGAGAAACTCCGATCAGCTTGCGTTCAAGAGAGAGTTTTGAATCAACTGAGAAGTACTGTTTCCCTTGTCAACAGCATAACATATTGGTGTATCACTTGTATTGCTGTGCGAGATCACCATACGCTTTACTAACTCTTGTGAAAAATTCCTGCTGTCTTCACCATTAAGTACTTTTGGTACGTTTAATGGGATCAACATTATTTTATTAGATTCGTATTGCGCAGTTACGTCCTCACGAAGATACCTGTGAATAGTAAACTATACATAGATATCTTCACAATCTGTGAATAAACATTTCATTGTGCCTCCTCGTTTTGATTATTGTACACATTTCGTTGATCATTCTTAACTCTTGGCCACTACTATAAAGGATTACCTGTGAGTCAGAAAAATATGTTTTGATAAGCACCACGCACAAAACAACGACTCTAAACCATTAAAAATAATTTAAAAAAATGTCATCACGTTTAAAATTACAAGTAAACTTTCATTCGGTATGTTATATTGGTTTTTATATAGGACAATTGAATTTTCTCGTTTAGCACGAATATTATTGTTACATTTCGTCACGTAAACACAGAAAAACAAATAAATGCATCAAAACTGATATTTTTGTCTGATCGTTAACCTAAAATCACTAAGCGAGCTATTTCTTCAGATTAACTTAAGTCGCTGAAAACCTTCGAGCATAAATTGCACTACGGAAGTTCAAAACTTTCACATGTTGATCACTTACTTCTCGTGTTAAATTTATTTAGGGAACTCCATGCGCCATGTAAAAATAATTGGGAAAATATAACCTGGTATTTCGCAACCTAATGAAACTATACCACTAATTCTATTTTATTGGTGTAAGAATGTATGAGGGTAAGTCGAAAGTTTTGCGATATTTGGATAAACGCATGTGCTGCAGCGGATATGTCACGTGTTAAAACTAGTTCAAGTCGCGCTCTGAAGTCAGCCGAAAGTGATATATGCGATATTTGGATAAACGCATGTGCTGCGGCGGATATGTCACGTGTTAAAACTAGTTCAAGTCGCGCTCTGAAGTCAGCCGAAAGTGATATATGAAGACAAGCAAGGCTGTGAACAGCCTTGCTTGTCTTCATTCTGTCTGTGGTTGGGAAATCTAAAAGTTGAAGAGTCACAACAGGTAAATTAGGAAAGTTTTGCTTTACGAGTTTGAACTCCGTCATAACGCTGCCCGACCAACAAGCAACACGAAACATTTGCAATACGAAAGGGGACGGTTCAGTGGAGCACAGCACCGCAACCAGGTGGTTCAAGAAATTTCGCTCAGCAGACAGAAACCTCGACGATCAGCCAAGGTCATGTAGGCCCCGAACCGTGGTTTCGGAAGGCGTCCGCCAAGCCCCAAAGGCAAAACGGACAACCAACACTCGGAGATCATCAGGCGAGCTGAACATATGATACACCACCGTAGGTCGTCTCCTTCAGTACATCGACAAAGTCCACAGCAGCTGGCGCATTGTCCCTCACGAACTGACGCCAGCTGAAGCAAACCGCCGAGTTGAAGTGTGCATAAAAATCCTAGAAAACCCGCGCGATGTACGCTTCATCAAGAGAACTGTTACCTGTGATTAAATTTTGTTCTATTTTCCTAATACCGACACAGAACGGCATATTTCTGTCTTCTTCATAATAATGTAACAAAAAGAAATGCATTTACTTTTCGTTTAAGAAGTTCTCTACCAGTTAGAAACATCGGTTACGAAACCTTGATGTTTGCCACTATTGTGTCCTAATTAATTTCGTGATAACTGTAGACAAACGGTATTTTCTGTGACACAATTTGAAACATCTTTTTCATTTTTTAAACTTTTTCCCGAAATGATTCAGCGTCGAAGGAATGAAATAAATAAATTTTGTCTAAGAAAACCTGGAATAATAATAAGGCTGCAACAGTTTCTTTAGATCCTTTACTTGTTGCGTTGCCTAAAATTTTAATATTCAGGGATATAAAAACGAATCAAAAGAATAACGGGTGATGACATTGAAAATATTAACACTTAAACCTCCGGAACGCGCTAAGAGGCTTCCCCACCTGTTTTAATTTCAAAGCTTTAATCGACCGCATCTGGTTTTCATTTAGTTATGTTTAATTGAGTTATTATTACAGTTGCCAATTTAATAAAAAACAGAGGGAAAAAACCCACGAAATTCTTGACCGAATAAAATCCTAAACTGCGTTTTTGCCTTAAACAAAGTTGTGGTCGACGTGTCACTAACCTTACAGGTACCTAAAGAATTAACATAATATAAGTTTGCGGTTATTTTTTTTTATAAAATAAATTGTTTATAAAAGTAAATACTGTTTAATTCATGTCTTGGAATGTTTATATTATGAGTCGCCATTTCTGAGGCATAGTGAAAAGGCAGTAATTTTCTGTTTGGGAATAGCTCAGCATCGTAGTGACCAACGCCAAAACACCAATAAAGCGCTGTCCATAAAGTATGTTCGAAATTAGAGGCGAAGGGGGTGGGGGTCCGACAACCGGACGAAATCTGACATGGTGGGAGGGGGCATATTTGGTAATTCGAACGCCTAGAGGCACCAATGACCAATGTAGTGGATGTTATTTTTTTGTTTCGCTTTGTCTTTTTAGCACGTCTTTTGAAAAAAGAGATCGTGCCTTCGTCATCGGGTTGTCCGTCCGTCCGTCCGTCCGCATGTAGACACGATATCTCTGCAACTAATAGCCGATTTGAAAAATTCTTTCAGGATTTTCAAGCTTGAAATGCAAATATTAAACTTTTTTCGTTTTTTTAACGGTGCAAAATTTTGCCGCTGCTGGCGTAAAGGCAGATGTTATCGAATTCAAAACACATTCTATTCCATATATTTGCTTTAAGCATCCAATTAAAAAAAATCCTTTACTTTTCTATTACATTCGTGTCGAATAATATTTTAAGCATCCTCACTTTCCCAAGTTACGCATAGATTCTCCGCTAGTGGCGTAAAAGTAAATTACCCTTTCTCAGATATCTCTAATTCTAAAATTCCGGTTTGAAAAAAATTATTTCAGCGGACACAGCTCGTGATGGGAAATATTTTGCATATAATTTCTAATTTTTGGTATAAAATGGTTTGACCACGAGGGGTAAAAGAGTTTATTTCTGCTTGTGATTTTTATTTGCAGCAAAATTTCAGCTTCTAAAATCTCGATGGAAGAAATTATTTCGTGGACCAATTCCACTCACGTAGAGAAACCATTTCGGAATGTTTTCTTTCTAAGATAATGTATGAAGTTTCCGCCAGGGGAGTAGACGTAAATCCTGTTTTTGTCAATACCTCGGCTTTTAACAGTCCGATTTGAAAACTTTCTTCTTTGTTGGATAGAGTTTCCGGTGAGTCATGTTTCTAATATAATTCCAAAATTTTCAAGCCTTTCATTGAGTTTCCGCTGTAGGAATAAGGGTAAATTGAGCTTTTAGCGATATCTTTGCTTCTAAAACTCCGATTTGAAAAATTCTTTCTGCACCGGATACAGCACCTGATAGGAAATTCTCAGCATATAATTTGAAATATTTGATAAAAAACGGTCTGGACACCGAGTGGCGTAAAAGTTAATTTCTGCGTGTGATATATGTGCAGTAAAATCTGAGTTCTTGAAAACTCAATTGAAAAAATTATTTCGTGAATCGATACCACTCACATCGAAAAACCTTTTCAAAATATTTTCTGCTTAAAATGATGCATGGTTTTACCGCCAGGAGTGTAGATGCATATCTTTTATTTTTGGATATATCTGCTTTCAAGAGCCCGATTTGAAAAATTCTTTCTTTGTTGAAGAGCGTTTCCGCTGCGAAATGCTTCGCATATAATTTCAATATTTTCTTAACGCAGAACTCTGCCACCAGAAGGCGTCATTTGACGTTTTCGTTTACAGCAGTATCTGCGGGATTAAAATACCGACTAAAAACTTCTTTCTTCGGTCAAATACTACTGTTTTTCCGTACCGGTTCCATTGATTTTGAATAGTTTTGGTAAATTTAATTCGCATGAGAACGGCATCAGATTTCTGTTGATATTTGGCTAAATCTCAATATTAAATTCTCGTATTTGTACTACAAAATCTATCTTGTTTAGTAGATGGTATGGTCATGAGTATTGCAACCTTGAATGCATGCGTTCATTTGTAGATCTTTATTTCAGAATGACGAAGTTCGGATAGGAAATTCAGATTAAATTATAGCCTAAATAATAAATATCTTCTGAAGAATAAGTGTAAATATATGGAAGATTCCTTTAAATAATTACATGTTTTCTTTTTGTTTCTCAACGGATTTCCAAAAATAGTCGTCAAAAAAAAAGGTGGGGTGCGGGAATTAAGACGTACTTTTTAGGGCGGCAGGTGTCAACAATCGGACAAAATGCGACATGGGGGAATGTGGGACTCCAAACATAGTAAAACATCACGGTTGAACTTTATGGACGGCCCCTAACAGAAATGGGCTGCACACGCTAGCCATCAACACTTTTGGAAACTTATCCTAAGAGTTATTGAACGGTAGAATAAAAAAATATTTTGACACAAAATTAATCATATTGATGTTGTATATTTCTCGCTTTACAACCTAGTGCTTAAGTGTAAATACAACACTCTCTCTTATAAATAGTTTGATATGGCTTCTTTGTTAATGTACACAAGTATCAAAAATATAGAATACTTCACTTCCGATACACTAAATTGGATCATTACACGTCAAAAGGCCTTTTACTCAAAATACTTTACATTACCGTTTCATACGGTTTTTTTGTTGGAAGACTATCCGAAATATAGGGACACTGCAAATTTATTTAATTTTTTTTATACCAGATAGACCTGTAATTTAGAATTTTACACGGTTGAGTTGTTTTAATGAAAAAGAAATCAGATATCTCCCTCATTCCAATTAGTACGTATTACAAATTACAGCTGATCGAGATAGTGGAGAAAGCCATCAGACGATAAGTGAAATTTTCAGCTTTGCTGATGTTTGAAATTACAAAGATGGTTCTCCGGGATGGATCGGTTTAAATTTTAAAAAATGAAGTATTCCTCTGAGAAGATTTTGAGAATTTAAAAGACAATGCATTCCTGGATGGTATCTATTACATATGAGCAGTGAGATTATTTGGAAAGCAGAAACATAATTCTAACGACTGCATTTCTTTAAATGTAAGTGAACTTAATGTAAAAATACACATGCTCGTAGGTAAGGTTCACGAGCCTAGATAGAAGAGACTGAATCAGTAATATAGTGTAAGACAGAATAGCAGCATTATCGAAAGCAAATAAATCTTAGTCATCAAATTTTCATGTCGATGAGAACCGAATGTATTTTCCTGAAATCCTAAAATCTCAGATTGAAGAATGAATGATTCGATAGGGGAAAACAATGAAAGTAAAGAAAGGAAATGCTACGTTAAGATATTCGTGATAATACGGCATCTCTATTTCAAATGTTGAACCACAATTGAAAATTGGCAATCCATATCTAGGTACTTTTACATAACACCACCACATAGTCGTAGCGTTGAGGGGCCAGTGCCCCCAACTCAAAAAATGGAAAAACTAATAACTAGTCGTTTGACACCCTTTTTGCACACACGTTCCTGTATTCCAATTTCTCATGCACAACTGTCCACATGGTATCATATCTCACATTGAATGTCTGTTCCAGGGAATGTATACTCACTCTACGATCCGCCTTCACTCTTGATCCACTTGTTCCAAGATTTCGGGTATGACAACTTTTATCCTTACGAGGTCGCTCATCATCCAACAGGCTGTCACGACCTTGTCGGAAACGTGCGTTCTACCTATGGACAGTGTTTTGTCACTCGCAATTTCCCTATACACGAGAACATCCTCCTATAAATGTCGGTAGCATGAAACTTCAGGAAACCTTGTTTTCTTAAATAAAGCCTTTCAGGTTTCCACGGAAAATTAAAATAATGGAATTTTACCCAAAAACTTTATGGTATAGTTATTATTCATTAAATTTTACGGAGAAAATGCCGAAAGTTACCAGTTCTGCAGAATTTTTTAAATATTAATTATCTTCTGAAAAACGCGATTTATCAGGAGTAAAATATTATTACAAGTATTGCGACCTACGTTTTGGCGGGGAACTTATTTTTCAATGACGCCATAGGTGTTGCGAATCAGATGTAAAATTCGCCAAAACATCTAAACCAAATCTTCGTCCTGTGCGTCAGAGTCGAAGAGAGTTTGAAATCAAACAGTTAAAAGAAGGAATATAGAAGGGAACATAATATAAGTCAACGTATGTAAGGTCAGGTGATGCGTAACATCACAGCCTCTCCTTGACAAATGTCAACCCCGCCTTCTCGTGGTGCATCCTGTTCCCACTAAAGGGGCTCTGACGACCGCCAATAGCGGTATAACTATACCATCGGGATCAGAGGAAATGCTATCCCACACTCACCAACCCGCTTGGCCAGCGTGGTGAGTTATGGCCAAACCCCTCCAAAATGACTCTACAACTTAAATCTTGGCCCTCAGTCTCCGGCAGCTGGAATGTACCTGGCCAAGGCAGCGGCCAGTGCGACATGAAGGCAGAGGGTGCTAAGAATCCCCGGAGGACCGGACTAGGCTGCCATTTGATGCTGACCTTGGCTACCTATAACGGACGCTCCCTATCTTCTGATTCAAGGCTTCTTGAATTGGAAGAGGAACTACAAAGGATCAAGTGGGACATCGTCGGGCTAAGTGAGGTAAGGAGAAAAGGAGAAGATCTCATTGAACTGAAAAGTGGACATCTCTTCTATTATCATGGGACAGATACTGGCAGAACTAGTGGTGTTGGATTTATAATAAACAAGAAACTGAAGGATAAAGTGGTAGAAGTTGAAAGTTCCTCTGACAGAGCTTCACGACTCGTTATCCAACTATCGAGAAGATACCAGGCTCAGATTATTCAAACTTATGCACCCACCACAAGTCATCCTGAAGAAGAAATTGAAGAATTTTATGAGGAAATTCGTTATCTAAATAATAAAGGTAAGCAGCACTTGAAGATAATTATGGGAGATTTCAATGCAAAAATAGGGCAACGGCAACAGAATGAAACTTCAGTAGGTAAATTCGGTCACGGCAACAGAAACCAGCGTGGAAATACTCTCGTTGAGTTTGCAGAGGCAGAAGGATTTTTCATCTTGAACTCCTTTTTCAAGAAAAAGCCACACAGGAAATGGACATGGAGACATCCAATTGGGACGACAAGTGAAATTGATTTTATTATGTGTAACAAAAAATTCGTCATCGAAGACTGCAGTGTGCTGAACCAGTTCAACACAGGTAGTGACCATAGATTGGTGAGATGTAAGATGCACCTCAACACTAAACTGGAACGTGGCAAACTCATAAGACAAACAAAATGTATTGACATAACCAACCTTAAAAAACACCATAATACTTTCAAGTTGGAACTGAAGAACAGATTCTCTGCTTTAGAAGGCCTAACATCGGAAGAAGTGGATATTTCGGAAGTTAACAGAAAAGTAACCAAAGCTCTAATGGAAACGGCAACAAAATTAGCTGGGTATAAGAACAAGTTGCATGTGAACAAATTATCAGGAAAAACCAAAATGTTGATGCAAAAAGAAGAGAGATGAGGACAACTAAAGAACATGTGACTTCCAAAGTGGAATATATAGAGCTATGCAAGACAACACGAAAAAGTATCACTGAAGACGTAAGAAAATTCAACTGTGAGCTAGTGAGGAAAGCAATTGAAAACAACCAAAGCCTTAAGATAGCAAAGGGACATCTCAGTAAGGGAAGAAAACAGATTATGGCTCTGAGAAAAGAAGATGGTTCTATAACAAGAAATAGAGGCGAAATTTTGACAAGAGTGAAAGATTTCTACTCCAAATTATATGAAAGGGATGATACATGTACTCCAGACATCATGAAAGATACCAGTACCAGAGTTCTTCCAGTCCTCCCAGCAGAAGTTGCTCATGCAATCAAGAACATGAAGCGGGGGAAAGCTCCAGGAGAAGATGGAATTACTATAGACATCATACAAGAAGCAAGTGGAGAAATTGAAACAGTACTCGCCCAAATTTTCACTCGATGCCTTAATGAAGGGAAGATTCCTGAGGATTGGAACAATGCTACAATGATCCTGCTACATAAAAAAGGTGACATTGAGGATCTCAGGAACTACAGACCTATCAGCCTCCTATCAGTGGTTTATAAAATCTTCACTAAAGTTCTTTCACACCGCTTGAAGGTAACACTGGACATGGCTCAACCGAGAGAACAAGCTGGATTCAGGAGTGGCTACAGCACAATAGATCATATCCACGTACTGAGAGAACTAATTGAAAGAGCGAGGGAATATGAACTTCCATTGTGCATGGCTTTTATCGATTATGAAAAAGCCTTTGATTCGGTGAAACCATCAGCAGTTACCACGGCTCTGAAATCCTGCGGTATTGAAGATGCATACATTAATATTATTAATAACATCTATGAAAATGCAAGTGCAAAGATTCGGCTGTTTGAAAATACAACACACTAAAAAATTGGAAAGGGAGTGAGACAAGGTGACACCATATCTCCGAAGCTCTTTAATGCGACATTGGAAAATGTCTTTCAATCACTGAACTGGGAAAACAAAGGGATAAAGATTAATGGAGATTATCTAACCCACCTTCGTTTTGCTGATGACGTAGTCATTTTTGCAACTACCCCATCAGAGCTGCAGAGTATGATCCAGGAACTTGCTGACAAGAGTAAAGAAGTGGGATTAAAAATGAACTTTCAGAAGACAAAAGTGATGTTCAATGCTTTTACAAGAAATGAAGATTTATCGATTGATGGAGAAAAACTGGAGATAACAGATACGTATGTTTATCTTGGACAGCAGATATCAAGTGAGGGTCACATTGATGAAGAAATTAATCGGCGTACAAAACTTGCCTGGAGAGCTTTTGGAAGAAACAGCATAATTTTCAAGTGCAATATGCCATTATGTCTTAAAAGAAAAGTGTTTGATCAATGCATCCTTCCAGTGCTTACGTATGGTGCAGAGACGTGGACCTTAACTAAAAGAGACATACAAAGGCTGCAGACAACTCAAAGCAGCATGGAGAGGTGCATGCTTGGTATAACCAGGAGAGATAAGAAGAGGAACTCGTGGATCCGAAAAATGACGAGAGTGGAAGACATCATGATCAGAGTTAAATCCCTGAAATGGCAATGGGCTGGACATACTGCCAGAAGGACAGACCATAGATGGACAGCCGAAATTTTAGATTGGATTCCAAGGGACAGGAAAAGACCCAGAAAAAGACCACATGGGAGATGGGTGGATGAAATTCGTAAATATGCGGGAGTGACATGGAGGAGACTGGCACAAGACAGACCGTTGTGGAGTAAACTTGGGGAGACCTTCGTCCAGCAGTGGATTGATAATGGTTGACGATGATGATGATGATGATGATGCTATCGGAAGAATTTTAGATAACGGAAAAGTTGAAAACATGTGGAAACTATTATTCATGGGAAAAACTATGATAGGGCAAAATAAATTTTCAAATACGTGTTCTGCAGCATTTCTGTTGCAGCGAATGGCATACAGCAAAAAAAGTATTTCTCAATAGTTCT
Source organism: Macrothele yani (assembly GCA_039090855.1). Lineage (NCBI taxonomy): Eukaryota > Metazoa > Arthropoda > Arachnida > Araneae > Macrothelidae > Macrothele > Macrothele yani. Next base: position 66,934,086 of record CM077034.1, on the reverse strand, counting down.
TTCACAAGCGGTGATACAGCTGCAAACTAAAAGAGATAAACTTCACCTACCGAAAGAACTGTAAACTCATAGACAAGACTAAATTATTTTACAAGGAGAGTGTCACCTAGTGTTAAAATAACTTTTTAAATCGCACATGTACATGCAGAGATATTGAGAAAAACAGATTAAGTTTTACGTCCTTTAGCGGCGAAATTGCGCCTGATTTGGAGAAGAAAATATACTCGCAAGGTTTGAATAATTAGTAAAATCTGATCGACAAAAGACGTTTTGCAATCGGGTTATTAGTCCCGCACATAATGCTGTAAACGGAAACGTGACCTCACGTCTCTAATGGCAGAATTGTGCGTTCAGAAAAATTTTAAATTGTATAAGAAACATATCGTAGTGGAAACGCTCTACGACAAAGGAAGAACTTTTCAAAAGGAAATCTTCGAACAAAAGATATCGTCAAAAATAAGATATGCTGAAACGCCCCTTGCTGAAAAAAACAATTATTTTAAAAAGAAAGTATTCTCAAAATGTTTTCGATGTCATCTGTATCCGTCCACGAAATAATTTTTTCAATGGAATTTTCAGGAGCTCAGATTTGGCTGCAAATACATGGGAAGCGGAAATTTATCATTACGCAACCTGGTGGCCAAAGAATTTTTTACCAAATATTAGAAATTATATGCAAAGCATTTTCCAACAAGAGCTCTATCCGGTTCTTAAAAATGTGTTCAAATCGGAGTTTTTGAAGCAGAGGCATTGCCCAGATATTTCAAGTATTGATCGCGCAGCATGAGGAAAGCTCTCAGGAAAACCTGGCTTCCAAATTCATTAGGTATTGTATAAATCCAATCGAACATCAATGGTTTGTATTGGAGTAGGAAATCCGTTCTGAGCTCAGTCACGTAACTTACATGAATTAAAGTATCCGCTGGTAATGTGTGGGTAGCAGATACCACAAGACAACTTTCCAAATCTTCTATCGCCCACCCTTCGCCGGGTAGCAGCCGCTTTGGGGGCACTTAGCGGAACAACATCATATTAGTCAGATGATCATGATGTTTTGGCTATTTGGTGTAGTTCTAACTCTCAAATGCAACTTTTGCAAGATATGACTGCTTAACAAATGAAGAAAAGGATCTTACATTTTACACATATAGTCTTTGAATATCCTGTCATCTCGAGTTTTAGATCTATTAACTTGGGAGCAATGACAAAGACTGATATTTCCAGTATTTTGGGAATACCACATCTTCGTCACGTAGTGTCAAAGTCCCTTATGTGCAGCGAGAGCGAAATACTCGATATTTCAGCCAGGATGACTCTTCTTCTGATTTTGGACTGTAACGCCTGAATAATGATATTATACTTCAGATTTCCCCGATCTCATTTTGCGGGGTTGATTGTTTGCCTGGATGATATCCGGGTTGTTCTTTTGTGTTACATTTAATTTTATTTTTAAATTGTTGAGTTATATGAATAACTAATTTGTTGACTATTTAGTGTATTTAGTTTCTCCTCTATTGTCTGTGGTTTTGTGGCCTAAGTTTTCAGATATTAATTTTGATTGGTATTCGTATTTTGAATTTGGATTCCGATGTATTGTTTGTATATATTTTCTGTGGTATGATGATTGCATTGAAATATGTATTTGTATTTTTGCTATTAATTTATTACTTGATATTATTTTAACTTCATTTTATTGCTTATCTATCGTATCTTCATAATCTTGTATTTGTGTATTTCTCTCGTTAATTTGGTATGATATGTTACTCATACATTGTGAAAAGATTGCTTTCCTGGATTGTACTTTGCTTACTTTGTAATTGTAATTATCAGCATGAACATTTTTTATTTTACATATTTGTCATTTTAAGAATATGCATTTTTGAAACCCATTATTTTTCGTAATTACGTGTCTTTAAAAAGTACACCTAGTGAGTTGTTTTGTATAACACATTTCTTACCTTTTTATATATTGCGAATTTCTTTATTTCAGTTTTGTAATACATTTTCTAAATAAAGGATCAGGTTATTCTCTGCTCTTGTCGCGACATATCCCCAGTCGGCAATGGGTTTCCTTATTGATGAGGGGGAGGGGGGGGCTTTAAAACGGTTTGTTCATTATACTAGAGAAGTATATTAATCACTGCACAGCTCACACGGTGAAGACAATTGACATCGGAACTTACGTAATATGAATACCGCAGATCTAAGAAATAAAAACCTGAGTTACCTATTTTAAATTATCACAAGAGCACAAACTGTGACCAAATAAGTAGTCCAAAATGAATGAATACATCTGTGTGTGCAATAAAATAAGAGATCCAAATATATTGCCTTCGATTATATGAAAATATCCATAAGAATATACAAAATAAAGTCTCAAGGATGCAGCCTGTCCGTACCATGGTATTTCACATACTCAGAAAACAATTAGAGAAAAATAGATATGCCATCATGAAAGTTCGCTTAATTTGATAACCGTAACTTTTGTTGACTTTCTGAGATAAACACATTCATTTCTGGTTTTCTCTATCCTGGCCTTTAAAGAAATATTCTGTTGCAAAACTATGACTTTAAAAGTTTTTCAATTTGTCCCTTCCACATGTGAAACTCATTTTAAGGAATGAACTTGATGTTACCCGGTTGTCTTTCAACTAAAATTCGCGTAATACTTTTTTCTTCTTCTTTGAAGTTTTGGGACACTATTTATATTATATTATTTTTCTTTCTGCTTTATCTAATTCACAGAGAAGTATCTAATATATTTGGAAATTCCACAGAGAAAACAAAAAACAGTGAGAGAAAACATTGTCGGTGTTGCTGTTCATTATGCCTCTACCTGCTGCAACGAAACTGTGAATGATAATAAAAAATGCCATCAATTTGCCTCGATAAAGCCACACGAAGGTGAGCGAAAGCCTGATAAAATCACACACACACACACACACACACACACACAACGATTTTTTAATAGGTATCATTCGATTCAGCATTATATTGTTAACAAATAATATGGATATGATCATCATCAATCCACTGCTGGATGAAGGTCTCTCCAAGTTTCTTCCACAACTTTCTGTCTTCAGCCACTTTCCTCCAAGTATCTCCGGCCTACTTTTGAATTTCATCCATCCATCTCCCGTATGGTCTTCTTCTGGGTCATTTTCTGCACTTAGGATTCCAGTCTAAAATTTCGCTTGTCCATCCGTTTTTCTGGTAGCATGTCCAGCAAATTGCCATTTCAGGATTTTAATCTGATCATGATGTCTTCTACTTTTGTCATTTTTTAATCCACGATTTCCTCTTCTTATCTTTCCTGGCAACCCCAAGTATATATCTTTCCATGCTTCTTTCAGTTGTTTTCAGCCTTTGTATATCTTTTTAGTTTAAGTTTACGTCTCTGCTCCATACGTAACAAAATGGAAGGATGCATTGATTAAATACTTTTCTTTTAAGACAAAAATACATACTGCGCTTGAAAATTGTACTGTTTCTTCCAAAAGATCTCCAGCCAAGTTCTATACGTCGATTAATTTCCTCATCAGTGACCCTCGTTTGATATCTGCTGTCCAAGGTAAATGTAGGTTTTGGTTATATCCAGCATTTGCTCATCAATTCATAAATCTTCCTTCCCTGTAAAAGCATTGTACATGAATTTTGTCTTCTGAAAGTTAATTTTAAACCCACTCCTTTACTTTTGTCAGCAAGTTCCTGGTTCATACTCTACAGCTCAGAAGGGGTAGTTGCAAAAATGACTATGTCATCAGCAAAACGAAGGTGAGTTAAATACTTACAATTAATATGTATCCCCTTGTTTTCCCAGTTCAATGATTGAAAGATATTTTGCAATGCGGCATTGCAGAGTTTGTGAGAAATGGTGTCAATTTATGTGACTCCCTTTCCAATTTTTATTGGTGCTGTATCCTCAAATAGCCGAACCTTTGCACTTGCATTTTTATAGATGTTATTAATAATGCTAATGCAAACATCTTCAATACCGCAGGATTGCAATGCCATTTTAACTGGTGATGTTTTCAAGGATTCAAGTGCCTTTTCATAATCTACAAAAGACATGCATAATAGGAGTTCAATATGGATTTACTTGGATTTATAATTGATGTATATTTTACCTAGAAACACTTTGGTATTATTAAACATTTTAGTTTGGTTAACAACGTACATGTTAGGCCAAAGTACGTATTTGTTCTCAGAAACTGAGCAATTTGGGTAGAAAAATGTTCAAGCTCATGAGCATTTCTTTTATCCGACATATATATGACGAGATAGAATTGTGGAATATGTAAATAATGATCTATTATCATAACGCACATAATCTTTACTTTATATTCAAAAACGTTTTAGTGAACTAAAACGCAGTCGTTAATAAGTATTGCCTAAATATTGTTTCTAATGTTTGCAGTTCAATAAAGTACCAGCAGGAAAGGAATATCCTTATTTAAACTGAATTGCAAAAATTCCGCCACAGGGCTTCTTAAGTTTCAGAGTTCATGGGTGTAAACATATGCTGCAATACTAATATTAATATTTGTTATTCATTGACTGAATTTGGTTTCAAGACACGCAGGTGACGCATAACACAACGTTGTACGACATTCCGCATGAAATCTCTCGGATATATATTATCACCATTCCAGTACGAATGTATGGAGAAACGATTTTCATTAGAAACTTCGTGAAACATTCTTTTATTCGGAAAGCATATTTAAAAAAAGTAAAGTGCAGGCGAATTCAAATTAAATGGAAAATATACGTATAATAACATAATTGTTTTTTTAGTTCTTAAATATATCCTTTGAAATGAATGGTTTTGGTGCAAGTAATCATCAATAATTCTGATTTCATATATTACTTTAAGTCTTGAAAAAAAAAGAATAATAACAAATACTTTTGACTTAGGAACAGGAGTGGGCATCAATGATACAACTGTATTTTTCAGTAATTTTTTTTACCTTGCACCTCACCAGTATAGGATCCAATGTGCTGTATCTTACACACTATGTGCAAAACGCAGGCAAAAATGCTATGCATTCAGAATACATATACTCATCCGAGGTAGTGCGAAATCAAATTGTTTTTCCGTGTAACTGTGAGTATTCCATGAAAATATGAATACAATTACAAAATATTAACTACAGGAATCCCTAGCAGAAACCAAAGGAAGTTTTCCATTGAAACTTAAATTTCCTGTTGTTATCGCATGCAATTTTCGAAAACTGTATAATAATTTCTAGAAACGAATTACGGAAATGGAATACATGTACACTTGTGATTGTAAACATTGCACCAGCTTGAAGCATTGCTGCTGTTAGCTTGAAAATTATACGATAGGTACCACAGGTAGGGACATGTAAACGATTAAAATATTAGCCAATATGTACATGCGGTTTTCCAGCAACGACCTCTGGACTATCCGAACTAGGGTATAATTTCGACTCTTCACTGATTGCAACATCTCCAACAAGATGTTGCAATCAGTGAAGAGTCGAAATATTTTTTCACATGTGTCATTATGCCATCTCGCAGAAGATCGCTTTATGAAAACATGGCGGACTTCGAGCAAGGAAGGATTGTTGGGGTCTGAGAAGCTGGATTTTCTTAACCCCTGAATTTCCAATCGCATGGGTTTCGTCCCATGCCAGTGCAGTGATGCTAACAAGGAAGGACTGTTAGGGTCTGAGAAGCTGGATTTTCCTATCATTCAATTTCCAATCTCATGGGACGAAACGCCAGTGCAGTGATGGTAACGAGCAAAGATTGTTGGGGTCCGAGAAGCTGGATTTCCCTATCCCTTAATTCCTAATCGCATTGGAAGAAACGCCAGTGCAGTGATGCTGAAAAGGAAGGATTGTTGGGATTTGAGAACCTGGATTTTGCTATCCCTGAATTTCCAATCACATGGGACAAAACGCCAGTGCAGTGATGCTAACGAGGAAGGATTGTTAGGATTTGAGAAGCTGGATTTTCCTATCCCTGAATTTCCAATCGCATGGGAAAAATCGCCAGTGCAGTGATGCTAACGAGGAAGGATTGTTGGGTTCTGAGAAGCTGGATTTTACTATCCCTGAATTTCCAATCGCATGGGACGAAACGCCAGTGCGATGATGCTAAGAAGGAAAAACTGTTGGGATTTGAGAAGCTGAATTTTCCTATCCCTGAATTTCCAATCGCATGGGACGAAACTCCAGTGCAGTGATGCTAACGAGGAAGGATTGTTTGGATTTGAGAAGCTGGATTTTCCAATCCTTGAATTTCCAATCGCATGGGACGAAACGCCAGTGCAGTGATGCTAACGAGGAAGGATTGTTGGGGTCTGAAAAGCAGGATTTTGCAATCCCTGAATTTCCAAACGCATGGGACGAAACGCTAGTGCAGTGATGCTAACAAGGAAGGATTGTTGGGATTTGAGAAGCTGGATTTTCCTATCAATGAATTTCGAATCGCATGGGACGAAACGCCAATGCAGTGATGCTAACGGGGAAGGATTGTTGGGGTCCGAGAAGCTGGATATCCCTATCCCTTAATTCCCAATCGCATTGGACGAAACGCCAGTGCAGTGATACTAACAAGGAAGGATTGTTGGGATTTGCGAGCCTGGATTTGCCTATCCCTGTATTTTCAATCGCATGGGACGAAACGCCAGTGCAGTGATGCTAAGAAGGAAGGATTGTTGGGATTTGAGAACCTGGATTTTGCTATCCCAGAATTTCCAAACGCATGGGACAAAACGCCAGTGCAGTGATGCTGAAAAGGAAGGATTGTTGGGATTTGAGAACCTGGGTTTTGCTATCCCTGAATTTCCAATCACATGGGACGAAACGCCAGTGCAGTGATGCTAACGAGGAAGGATTGTTAGGATTTGAGAAGCTGGATTTTCCTATCCCTGAATTTCCAATCGCATGGGAAAAAACGCCAGAGCAGTGATGCTAACGAGGAAGGATTGTTGGGTTCTGAGAAGCTGGATTTTCCTATCCCTGAATTACCAATCGCATGGGACGAAACGCCAGTGCAGTGATGCTAACAAGGAAGGATTGTTGGGAATTGAGAAGCTGGATTTTCCTATCCCAGAATTTCCAATCGCATGGGACGAATCGCCAGTGCGGTGATGCTAACCAGGAAAGATTGTTGGGATTTGAGAAGCTGAATTTTCCTATCCCTGAATTTCCAATCGCATGGGACGAAACTCCAGTGCAGTGGAGCTAACGAGGAAGGATTGATGGGGTCTGAGAAGCTGGATTTTCCTATTCCTGAATTTCCAATAGCATGGTACGAAACGCTAGTGAGTGATGCTAACGAGGAAGGATTGTTTGGATTTGAGAAGCAGGATTTTGCAATCCCAGAATTTCCAAACGCATGGGACGAAACGCTAGTGCAGTGATGCTAACAAGGAAGGATTGTTGGGATTTGAGAAGCTGGATTTTTCTAACAATGAATTTCGAATGGTATGGGACCAAACGCCAGTGCAGTAATGCTAACGAGGAAGGATTGTTGGGGTCTGAGGAGCTGGATTTTCCTATCCCTGAATTTCCTATCGCATGGGAGGAAACGCCAGTGCAGTGATGCTAACGAGGAAGGATTGTTAGGGTCTGAGAAGCTGGATTTTCCTATCCCTGAATTTCCAATCGCATGGGACGAAACGCCAGTGCAGTGATGCTAACATGGAAGGATTGTTGGAATTTGAGAAGCTGGATTTTCCTATCCCTGAATTTCCAATCGCATGGAAAGAAACGCCAGTGCAGTGATGCTAACAAGGAAGGATTGTTGTGATTTAAGAACCTGGATTTTGCTATCCCTGAATTTCCAATCGCATGGGCCGAAACGCCAGTGCAGTGATGCCAACAAGGAAGGATTGTTGGGATTTGAGAACTTGTATTTTCCTATCCCTGAATTTCCAATCGCATGGGACGAAACGCCAGTGCAGTGATGCTAACGTACAGTCAGTAGACAGTCGATTCTCGGACGGATAAGAACCAGGAAATGGACAGCAAAATCGTGTGACTGCATAAGTTGACACACAGTTTTACAACTTGGCAATGACCGATGGCACAGCGGCATCCTCTGTGTTAGCGCAACAGTGGAGCACTGCCTCAGGTCAGGCTTTGTACTCCACCGGACTTCAACGCCGTCACTAGCAGTCCATTACTTCATATTCCGCTGACGCCAACTACAGACTGCAGTGGTGTCTCGAAAACAGACAGTGGCACGCTCATCATCAACAGGTCGAATTTTCTGACACGTCGCTTTTTAGCTTAATGAACCATAATGATCGCATATGTGTTCGAAGTCATGGCAGTGAACGGCACTTCGAAACGTGTGTTTAGCATATTACAGGTCCAACAACAAGCATCGTGGCTCGCGGCGGCCTTTCGTTCAATTCGTAATCTCGCATAATATGAATTGAGGGAACTCTCAACTGCAATCGATACATCAGAGATGAAACTGAGCTCCTTCCTTGAGAGTTGTCCTGAGGCTTTATCCAACAGGAAAATGCTGTACCACATGCGGCACGGAATATCCGGCCTCTGCCATACATGGTATATACCGCTTCATCTCAAATGTTCACGTTCGCCGGATATGCCCCTGATCGGATAAATCTATGGCGTTGTAGCAAAGCGACTGAAATGTCAAGAGCTTCCGCCGGTCATCACAAATGAACTATGGTCTCGCATACAAGCATTCTGGCTAACAGTTACCCAGGACGATATCTAAAACATATTTCCTTTCAATACAAAGCCCTGTAGAGGCCGTTATTTTTGCCAGAGCTGGCTTTACACAGTACTGAGTCCTGAAGTGAAATAAATGCTGTATAGCTCTACAAATGCAATCAGTTATCTCCTGTAACATAACTAATACGTGATACAAATTATACAGCTGTATTTGAACAGCGTGATTCCTTCTTGGTGGTGACATTTTCAGAAGTTGTAGCGTATATGCGATGTTAATTTCTTCTCCCAGGAAATGCGGGTGTGAGCTGTATTATATCGAAACAGCGGAGGGACACGTGCGAAGTTGGGAACTACTTGTAGGAGTCTAGATTCAGAAGTCGGCGTATTTTTTTATGATACCATAACAAATTTAAATAATTTTGCTAATGTTGCATGTTGTATTATCTGAAAAAAATTGACATTGACTAACAGAAAAATAATTTCCGAAGTGTTTATTATCAACAAACACTACTCTGTTGGTATATCTTGAAAATCTGTTGACATCGTATAAAAAAACTCAGCGTTTGAAACTCCAGCTTGTTATGCAGTATTGGAGAAAATGTGGAACGCTTCACGATTTTGCGTGTCATCCTTGCGCAGGGGCCATGCTAATCTTCTCTGTATCGTTCCAATTTTGGTATACGTACTGCCGAAGCAGTACAACTTCGTCATTGCGGTTACATCATATATATAGTATGAAAATTGTTTTCAGATATTTTACTGTGAACCAAATATTTTTAAGTCTAATTTGTGTAAGTAGTAATTATATACAAATTTGTTTCGATCAGTTATGGAAATTATATATTGAATTAAACACTAATATGAAAAAATCTCCATACTATTGCGATGTTCTGTATTCAAAATGGCAACAACCATAGGAAGTTTCGAATTGGGATGTTTGGATGGCAGCTGATTAAAAAAGTAACTGAACCCGCGCAGTATCTCGGAATAAAAAGGTAGTGTCTGTCATAGTACTCCTGCCATAGAGATCTATGGAACCTCCAGTTTTCAACCAAAAAAGAAGTGTTTGCTGTATTTTTATGGTTGCTTAGTATATATGCGACAGGTGCAGTACTGCTTCTTCATCGATAAATTACTTATCCTTAAGGAGCTAAGATTTCTGTTTTTTCATGAAAAATTTCACACTAATTATCTTTTCAATATATCGCGTGTGAGAGCTTTTTCATAAAGTAACTTCGAAACTCTTCAAAAAATACCCATATCCCGCTGCATCAGTTTAAGTTGCATAGTAGGGCAACCGATGTGTTTTATATGTTGCATGTCACAAGAATTAAGGTATCCATTATAGAAAGGTTTTCATTATTCAGTAGGAAACACGTAGTGATACTAATACTTGAAAACTAAAGTTTTCGTTTGCTTTGGCAATTATTGCATATTTACATGATAACTTCCGAGTTACGAAAACATATTCCCTTGAATCTACAGATGTATTTGGAGAAAACGGGCACCAAAAGTAAAGTTAGCGACAAATGTCAGGATATATCACTGAAAGGGTGAATTCACACTTTTACAAATATCTTACCATAATTTCTCCATGTATTGATCGAAAACGTTAATAATTCATTTCACAGATTTCACAAGAATACAGTAAATTCAATGAATAAAATACGAGATTACACCATTGTACAAAACAAATCTGGAAGTTGCGAGTCCGTTTATTGGTGTAAATATGACATGGAAGTTAACTCCGATAATATACAAAAACTTGGAAATCGAATCAACGTCTCCCGGATAGCATACCCGGGCGCTAATTTAATGCTGATGCTCTTCGATTATTTATTTAGTTGTTTATTCTTTGTATTGATTGTTTTCACGTAAAATGGTGTGATCTGAAGTTGTTGAGCCAAAACTTTTGATATAAGGAAGCCAAAGGGTTTACATGGCGCTCACTGAAAAATCCAAGTCATTAAAAGGAATAAAACGTTTTGTATTTAAAACAATAGCGCGTTTTGTACAGTGGAAGTGCTGTATGCCAATTTTGTAATTTGATGTTTTTTTATTTTATGCCACCCATCACATCAAGAGTAATAGTGTGCAATGCGCCTACGTAGGTGATAATGAATCAAAAACTGGCTCTTTAGAAATTAGTTTGATTTCAAATCTTAAATATTTATTTCTAACAATTTATGAAGTTGCAGTCCTCCCCTTTCGAGTTTTCGTATTGAGTCAAAATTAATTTCCCACCTGAAACCATTCTTAACGAGAATACTCAAACATTTTTTTCATTAAAACAGGCTAAGCAACTGTTTCCACCTGTCTTTTTTAAGAACGGGTCACATATTTAGTTTGAGCCTAGTCAAAGTCCGTTTTTCGGAAAATTAAACGCCAAAAGAGAGATTTAGAACTACTTCAATGTCTTAATACATGTACATAATTTCCAACTTTCTGATTACAGAAAATGAAAGGCACATAATACTACATTTAAATAAAAACCCTTTAGTAATGTTGAATAATGAATTTTAAATTTCGTTGAAGCTATTTTTCAAACGAATACCGCGGAATAAACGACTCTAATCTCAGATGAAAGTTTGAGGAACAAGCCCTTATTTCCCGTATATAAGTAATTTTGGAATTAGAAATCGGACACGAAGGCTAACTAGATAAGAAAAGTGAAGTCCCTTGTTTCGGATCATTAAGAGGGTGTTATACGTTATATAGTACTGTCATTACTTGAAAGTAATGGCAGCATTATGAACGTGTAAGGTCGATGGGGATGGAATGGCAGCCAGAAATGTTGCGGTAATGTTGCGAATTTTGATATTTTGACATTCGCACGTCAGCATTATGTATGTAGTATTGGCTGATAGAGAGATACTGATATCAGTATTGATCGTGTGAGGGAACATGCATCATCACTCTAGCATTACACATTTCGAATTGCAGAGATTTGAAGGAATGTTGTGTCACCATTGCCAGAGATTATTTACTCAAAACGCGATTTACGATTTGCTGTTTGAGCACAGTCTGAGGAATCTGTGTAAACATTCAGTAAAACATAACTAGGGTTCCTATAAAAGACATATCTCTGCGTAGACTTTTTACTTCGACATCTGGGGAAGTGAGAACCCTTACTCTTCCATCTACAACAGAAAGTATGAGTGCAAAAGAACATTTCTCAAATAAAATTCAATGGCCGTTCCGTAAAAATGGACAGTAAAATCATACAAAAAGAAGAAATACAGGTACAGCAAAATACAGGTTATTTTCATTTACAGTATCTTCCATCAGATGATATGCCACGATACCATCCTTCAGCCCACTTTTCAGAGCATGTGGCGAAGACATTTTGCGGGTCCTGCTCAGTGACCCCTGTACAGCTTGAATAACATAAGTATATTTGTTGAATGTTGCGCTACGAAACTTTTCCTTCATTGTTGGAAACAAGTAGAAACCACAAGTGGTGAGGTCAATACCTAAAGCAGGCTGTGGTATGATTTCAATACCGCATTTCACAAGAAACTGTTACTCACAAGCAGCCACATTTGGTAGGGCGTTATCAAGGTTTAGGTTACACTTGCCCACCAGTTCTGGTCGCTTAATCGATATGTTTCGTTGCAGAGGCTTCAAGACTAAAATGCAATACTAAGCATTGACTGTAATTTGTGGAGAAACCAAATGCCGATAGACTACACTTTAACGATCAAAGAAAGTTATCACCTTCACAGCTGATTTATTTGACGCACTTTCTTCGAAGGAGGCAAGCTTGTGTTTCTCTAGACACTTTTTGCACGTTTCGTGAGGGGGTCGAAATAGTGGACCCAAATTTCATAAGCAGTTAGTACTGTGTTTAGAAAGTTTGTATCATCCATAATCATTTCTTTCCACTCATGAAACACCTGAACTCTGGATAACAAATGCTCTCTCTCCAGGTAATGAAGTACCCATCTGGATCACACACACACGATGCAGCTGTGTTTCGTCGCGTAGAATGTGGAATGCCAACGTTTTTGAAATATTAGCTGACGCTGCTATGTGTTCTCACATTATTCGTCGATTTTCTGGCAGTATTGCCAAAACAGGTTTAACAATACGTTCCGTAACAATACTTTTAGTTCTACCAGGCGAAGAAGTGAGTTCGACCAGGCGATGAAGTGAGTTCTGCCCACGAACGCCCTTTTTGGTAAAGATGGGTGCATCTAAAAATCGTTGAATCACCCAAACATTTACGTTTGCAAGCTTTTTGCATTAAATCAACTGTTTTTGGAGCCGTTTTACCCAAACGACAGCAAAATTTTATCGCACGACGCATTTCGCTTATTAACTCTAAATCAATAGCATCCATAGCTGTGTGGCGAAATTATTAAACATCTGCGCAATAACAAAGCCAGATTCGCCTTCCACGGCTAATAACTGTAGCCATACGTACTTCCCCAATTCAATTAGTCGTCTGCGTGGTTATTTCCCTCCTCCGCACAGCTACTAACTCCATAAAAAAAATTATCTTAGTTCTTTGGTAACGGCTTTGCATGTTTTATTGCTTAGATTTGTGTGTCAGTTTTCTACCATCCACGGTTTCAAATGTCAACAAAGTTTTTGTAATAAAGTGGTCTCTCCATAGTAGCATAGTTAGTATTTCCGAATCTAATTTCCAAGAGTAAGTGAGCGCAAGAACATCCAAGAAATAAATTCAGTTTTAGGTTTATACACTGCGGGACAATTGCTAAGGACGAATGACAATAGCAACGATAGCAACCATAAAATGGAAGGCAGAAAAATGTGGAAATTAGCATAAGTGCGGGATACAGTAAGACGTGTTGTGCGTATGCAAATTTTGGATTGCCGAACTTGTTCCTGACATCATAGCGCTGATAAGAGATATAAAGGATTTGACGCGTATTGACCGTTGTTGTTCAAACGCAAAGTGGAAAGGTAAAGAATCAATTGACGAACTTGCAATTTTCAGTATGTCTTCCCGACATCACCTAGATGATTTTACGCGTGGCCGTATTATTGACAAGATTGAAGAAGGGCGAAAAATAACAGATGTTGCCAGGGAGTTCGACGTCAGCCACAGTGTTGTTTCAAGGGTTTGGAAATCATTTCAAACAAATGGAGAGTGTAGCAAACGTCACGGGGAGGTCGTGTTCGCAGTACGACACCTGCAGAAGATCGGTACATAGTGCTATCAACAAAAAGACACCGGCGCAGCACAGCTAGTGAGGTAGCAAATCAGTTTATGGCTGCTACTGACAAGCGGATCTCCTAAAAAACTGTCGCCAGAACGTTTGCATGAAGGAGGACTATACGCCGGCCGTCCTGTTGTGCGCATCCCGTTGTCCAGACGTCACCATTACCGCCAGTTTGCAACGGTGCCATCAACATCACAATTGGACTGATAACGACTGGTCTGCTGTCCTCTTCTCAGATGCGAGTAGATACAGTCTATCGTCAAATTGTTGACGACAACTGATCTGGCGTGATAGTGGTACTGCATATTGTCCAGCAAACATACAGGAAAGGGACCGATATCCGACATGTAGTGTCATGGTATGGGCTGGCATCATGATCAATGGCCGTACATCCCTCTATGTGCTTCCAACTGGGACTATGACTGGCCAACGATACATTATTGATGTTCTGCTACCTCATGTTCGCATGTTCCGTGGTGCTGTCGGTGATAGATTCATCTTCATGGACGCCAACGCAACATGTCATCGAACAGTCGCTGTCCAGGAGTGTCTTGAGAGCGAGGATAGTCAACACCTCGTATGGCCAGCACGTTTTCCAGATCTGAATCCCATTGAAAATGTGTGGGATGCTTTGGGGAGGAGACTTGCTGGTCGCCAATGCCCTCCAATAAACAAGGACACCCTCGTCCGTGCACTGACAGAGGAATGGGATAAATTACCCCAACAGCTGCTTGATAATGTTGTGCAAAGCATGACACGACGTGTGGAATCTTGCATCGCCCTCCATGGTGGCCATATCCCGTATTGACATCTTACGCCAGAACGCTTGCGGACGGTATTGCATTTTTTCACGTTTACGTATTCTGCACAAAATGGCCTGTTTGTCCCTTGAACACGTTCCAAAGCCTTCTGGATTTCAGAGCACAATAAATTGTCTTTCTTGTAATGTCCTGGCATTCTGACATTATTTTATTTCACTTGGCATCCAACCACACTTACTTTTTTATGCGCTATACAGCCGTTTATGATCCGTCCTTTCCAGCAGTGTATAACCTATATGGTCCAAAAAAGGAAGATAAAATAAAGACCTACCCTCATATACTCTTGCACAATATATATAAAAATTTGCAGGTCTCAAGAATTGTAGCACTTATTGCAGCTCCTTACATTATGGCTGAAAACTTCTATTTTCAAAGTTTGTCCCAGTAGTGAGACACTTCAGCGTTAAGGTCAATATATCATTCACCGGCATCTACTCCGCATAAGTGTATGTCCTGTTAAAAGACGGTTCAGTAATTTGCTGTAATTTATTCAACGCCTCTTCATGCATGTGGAAATAGTTTAAATGGATCAGCATTCAGTTTTCAATCAGTGGGCAGCAGACGTTTATGGACTACAGCATTCCCCTCTTGTAATTGCACCACTTCAGATTTAGGAATATCAAAACTAAATTGAAAGTATATCCGTCTTGTAAAATATCTGGCTGATATATAACAATGAATATCTTTAAAATTAAGCGTTGCCAAAAATTAATGAGCATTGTTTTGGTAACAGTAGAACATACTGTTTAACGAGAGTAGTCCAATGTGGAATTCATATACACAGACATTTAAACAAGAATGTTTACACAGCGTAATATTTAATCTGTCTATGCTATTTAGTACCATAATACCCATTTTTATATCATGAAAAGTAAGTTAGAAGATAACGTGAAATAAGTCTCAGTCACAATTCTGTAGAGTTTAAAGCGGCATTGATATGAACTTCAATACTAAAGACCAGAGCTGTGGCAAACCCATTAAATGGATACCCGATAACTAAAACAGTGCTATAATTTTTAGTAATTCTATTACCCTTGTTGTAATAAAATAAGCCTATATGTCAGCAGTTAAGATCTCAAAAAAGCGTAATACATTTATAAAATGCTAATACATTTTCTGAAAAATCACGAGAGCAGGGCTGTGGAACCTACTTTGATCGGATTATTTAAAATACCTACCAGAAAACAGAGATATTTTTAAATATTTGGTAGGTACCGTTCAGACATTTCAAATTCTCTATGCAGTGGTGTGCAAATTAATTGGGACAAAGTGAAAAAACGCCGTTTCATTGAGTTTATCTACACGTTGCTCTTTATTGACGTAAGAATGCGCACGCAAACTACACAGGAATGCGGCTGTAACCTTCCAAAATTTGTTTTGGCTATGTTCATCTGCCTAGTAGCCGATTACGTTCAGTTATGAGCTGGTGTTTGATAACAGCACGGCCGAGTAAGTTGGCGGTGTAAAGTGCAGTAATGGATATTTCGCTAAGGAAACGCGCTAAAGTTTTAGCGCTTAAGGAAAGTACTGTGATGACTATTCGTGAGATTTCTGCGTACAGACGTCAGTAAATCCAGTGTTTCAAGACTATTGTAAGACTACAAAAATAGTATATCGATGTCACCAAAACGAAAAAGAATCTGTGGAAGAAAACGTATGACATCACCAAAAACTGATAAATTGATGATAAGAAAAAGTATATGTCCATCAATGAGAAGTCAGAATTTGAGGAGAGAGGTAGCAGGTGCAAGTGTGAAAATACACTCATCCACAGTGCGCCGCAGAACTGTTAGAAGCTGGGCGGCCTGCGAGGATATTAATAAAAAAGCAGCTCCTGACAGATTCAGTGAAGAAGAAATGCTTGCGATAGGCTACAAAATATAGTCACTGGAACTCTGATGATTGGAGAAGAGTGATTTTCAGTGATGAAGTCCATTTGTTTGTTCAAGGACTTAAGAAATATGTTGTACGACGGAGAAAAAGTAAACGTGTACGGGAAAGCACGTTTGCAACAAGAGGTGAAACACCCAATTAAAAATATGTTTTGGGGGTGTGTCGCCTTTGCAAGACCCTGAAGTCTTCGTCCTATTGAAATAATGATGAATTCGGATAAATATTGGAAAATATTACAACGGACGGTTTTTGAAATGGAGTCGTGCTTTAACTGTGTGCATGGCATTTTTCAGCATGACCTTGCGTCATGTAAAATGTGCAGGCACTGATGAAGAAAAAGATAATTGAAATTTTAGAGGGGACTGGAAATTCATCTGATCTCAGTCCTATTGAGAATATGTGGGGCCACTGTGAAATCTAGGCTTGAGAACATTTGTTTGTTCAACCGAGAAATACAAATGTGAACCTCCTTTCCAACATTATTCATGTGTGGTATATTGACGAGCGTGGTGTTCTACATATCATATTTATTTATTTATGTGTATGCGTATCCATCTATTAGCTTGATTCTGTTTTCCTATGTAACCACTTGAAGAATCCTTACGTTGTCGGGGATGTAAGGTCAGGGGATGTAAGGTCAGGATGATGCGTAACATCACAGCCTCTCCTTGACAAATGTCAACCCCGCCTTCTCGTGGTACATCCTGTTAACACTAAAGGGGCTCTGACGACCGCCAATAGCGGTATAACTATACCATCGGGATTAGAGGAAATTTTATCCCACACTCACCAACCCGCTTGGCCAGCGTGGTGAGTTAAGGCCAAACCCCTCCAAAATGACTCCACAACTTAAATCTTGGCCCTCAGTCTCCGGCAGCTGGAATGTACCTGGCCAAGGCAGCTGCCAGTGCGACATGAAGGCAGAGGGTGCTAAGAATCCCCGGTGGACCGGACTAGGCTGCCATCTGATGCTGACCTTGGCTACGTATAACGGACGCTCCCTATCTTCTGATTCAAGGCTTCTTGAATTGGAAGAGGAATTACAAAGGATCAAGTGGGACATCGTTGGGCTAAGTGAGGTAAGGAGAAAAGGAGAAGATATCATTGAACTGAAAAGTGGACATCTCTTCTACTATCGTGGGACAGATACTGGCAGAACTAGTGGTGTTGGATTTATAATAAACAAGAAACTGAAGGATAAAGTTGTAGAAGTTGAAAGTTCCTCTGACAGAGCTGCACAACTCGTTATCCAACTCTCGAGAAGATACCAGGCTCAGATCATTCAAACTTATGCACCCACCACAAGTCATGCTAAAGAAGAAATTGAAGAAATTTATGAGGAAATTTGTCATCTAAATAATAAACGTAAGCAGCACTTGAAGATAATTATGGGAGATTTCAATGCAAAAATAGGGCAACGGCAACAGAATGAAACTTCAGTAGGTAAATTCGGTCACGGCAACAGAAACCAGCGTGGAAATACTCTCGTAGAGTTTGCAGAGGCAGAAGGGTTTTTCATCTTGAACTCCTTTTTCAAGAAAAAGCCACACAGGAAATGGACATGGAGATATCCAAATGGGACGACAAGTGAAATTGATTTTATTATGTGTAACAAAAAATTCGTCATAGAAGACTGCAGTGTGCTAAACAAGTTCAACACAGGCAGTGACCATAGATTGGTGAGATGTAAGATGCACCTCAACACTAAACTCGAACGTAGCAAGCTCATAAGACAAACAAAATGTATTGACATAACCAACCTTAAAAAACACCATAATACCTTCAAATTGGAACTGAAGAACAGGTTCTCTGCTTCAGAAGGCCTAACATCGGAAGAAGTGGATATTTCTGAAGTTAACAGAAAAGTAACCAAAGCTCTTATGGAAACAGCAACAAAATTAGCTGGTTCTAAGAACAAATTGCATGTGAACAAATTATCAGGAAAAACCAAAATGTTGATGCAAAAAAGAAGAGTAATGAGGAAAACTAAAGAAGATGTGACTTCCAAAGTGGAATATATAGAGCTATGCAAGACAGTACGAAAAGGTATCACTCAAGACGTAAGGAAATTCAACTGTGAACTAGTAAGGAAAGCAATTGAAAACAACCAAAGCCTAAAGATAGCAAAGGGACATCTCAGTAAGGGAAAAAAACAGATTATGGCACTGAGAAAAGAAGGTGGTTCTGTAACAAGAAATAGAGGCGAAATTTTGACAAGCGTGAAAGATTTCTACTCCAAATTATATGAAAGGGATGATACATGTACTCCAGACATCATGAAAGGTACCAGAGTTCTTCCAGTCCTTCCAGCAGAAGTTGCACATGCAATCAAGAATATGAAGCGAGGAAAAACTCCAGGAGAAGATGGAATTACTGTAGACATCATACAAGAAGCAAGTGGAGAAATCGAAACAGTACTCGCCCAAATTTTCACTCGATGCCTTAATGAAGGGAAAATTCCTGAGGATTGGAACAACGCTACAATGATCTTGCTACATAAAAAAGGTCACATTGAGGATCTCAGGAACTACAGACCTATCAGCCTCCTATCAGTGGTTTATAAAATCTTCACTAAAGTTCTGTCACACCAGTTGAAGGTAACACTGGATTGATGATCAACACTGGATTGACGCCCAACCTAGAGAACAAGCTGGATTCAGAAGTGACTTCAGCACAATAGATCATATCCACGTACTGAGAGAACTAATTGAAAGAACGAGGAAATCTGAACTTCCATTGTGCATGGCTTTTATCGATTATGAAAAAGCCTTTGATTCGGAGAAACCATCAGCAGTTGCAATGGCTCTGAAATCCTGCGGTATTGAAGATGCATACATTAATATTATTTATAACATCTATGAAAATGCAAGTGCAAAGATTCGGCTGTTTGAAAATACAACACACATAAAAATTGGAAAGGGAGTGAGACAAGGTGACACCATATCTCCGAAGCTCTTTAATGCCACATTGGAAATGTCTTTCAATCACTGAACTTAGAAAACAAGGGGATAAAGATTAATGGAGATTATCTAACCCACCTTCGTTTTGCTGATGACATAGTCATTTTTGCAACTACCCCATCAGAGCTACAGAGTATGATCCAGGAACGTGCTGACAAGAGTAAAGAAGTGGGATTAAAAATGAACTTTGAGAAGACAAAAGTGATGTACAATGCTTTTACAAGAAATGAAGATTTATCGTTTGATGGAGAAAAGCTGGAGGTAACAGACACGTACGTTTATCTTGGACAGCAGATATCAAGTGAGGGTCACATTGGTGAAGAAATTAATCGGCGTACAAAACTTGCCTGAAGAGTTTTTGGAAGAAACAGCATAATTTTCAAGAGCAATATGTCATTATGTCTTAAAAGAAAAGTGTTTGATCAATGCATCCTTCCAGTGCTTACGTATGGTGCAGAGACGTGGACCTTAGCTAAAAGAGACATACAAAGGCTGCAGACCACTCAAAGGAGCATGGAGAGGTACATACTTGGTGTAACCAGGAGAGATAAGAAGAGGAACTCGTGGATCCGAAAAATGACAAGAGTGGAGGACATCATGATCAGAGTTAAATCCCTGAAATGGCAATGGGCTGGACATACTGCCAGAAGAACAGACCATCGATGGACAGCCGAAACTTTAGATTGGATTCCAAGGGACAGGAAAAGACCCAGAAGAAGACCACATGGAAGATGGGTGGATGAAATTCGAAACTATGCGGGAGTGACATGGAAGAGACTGGCACAAGACAGACCGTTGTGGAGGAAACTTGGGGAGACCTTCGTCCAGCAGTGGATTGATAATGGTTGACAATGATGATGATGATGATGATGATGATGATGCGAATCCATCTATTAGTTTGATTCTGTTTTCCTATGTAACCACTTGAAGAAGCCTTACGTTGTTTGGGAAAGCTTTCGGTAAGATTATTTTCCTACTCTAATAAATTACGGATTATACACTGACGGAAAAAAATTCCCAACACCAAGAAGGGGTTGTGTTAGATAAATGACAGTTGGTAGGCCGTGAGAGTACATCTGTAAGATGACGTCTATGCAAATTTCGCGATCGGCGCATACGTGTGGCGGTAGTAGCGCCCATCGGAACATGCAAAGCAGGTTTGTTGTAAATACGCGCTGTAACGTTCGTGAGCGTTAGTGATCGTTGAGATTCGACGTAGGGTGTTGAAGTTATTCAAGAATGCCTTTAAGAAGACGAAGAAGCCATTATCAACAGCTCACGGAGTTTGAACGAGGTCGTGTAATACGGCTACGAGAAGGTGGAGTTTCTTTCCGCAATATTGCAGAACGACTTGGCAGGAATGTAGTCACTGTGCATGATTGTTGGTAGCGGTGGTCAAGGGAAGGTACTGCCTCAAGAAGACCGGTTTCCGGCCGGCCACGTGGCACTACTGAGAGCAGAGACCGCCGTGTAAGGCGTATGGCCGTGGCGCATCGTACTGCGTCTGTGGCAGCAATTCGAGCTGCAGTTGCCACCACAGTGACACAACGAACTGTTACAAATCGGTTACTTGAGTGACAGCTCCGAGCCAGACGCCCTGTAGCGTGCATTTCACTTACTCCAAACCCGTGCCGTTTGCGACGTCAATGGTGTCAAACTAGAGCTTATTGGAGGAAGGAGTGGAGATCTGTTGTGTTTTCTGATGAAAGCCGGTTCTGCCTGGGTGCCCGTAATGGCCGTGTGTTGGTTAGAAGGAGGCCAGGTGAGCGCCTGCAACCAACCTGTCTGCGACCGAGACACACTGGACCTACACCTGGAGTTATGGTCTGGGGAATAATTTCCTATGACAGCAGGAGCACTCTCGTGGTTATCCCACGCACCCTGACGGCACAGTTGTACGTCGGTCTGCTAATTCAACCTGTTGTGCTGCCATTCATGAACAGCATTACAGTGGGTGATTTCCAACAGGATAACATTCGCCCGCATACCGATGTTGTAACCCAACATGCTCCACAGAGTGGCGACATGTTGCCGTGGACTGCTAGATCACCAGATCTTTCTCCAATCTAGTACGTATGGGACATCATTGGACGACAACTGCAACGTATACAAATGTATTGCCGCCATTTCATTCCTCTACAACTATTTTTTCATGGTGTTGGGATTTTTTTTCCGTCAGTGTATTATATTGGTTTTGTTATTACTTTGGTGTTGATAACCCACTATTTACTCATCAGATTTTATGTTATTCAGTACCTACAGAAACGAGGTGGGCTCCAAAAGTTTCCGGATTCGGTCGGTAAGACTAGATTTTCAGATGTATAAAGCTGAAGAACATATCCTCCTTCAAAATAAGATTTTCTTGCAACAAAACGCTTCCGCAGGCGGCTCTAAAGTTCGTTGAATCACTTATGGAAACAATTTTTTGTAATTTCCGTCAGTGCAACCAGAGATGCGTTTTTCTCTTCTTCTGCACTCAAAAACTGATGGCACGAAAGTCAACGTGTCACCACAAAGAAAAGACGGAAGGGGGCGAACTCAGGTGAGTGCGGTGGGCGTGCGAGGAGAAATAATCTTGTTTTGGCGAGAAACTCACTAAAATGAAGGACCTATATGGCCGTGCATTGTCGTGCTACAGTACCCACAATTGATCACCCCACAGTTGCGGTATCTTCTTGCCGATTTAGACGTCGCATGATGTGCAGATTCCGCTTTTAGTTGACAGTGCCTCCTTCAGGGATTAATTCTAATTGAACAATACTCTGGATGTGTAAGAAGACTTCAGCATGTTCTGGCCTTTGTTGCGATTTAAAAGGAATTTGCACTTGCTTGAATAAGATGACGATTTCCACGTAGCTCATGGCCGCTTAGTCTGCGGGTTGAGCTGGAATCATCATTTTTCATCTCAGTTACGATTCTTCTAAAAACGTATGAATCTGGATTACGAAATTGTCGAAAAAATCACCGGCTATTTCCATCGTCATGACCAACTGGTCTTCAGTTTGTATGCGTATGCCGATGTGTTGACACACCGAGTGCATCGTCACATCATCTATTAGTAACCGTTGAATTTGCCTCTACTATTCGTTCGATTGTCTGTTTTCTGTTGGCGGAAACTACGGCCGAAATTTTTGCAATATTTCAACCGTGCAAGCTGTCACTGGCCGTCCACTTAATTCTTCGTCGTCTTCGACCTTCTGTGTGCTTACTCTTAAGCGACGATGCCAATTGGATGTGTGTGATCGGGTCATGGGTGTTTCCGCCATAAACTTGTTTTATCATTTCGGACGTTTATGGCGAAAACACCCTGTTTCACGGTAAATTTGCTTCATCATTTTGCCAAAACGAACGCAAAATTTAATGGTTACGCGCAGCTAAGAAAAAAAACCCCGAACAAACCCGTCATATTTTATCAACCACCGAACACTGGGAAGGTTGCTCACAATACCTAAATGCACCGCATAGAGCGCGAGACGTAATGGGATAAACCAATTTCCAAGTGATGGGGGACAACTTCGGAAAGAAATCTAATAATCACCGTGGGTATGCGAAACATGTACTTGCCCGTCTGGCGCAGTGCGGAAAATTTTAGATCCTAATCCGTATATTATATAACGTTATTACACTTTCAAGAACTGTTTCCGAGTTCAACCTTTACCATCGATTTCGAAACGGGAGTGTTAGCCAAAGCCGACATTTTAAATTGATATTGAAAAAAATAACATAATTGAAAAATTCAATTTCCTTTCATACATTGTTAAGCTCATTGAGGTCGCAATGTGTTCAGTAAATTCTCTATGAAATAGCGCTAATATATTAAATGGTGAGGCTTTCATTTGTTTTTTTTGTGCAATCGACTAAATGTCAGGAAGGAGCAGAGGTGTTCCCCAAAAAAGAAAACTAGACGTTTAGGAATGTATCTGCCCACAGCTCATGAGATTACAGGTTACGTTACAAAAACAAATCTTTGATTACCACGAAAAGACGTTTAATTTGATATAAATTCATTGGCACCCCGACACTTATTAGATATTTATCAGAGCGTTGTTAAAAGTGCCTATAAGATCCCTGTACAACAGATTCAACAAGCACGAGAAAGGAAATCTTGAAAGCAATATTTAAAATTAGAGATGAGCTTACCTGCTACTTGGTAATCACGACGCAAACTGTGACTGCTGATTAATAGTAACAGTTTTGTTTTACCGTGATTGGAATCACGGTTGAGAACCCGTTCGTTTTATACACTATCTACCAACAAGTAGTTGGACACCTGTGATAGCAAAGGAAAACGAAGTTTATTCACCCTCAATAGTTGGTGGAGCCTCCACCAGCGACGATTACAGCTGCGACCCTCCGGGGCATACTCTCAACCTGGCGTTGTACGACGGCTAGCGGTTTTTTCTTCCACTCGGCTTGGAGAAGACAGGTCAGTTCTTTCACCGATTTTGGACGGTTAGGGCACCCCTTACGTCGACGCTCCAACTCGTCCCAGAGGTACACGATAGGGTTAAGGTCCGGGCTCTGCGGGGGCCAGTCTATTCGATTAACCCCATTGTCATTATACCCAGCCATGGTGGACCTCGCAACATGACAGGTGGCATTGTCATCCTGAAAGCAACATGGGTCCACCCCGTAAAACTGCCACAACGTAGGAAGCGCATGGGTATCCAAAATGGTGCAATAGGTCTCGGCGTTGAGTCTACGAGGAATTCCGACCAAGGGTCCTGTGCCGTACCAGGAGAATCACCACATAGTGTAATTCCACTGCCGCCGAACCTCACAGTAGGAACAATACATTTCTCCAGGAGGCGTTCTCCAAGCAGACGCCAAACCCAGACCCTGCCATCCAAACGGTAGAGGGTGGACCTTGATTCGTTGCTCCAGAGAACATGTTTCCACTGTTCAACGGTCCACTGCCGACGTTCTTTGCACCACGTTAGCCGAGCAGCGGTGTTGGACTTGGTGATCGTAGGCTTGTGGGCGGCAGCACGTCCATCATAACCGAGCAGATGGGATTCCTTACGGATGGTATTCATCGAAAGAATACTCCCGGATGCCTGGAGAAACTCCTCGCGGATGTGGCCCATTGATTTGGAGCGGTTCTTCCGATTTTTTCTGGCCAGCACCCGTCGAAACTATAACTCCCAGTTTTGTGGGTCTGACGGTTCGGGGCACATTCCGACAGTCGCCTCTCATCTTCCACTTGCCAATGACGTAGGCTACTGTCGAATTTGGGTACTTCAACTCGCTGGATATGTCAAGTATGGATCGGGAATTTCTGTGATACCCGACGATTACACCTTTCTCAAAATCAGAGAGCTCCGAACTGCGTGGCATCTTGCATGCGACTGGTTGTGTTGTTGTTTTCCCATACGATATTTAACGGCGGCGGCTGTGACCTGCATCAGGACCGCAAATATTTTCGATTGCAGTGGTGTCCAATTACTTGTTGGTAGATAGTGTATTTGTCTGGCAGGAACTGTGACACCTGGTGCATGTGGAACAACATATGACTGATATCCAATATCGTGAATTATTTCCTCGTTCTGCACACCAAATGGCGTTTTTCTTTCCCCAATGGCACGGTTTTCTCTTATTCGTTCCTATGACGCCAGATTATTATGTTCGCAAACCGACAGGACTTGCGAATCCGAAGTTTAGATTTTTGTCGTTGACCCTTAAATTTGGTACAAGGATGAAATTAAGTTTCTCTTTCTTCGAGGGCAGTTTCAGAAAATATGTTATGATTTATTACATACTGTGAACTGTTCACATAGTGTAAATGTAAAGTATGAATTGAATTTTATTGTTCCTGCTAGTGGTGGAATAGTGGTTCTACCTGTTATAGTATTGTTCCTTGTTTTCCATCTGATTGCTACTGTATCAGCAAATAATTTTGTTTTACATCTGACACACTTAAATATGTAACGGGCCTTTTCTTCCCGAAAGTTTTAAAGAATTACCAATGTGTGGTGTACCGAACTTCCAATACAGTGATTGATGATCAGTCTAAGCGATATGGGAATAATTAGATGAACATTTTAAGTAATGCAGTTTCGAAATATGTACATTGCATAAAACTGAAAGGCGGATTTGAAGTCTTTTGTTGTAATAAGCCACAGGCAAAAGGGAAAAGTATTAAGAGTGTCATTTCACGCAAGAAGTCTCAGCGTAAAACTTTCGAAGTTGGGTATTAGGATCCTTGATTTTCTGTTATCCGAGAGAGTCTGGTGTTAAAAATATGGAGCGTTAACATTATTACGATTTGTAGTATTGTATTCTAAACATCTGGACTTTTGTCTTTAACCTATCATTTGAATAAAGACATAATCGATTACATTAAAAAAATATTTTTTTCCACCCATGAATTATAGTACTAAGAACTGGGAGATCATAAACAGCATTCATTAAAATGCAAAATGTTTTCATAAAAACTGTATCCAACTGAAAACTGTATTTCCTCTACTTTATTTACACACAAAGTTCCATTGAACAATTCAACCCGGCTGACTGGTTTCCGTAGGACGCAATACAAAAGAATTTCTCAGTTGCATCAAGATTTTTAACTCAATGTTTCCAAATGAAACCCAAAAACGCATATACTAAGTACAAAATAATTGCTTCCGTTCTCCACTTGTTAGTACACAGTTCAGTTCGTTATTTTAGAGACCTTTTAAGGATCAAAAGCTGATATTGTGTCCTTAAAAAAAGTTTCATTACGCAAAACGTTTTCGAACGGGCTTTAAACTCTTGATGGCGTGCCTTTAGCCCCTGTATACCTTTAACCCCTAAACACAGAAATTACAGTAATGTGCTATTAAACCGAAAGCCTAATTTAAAGCAACCTTCTCTTTGAAGAACTTAAACTTTAAAAAAGTAAAGCAAATTCACTTATATATTATTTTAGAAAATAAATATTGGATACTATTTCTTAAAGTCTGTATCAGTATTGTTACGATAGTATTTATAAATTAAATACAAAAATTTACTTTAATCTTGAAACAGTTCTTTCCTAAAATGCTTCAGCGAAGTTCTTAGTCATATTGAAATAAAAAGTATGGAGCGAGAGCACATAAAACCACCAACCAGTTCAGAAACTTGTAGTACAGCTTACTGTATTTGCTCAAACAATACAGAAGTATCAATAACGAATGGATGAATTTTTTTTCATTATAAGAACTTTTACCAGGTTTTGGGTTTGTTTGTCTAATGGAGAAATGAATGTCAAAAAAAAAAAAAAAAACGGTTAAGCAACCAACTAACCTTTGTAGAATACAATGGAAATAAAGCACTTATTTGTTTGCTATTGAATTTTTATGCCTGTGTTTTTTACATGCCTTTTGCCAGAACACAGAACAACACGTTGGAGCACCATATGATCCAGTGGCGTAGGTCATATGATACTATTTACAAGTATGCCTATATTCCAGTACGGGCATCACGGAAAGCGTGTCGTTTTCTGATAATATTTCGTCGGATGTGGTTGGAGGTTAGATATTGTGTTTCACTTCCGAACGCTTGTACAACAGACGTTGAAGGCACAGTTTATGTCCTAAAGTACAAAATCAGGATGATTTAGGAATACGAAACATTTATTTTACATGGACTATTATCAGTGCAGGATATTCATTTCTTGTACAAGAATTATACGTAGGTCATTCAATATATGTTTCCCCATGCCGTAAAAGGAGCAGAGACATAGACCTTAACTAAACAAGTTAGTAAAATCATGCAATGCATTGATTATAATACTCTTTCCAACATATCAGAAATCATTACTCAGGTTATGAGAATAATGGCTGTGGAATAAATCTCGGTCCTGTGCCCTGATCCTTGATCCCATATCGATGATATTCAACAGCACCGGTTCGGTATACATCCGAAATAACATGATAAAGTTTTGTCGCAATCGAAGCATTTTTACGTAAGTTATGATGCATAAGGTCAATGGAATAGATCCCGCTCCGGAGTCCTAACCTTTGACCCCATTTCGCCCATTTTCAAAAGAATCCGTCCCCATGCAGGACCCTACAATATACTAACATTTAATCCAAATCGAAGCATTTTCACGTAAGTTATGACGCATAATAGCGATGGAAGTGATTCCACTCCTATGTTCTGACCTTTGACCCCATTTCGCCCATTTTCAATAGGGTTTGTGGCCAATTGGTCCCCTACTACATACTAAAATTTCATCGAAATCGAACCTTTTTTACGTTAGTTTTGACGCATGACAGCAGTGGAATGGATCCCGCTCCTACGTACTGACTTTTCACCCCATTTCGTTCACTTTAAATGAGGTTCCTTCCCAGGTGATACCCTACCACATACTAAAATTTCATTGCAATCGAACCATATTTACGCAAGTTATGACTATTAAGGGCAATTGAATGGATCCCACTCTTATGGCTTGACCTTTGACACCACTTCAGCCATTTTCAATAGGGTTCGTCCCTGGTGGTCCCCTACCTCACACTAAAATTTCATCGAAATCAAACCATTATTATTTGAGTTATCATGCCGACATACGGACGGACGGACGGACGGACGGAAAAAGCTGGAGCATATACGCTTTTTCAAATTGCAGTTGGAAAGCGTAAAAAAGACATACAAAGACTGCAGACAACTGAAATGAGCATAGTGAGAAGCATACTTCGTGTAACCAAGAAAGATAAGAAGAGTAACTTGTGGATAAGAAAAAGGCCAACAGTAGACGGCATAATGATCAGAGTGCAATCACTGAAATGGCAATGGGCTGGACATGTTGCAAGAAGAACGGATCACCGATGGACAACCGAAATTTTAGACTGGATTCCGAGGGACAGCAAAAGACATAGAAGAAGACCCCATGGGACATGGATGGATAAAATTCGAAAGTATGCTGGAGTGACATTGAGAAGAGGGCTCAAGACAGACAATTTTTGAAGAAACTTGGGGTGACCTTCATCCAGCAGTAGATTGATAATGGCTGATGTTGATGATGATGATTTATACGAGTAATTCCAAATTGAATTAATTTTACTTTGCGGATACAATGCTGTTTGGTGACGATGTAAAAAACAACTGACAGCAAGGCGATATTCAGAAATGTCATAAATATCATCTTGGAAATGTTATATGTCTTTGTAAATTTAAAGGTGTTGGTGAATTCGTTTATTAGCTTTCCTTGAAGCACTTTCATGCTGAATATTTAATGCTTATTGTTTCTGTGGTTGTGATAAATATGATCACACTTCCTTCATTTTCCTACTGAACAAAGGTACTATTCAAAGTAGTAATTTCACAAAACTTTATCACTCATAGTTCAGTTAAGAAAGTCTATTTTGTACCCCGTAACATAATGTACTATGATAAATATGCAATCTGAAATGGATTCATCAATATTACCGACACAGGAATGAAAATGGTAAAAAAACCCTAACATATCATGAACTACAATTGGATACCTTGATACCTAGCCTGTCGTTTGCTGCAACAGAACAACGTGGAATCATGGGTAATATGACGTTTCCAGAGAGATAAAGTGCTGTTATCTATCGGGTGACGTGAAAAACACAGCGTGCCGTGTATTCACGAGACGAAAGTTTCTGAGGTATTTTCGTTAGCTCTAAAATGGCCTTTCCTGAGGGTTAATTTTGTTAGTTTTCCAAAACATTTAAAGGGACGATTGAGGCGTGTTTTCTGCAGAATTAAAATTAATCTTTGTGGCAAATAATTCAAAAAATTATTTATGTCCAAGAAATAACTGTTCATGATCCGAATCATGACTTCAAAGCAACGTTCTGTCAAAAGACTACAGTTCAGCCGAAAAACGTACAACGGCCTATGGTCTGTCAAATAAAGATTGCGAGTTCCATAACTAAGTTTGCGTTTGAGAGGTCGTCAACTGCTCTCAACACCTTGGGTATGAGCCCCAGTACAAGGATCCACGAAGTTCAGTGAATGGTTAAATGTGAGATGTGCTTATCCGCAGCTTACGAAATTATATGCAGCCGACTGATCTGTCATGACAGTAGTTTGTGGTTGTACATGTTTAACGGCAGCAATGTACTTGCAGATCTGTCATATTCAGGTGAGATTTCGAAACTGAATTGCTTACTAGTACCTTTAAATATATCAAAGACCGAGGCTCCCCATGTCTCAAGTACACGGGAAGACTGCTCAGATTTCTCTACTACATGATTCTTCTGACACGTGAATTGTCCAAACGATGAGATCTATCGAATCTAAGATCACTGAATGACCTTCCAAACGTGTTCTACTGGTTGGATTGATTACTAGGATCCACTCACTGAACTTCTTTCACCACGTACCACAAGTCTTCTCATCCTGGGAAACTTCTTGGAAAAAGAGCTTCCGATTCCACATGATAAAAACGCGCGTAGAAAGAACAGCAACAGAAGAAACACGAAGCAGCACTTACAGAGTAACGAACAACACAAGCAAAGAATATCTAGACACAAGTAAGCGAACGGATTCCACGCACGGAGCAAACGGCTGTGACGTAACGCAGTTACCGGCCTCGACGGCGAAGCAGCTGAAGCACCACCTTTCGGCACGTGCTTTGTTGTAGCAGACGACGCAGGCCATATAATAGACGACGCAGGCCAGATAATGGTCCTACAATTTACCTTCCTCTAAAGAATTTCACATTTGAAGTGGTTTGCAATGAAATTATTTATAGGCAGTCTCTAAAGGTAAGAATTTTTCGCAGCCTATTTTTTTGAAGAAAATCTGTCATTGTAAGTAATCAATATATCCTAAGGACGTGATATTTAACTTATAGAAGGACTAGAAAAACTGTAGCTTTTGCAGTACTCATGAAACTATTTGTTCAGTCATGTTCAATTTTTTCCCTAATTGTTTTACACAACCTTCTGCTATTTGCTAGTAATACCATCTTTCGTTTTCGTACTGAATTAATGCATCGCAGTGTAATAATTTGCGTACAAATATGGCATATCACTTTATGTGAATGCAGTTCGTAGCGTTCAGCGCTAATACGTGTGTCGAGGAAGTCTTATGTATACCATGTACCACAGTGAGTATCCGATTTCTCGGGGGAAAACGGAGTTGACCATATGACAATATATGTATGTGCTAATAAAAAAGTTTGGCAATAAATTAATCACTGTTGTTTGCAAATAAAAACTGCACAATTATACCAAAACCTTTAGGTAACAAATTAGATTGTTTTATATTTTAATTCTCACTAAGGAACAAAATGATTTATACTACGAAATATAAAGGACATACGGTCGGTTTTTAACACTTTTTTATTCACTTCAGCATTCCATTTGGCCTGCAATATTGCTACCAGTATTTTAAAAGAAACCTTTTGCTTTATGAAAAGATTTATGTACTAATTAAAGTCTTCCAGGCAAAAAAACTCTTTGAACAACAGCAAAAAAATTATATGAAACAGTGTCCGTTAGACCTCATTTGAGACAGCCTGGGGCGTACAACGACGTTGTTAAGGGGTTCCGTTTTCTGTTGTTTATTGTTTTTGTGTAATGTAAGAGCAGCTGTTTGTAGAAAACACATTCTGACGTTGTCTAGGGGTAACCGATAACGGTCTGTCACTGCATTAGTTTCGTACATATGTAAACATTTCAGTGATAATAACTCGTGAAAATTGCACTGGCATGACGTGTAGATTTTCGTCTTTATATGTAAAATAATCTTGAAGTACTTTCATGTTTCAATAGCAGAAAAATCTTAAATACACAGAGTTTTGCATCAGTCAAAATGGCATGAATCTTCGCAAACATTTTTAAAAAATTTTAAATCACGTTGATGATTACTACACCTATTTTACTTTTTTTTAATTTCTCACGTTTGCGTCGAATGAAAATTATCGTCGAGAAGAATCACTTTCTTTTTTTCAAATTGTTGAAGCAAAACACAATAAAAGATATTTTGGTGCATAGTCCGTGAAATCGTTTTATGGAAGATCGATATGATTATAAATTTTAAGTTCTCAATATCATAGCACTTTTAAAACTAAAAAAACCCGTCGCAGGTAAAAACACAAAAAAATAAATCCGAAAGAAAGCCACATCAACTTCCAATATAGCATAAAAAATACTCCAATATGTACATTGTATTTCAGATTTATTCCTCTTTAAGATTTGCAATTTAAATACTTAAATTAAAGAATATATAATTCAATATCAAAATCATTAATTATCCATAAAATCTTAGCAAAAATGTATTAAGTGTGCTTGAAGTAAATATTACTGTTGAAAAGCTTCATTGACAAATTATTAGTAAATATAGCTTCATTAATAAATCAAAGAAATTATTAAATTATGCAATTTTCTTAAAATATGTATATGAAAATATATACACTGATAGCCACCTAAAATGCAACACCAAGAAGAAAGCATCCGATTGGCCTGAAATTCGCAGCATGCGTCACCCGCGAGAGGACATGCAAACGATTAGCATTGCAAGGCATATGCAAATCATGTGCGCCAGGCACGCCACCGAGAAGCACTATAAGAAGGGTGCACAGAAGGCGGGGTGTAAGTAGTGGAAGTGTGTTGTGCTGCCGGACTTGTGCGTGTGAAACTTCCTGATGCCTCGTCGCAGAATACGGCAGTCATTCCAGCACGTTTCTGTGTTCGAAAGAAGAGGAATAGGGGCTTATCGCGACAGCGGTTTATCGTACCGAGACATTGGCGCTGGTGTGGGACGACATCCCGCCACAGTGAGGCGAGTATGGATTTGGTGCGTGCAGGAGAGACGGGCGGACCGACGTGAGCGTGAGCGCACACCACCGAACGAGAAAACCGGCATGTTGTGTGGCGGGAATTGACGGATCGCACAGCCACATCACGAACGTTAGCGAAGGAATTAGGGTGTGTTGCACAACAACCTGTGTCGGCACGTACCGTTCGACGTCGTCTGCAGGAATGGGGACTTGTCGCACGGCGCCCATTGCTCCGATTACCATTGACGTTACACCACCGGTGAGTGCGGGAGCAGCATTGCAAGGCTTTCGTTCCAACGTGTCGAAGCTGCTTGAACCGACATACCTCCAACGCCTCTTTCGTTTCATGCTGCGGCGTGTAGCAGCCGTTATTGCCAGCCATGGGGGCCACACGAACTATTTATGTCTGCGTGTTCCGCAAGTCTCACGGGCTTGTAAGCTCAATCGTTTCATCTTTGTATCTGTTGCTATGTGTCCAGTAAATCTGGCTTTGCTATCTCGTGTCCTCCTTGGTTTTGCATTTTGGGTGGCCAGCAGTGTAATTTACAACTCAGGAAATATTTCTGCCAGATAATGTGTTTTCTTCAATGAAAGATTGCTTCCCACGTTAAGTACGATTAACATTCTAGACAGATAACAATTAGTAAATATTGAACGATAAAGGAACAAAGAATGCTTCACCGGACTGAAGTCTGAAAACGTTTTTCACAACGGTAGAATCAAGGTCTTTAGATATATCTCATGGTATAAGGTTGGGCTCGCTACGATGTCCGCCTCTCATTGGCTGCTGAAATGACGTCGGCGTGGACGCCCGGGGCTCGGCAGCCAACATGGCAGCGTTCTAGAGTCTTGTGGCTTTTGGTTACGGCATACGAAAATGATCGTAATAATCACACTTATTATGATAATAACGAAATAAAAGTGCAAAAAACTGCTCATACATAAATCAAAATCATAAAATCAAACCATTTACCTTCCGTGAAGCACAACATTTCCAAATTTATTTGCATATATGTGAACTCACATTTTAATACTTACCGCCAAGCCACTACAAAACTAACAACTACAAGAATTAAGGTTAAACACTGATACTAAATTATTTCTGAAATTTACTTCATCAAAAAATGCCAACAAAGGCGGCGATACGCCTTTTTTGGCATTTTTGATCATTCAGTTCCATACTGTGAACAACACGAAAACTATTCTGTCTCTCTATATATTCACTCTTGAAACATTTTTCAACATTCCTTCATGGTGTGAATGTATATAACACATAACCAAGCTAAAAGAAACAAAAAACAAAAACAAAACTAAAACAAATATATGCGCAAGAAAACCAAGGGTTAAGTGTTACACGTCCTTTTTTTTCAAGATTACTTTTTCCTGTAAAGTTAAATAAGCTTATTATTTTGCCCTAAGTTTAAGAATGTGGTTTTCACTTTAAACCTTTTTTACCAGCATTTGTGCTAGCTGGTTGTTTTAGTAGTTTACAGGTTTAGTAGAATTTAATGTTCAAAGATTTTATTAACTTACAAAATTTATATTTGGTGCACTTAAGCAGATGTAATATAGCAGAAACCGACTTCCGACTTTCAGGTCTTTGTAGAAATGAGAGAGGAGTCATTTTTGTTTGACCCTGAAGAAGGAATAAGTGATAATTCTCAACATGTTCTACATTACATGTCTCCTTTCATAATCTCACTTTCAGAGTTCACAGATTTTTAGTTTTAGCCCTCATCAAGGGGAGAATATAGCTCGGTGATTGGGTTTTGATATTCTTCTTTTTTTAGGTTTTTATTTTTAAAATTGTTTGTACACACCCACACACATCATTTAAGAAAGTTGAATTTTTTTCTAGAAGTGAAGATATGTCTACTTAAAAAATGACATCTTGAAAAATACACACCATATATACATACATATACACACACCATATATACATACATATACACACACACCATATATACATACAT
The DNA here is from genome assembly GCA_039090855.1 of Macrothele yani. Lineage (NCBI taxonomy): Eukaryota > Metazoa > Arthropoda > Arachnida > Araneae > Macrothelidae > Macrothele > Macrothele yani. Next base: position 66,899,854 of record CM077034.1, on the reverse strand, counting down.
ACAAACACACCATATATACATATATATACACACACACCGTATATACATATACACCACACCGTATATACATATAAACACACACCATGAAGGAATGGTGAAAATTTTTCATATTTAAAAACTCTGTCTCTCCTAAATATGTGTGTGGTACATTTTCTTTTTTATGTTAATGACTAGCAAATAAGTTAGTATACTCATTACCGCTGATGCTGTGCTAATTCAATTCCACAACTTTTCCTTTACTAGATTTGATCCTTAACACAATGTGCCCATGACATATGTATTGAAATAAAACTTTTCTTTCTCAGATGAGTATATATAATAGCTATCAGAAAAATTGCAAATACTTGCATACATGCATACAAACAACGAAAAATTGAAATTAAAAAAACACATTTTAGCTTTCTGATGGCAGAATTATTTGTCATTATTCTTGCAGGTTGCTGACATTTTCTCCATGGCATGAAAAATCTGGTTTGGCCATGTGCATCCAGGAAACTTTCACTTTGATGAAGCCTGCCAATTACGTGCTTTTCTGGGTTGAGCCTCTTCTGCCTTCCTAACTTTTGCTTTTGCATTTAAATGTCTCAGACGTATAAAGGTTCGGGTTCTAACATACAACTTTATCACCTCTGTAGGAACATCTGGAAACCTCTGACCAATTTTCACACATAGTTTGTGTACAATCTTGTATTCCTGGGATAAAGAGTCATGTCCATGCACTTCTGCAAACATCAACTCAAACTGGCTAACTTTCTCCAACCATGGATCTGATGGAACAAGCAGCCCACCTCGTGAAAGGGCCTCAATCCAGCTAACAGGTACTGATTCTGTAGTTGATGGTGGATTAAGTAGCTGGCCAGTTGGCGTACCCAGCGAACGGTCATATTTTCTTCCTCGGTAAGCTATGTAACCTGCAAGGTAACGAAAGTCTTCTACAGAGCAATCAGAGCCAAAGAGAGTAGCAGGTGGTACCTGAATACCTGTAGAGTCTTGCAGTGTAATATCCCGAATCTCAGTTTCACCTTCAATCATTGCCAGGGTTCTGACATATCAGGTAAAACGGCACTAAACAATTGAGAGGTCAAAAAGTAATCATCACCACCGTCATGCGCAACAGGAGCAGCACTTGAAAATGGAATGTCACTTACATTGGCACCTAGAAGCAAGAGACACAAACGGGATTTCACTTCTGTAGGCAATGGATGATCATAGAAGTGGCCAAGCCCACGTATTTGTGAAAAAAAATTCATGGCAGTCTTGATTGAGTCGAGCAGTTAGGATGTATTTTATGTTCAGAGGCTTCAGGTCAGTGAAGAGTACCAGTAATGAGCGAATGGTTGTGATGAATCCTTTCTGAAATGGTAACAGATGTGTTGCATTACCTACCTTCATTTATCGGATGCATGCATTCAGCTGTCGTAGAATCCTCTCTTGGGATTTCACGATGAGTTCCAAATCCACATGCCAGAGACTTCTTATCTGTAGGCCTTTTTGAATTTAGCACATCAAACGAGTCGTTCAGAAGCTGAACAAATTTCGTGACGTGTTCTTCATGTGGCATAAGAAAGCGTATTCCTTGTGCAGTGTGGTTCGAAAACAGCTGAGTTGCCAAATATACACGTTGGCGGTCACGGCCCTTCACACTAATGTGACAACTTGGGGCATATCTTCATGTCACTGCAATCTAGAGTAAGGAGCTGTTCAATAGTAGCTTTTGTAATTTTATTACCTGGAAGTGTTAGTCCATCATCGAGAAAATGATTTCTTAGCAGCTTGTAAATGTGTGGAACATCTGCAAATACCCAAACAAGTTTATTTGGTATTTGAGGATTGGGGAAGCATGTGTTTGTGTGTGTTACTTGTAATTCCTTCCATACAGCACGACCTTATTTATACCAGTATTATTGCTTGTGGGAAGATGTAGTGTAGGTACTGCATCAGGCTTCAACACTTTCCTGCTAGTTAACCCAAGTAACTCTGCCTTTAAGTCACACTGGTAGTCATCCCGTGTGAAATGTTGAGAACACACTCTTGCATTGGAAACTTTGAAGGAATCCTGACGCTTTCATTTCTGAATCCACAATTTTTGTAGTAATAAATCCTTGAGAAATACATGGTAAATATTGTCAGTGTTCTTAGTTTTCCTATTGTACGTAGTACAACAGGCCACTGCACAACCTGGCATTATTGCGTTTCTTACGAAACACAGAAGCAATGAATTTCAGTGATAAATACGTGTAAATATCAAAATAAACAAAACATAAACCTATACGATACGAACTTCAAGCGGTTGAAAATCAACTGCGTTAATAGAGAAAACTTCAGCACACCAATTGTAAACAAACAGGGATGCCACAACTCGAAAGACTGAGCGTCCACACCTACGTCATGCGTGGTTTCAAAATAACCGCGTCTGATACTGCGCAGCCCAAGCGGGACACACTTGGGTAGAATATTTTGTAATGAAAAACGGTATTTCTTTAACTATATATAAATTTATTTTCAGTCTTTTTACTGAGAACTTTTTAATATTCCTATATAAATCACTCACCAACTAACTACTGGTCATTCGTTTGATATGTTGTACACTTATTGGAGTTTGCAAATACGAATTAAGCCGAATGTCTTTTTCGTTCCCCAGAAAATCCTTTTAAAACTGAAATGCAGCGGGAATTCTTCTGTAATGATTTTGATTCTGTTGTACCCTGTGATGAGAATTGGGGTTCCTGTCATTCTAAGTTAAGAATAGCGACTATGCAGTGGAAAAGACCCCGTTCTCGTCCCAAATTGTTTTCACCAGAAAATATTGTGGTTAGAATTATCTACGGATTAAAACATAGTGTATTGGTTGAACTTTTTCCCATATCAAAAATAACCTTATTGGTTCAATACAATGTTGGAAGCTTTTCTTTCCTTCACCTGATCTCATTTTTTCAATCATCCCAAACCAGCACGGTATGTGTCTAAGACGAAATTGAAGTACAATCGGAATTATTTCGAATTTTTTTAAATATTTGATCCATTTTTTTAAATGGTTCTTCTAGTCATATTCCCTCATGCGCTCTCCGTTGCTGGATTTTCTGACTATATCATAAAGCATTCTTCATATTTTCTCAACGTTAAAAAAAAACAAAAAAACTCCACGGAAACATCCCAAGCGGAAAATCTCAAATTGGGAAGAGCTAGACAGGTGTAACAATAATTTTTGTCCATGGTCCACCCGTGTGTTTCGTTAAGTTTAGAACATGTATACACAGAATTAGATAGAAACATTTGAAACTTTCTCTCAAGCCTGTACAAGCATGTAGAATTTCCTCCATCGTCAAAAAGCTATTAAAAGAATTAATACACTCCTATAATTTCAAATTGTAGAGAAGAAGGACAAAACCTGAATAAAAAATATTTCTCAATAAGCAGCATCTGACGACGCGTATACATAGACTGACAGAAAAAATGCCACACTATGAAGGAATTATCGAAAACAGACCGAACTGCTCACATTGATTACCAACTAAGTCCTGAACAAACGATTTAATTATCACATACAGACTACGCTCCACTAGCCGAATACAGGGGATCATCAATAAGGACTGTTTCCTTCCTTTTAGGTGATATGCGTTCATTCCGAAGTGGCATCGAGGCAATGAGGTTCCGAATCCGGTCCTGTGGTATCGTGGACCATGTAGTGTTGATCCGAGTCCACAGTTCATCTTCATTTTGCGGTGGAGTGAGGGTACTCAACCGACATCCAATCGTGACTGACTGATGTTCGTTAGGAAGAGGTCGGAGAATCGTGCTGGCGACGGAAGAATCCACTCACCGTGCGAAGCATCATTCAGGCTGATCCGAGAGGTACTTGGCTAGGAGTTATCCTGTTGAGAAACGGCGTTTCGTATGGCCTGCACATAATGTTGTGCCATTTGCCGCAGCACGTCGTCAACATAGCGGCGTGCCGTCAGTGTGCCCGTAATGTGTACCAGCGGTGATCGCCTGTTGGGGATGATAGTACCCCAAACCATGATTCCACGTTTCGGGCCTGCGTGGCACCCATCAATGGGGAATGGATCCACCCGTTGGCCACGACATCTCAGACTCCCACATGGAGATTATATGTGGTGAGAAAGAACTGCAATCCGACTCTGAACACCACACTCTTCCATTCGGTCCTCCAAGAAGCCCTGGACTGACACCACGCCAACTGGTGACGACGACGACGCGCTGCTAAGTGCAGCTTTCGCAACGGACGGCTGGACAGCAAACCAGACGCAGCCAATCGACAGGCCACTGTCCGCGTCAATATCGGAGTGTCTAAGCCTCCCCATACATTCCGCAAAAAGTCCCCCGTTATGGCCTACGAGTCCGCTATTGCATGACCTCGGAAGTGACTATCGGTGCTCTCCAACTTCCGTCTCTGTGCCCCGGTCCCCTACGACGATGCACATATCCTTACTGGGATCACATCTCGAAATGAGACTGACAGTTGTGGCATCACCTTGCGTTTTTATCCATTACGACCCATGGACAATCCGGCGGTAAGAAGGCTGACGATGGCACAGCTCCGGAATTCATCCGTTTGACGAAATCACGTACGAAGGCGTCTTAACGGCATTGGTACCCCTTGTTCGTTCTGCAGACAGGGTTACAGTAGGAGCACTCACTTCTCGCCACCGTGACGATATCTCAAGTGATGGCCACGCGGCCTCTTGTCCGTTTATATCCCGCTCGCCGTTCGTGCCATTAGGCCTGCAAATGCAGTCTTTTGCATAACTTTTACGTTTTCACACACCCTTTAATTTGCATGGCGCTGCGATCAAGTCTTCGCTGTGTGGCATTTTTTCTGGCAGGCAGTTTATTACGTGCTATGACTGCACGAAAGAAGGCACAACAAAATCACAATGGTGACGGAGAACGTGGAATTACATGAATAGAAATGACATCAAATATCTGAAAGTCACGCTATGATTTCATGTTATTCTAAACGATTAAAAGCTATCCACTTAATTAGAGGAAGAGTTTTATTTTTAAATCTGCTTCCTAGAAAATGCTTTACAAAACAGATGAAATATCTAAGTAATCTTTGTATGAGTTCGTGTTTTCCTTGGAATCATCTTTCGTAAACATAAGCTCATATGAATGAGAAATCGTTTTTTTAGTAGGTAGTATTTCTTCTTTTATAATGTGTGTCGGAGATGTTGATGTATTTCAACGTTCTCAATATTTCATGGTTCTACCGGAAAATAGGATGCAACTGCTGTTTGATACACCATGGACAAGATGTCTTACGTGTGGTCACAAATTAATCCTTAGGCAATTTGCATACTTCGAAATAGAAATCATTCCAATACACAAGTTCTTCGTAAAATGCAAAGGTAATTTTCTTCTTGTAGCCAGAAATACCAAAAACGTTAAGTTATGAGACAAGTCAGAAGGAAGCAGTATTACACGTGGAAAATATATATCACAGGAGCAACATTTTCTACAATGGCTCTCTTCGCCTTTGGGGCATTCCATTGAATTTCAGTGAGCCTTTGCTGTCAGTTAAAAAATTGTTGTGACAGGTATGTTCTCAAACTGTTCAAGATAAATTTGAGATTGCTAGGTTCTTGAACAGCTTTACATTTTTAGCAGATTTGCACCTAACGTTTACATGGAAAATCTAATGCAACGTGCATTTTTTCAATTTCCAAATGTAAACAAAATTGAAGGAAATAGAACTATCATATGAAACAAATTATTATCCTAAACGTTCGTCATATGAGATTGCCAATATACACTGGTGGAAAGTGAAAAAAGAACACCAAGAAGGAATTGGCGGACGATAATGAAATTTACAAATGTAGATGGGGTCGAGTTTACATAGGTGTGATGTTAATTTCAGGACCAATCGGTGAGCGCTTACGCCACAGCACGGCATTATATGCAAATTTCTGTCGGTGGTATTTAAGGAGTACGGCGAAGTGAATATAATCAGTCGTCGGCGTACGGACACGTGCGAAGACCCTGAAGAATCTGCAATGCCTGGACATGGAAGACGTGTAGGATTTCAGCAGTTATCGGACTTTGGCCGAGGTCGTCTAGTCGGATTCCGCGAGGCCGGGTGGTCGTATCGTCGTATTGTGGAGCGATTTGGACTGGAAGTATCGGTGGTAGTACGATGGTGGCGTATATGGTCCGAAGAACATTCCCACACGAGAAGACGTGGAACCGGGAGTTACAGACCGACTGATGAGCAGACCGATCGATGCAAAATAAGAGCGGCGTTGTCAAGCAGAACATCAAATGTGACGCAAGACCGAGCTGCCGTTGCACCTGAGGTGACTGTGCGAACAAACCGCAACCGTCTACTGAATGCGGGACTACCTGCACGTGAGCCTCTGGCATGTGTACCTCTGACCCCAGCCCACAGTCAGGAACGCCTGCAGTGGTGTCGTTAAGGTCTGCATTATAGAACGCAATGGCGATCTGTCGTGTTCAGTGATGAAAGCAGATTCTGCTTGGGAGCCTCCGATGGCCGTATGCGTGTTCGCAGACGCACAGGGGAGCATCTCCACTCTTCTTGATTCCGCCAGAGACACACAGGGCCTACAGCTGGCCTCCTGGTGTGAGGAGCGATCAGCTATTACTCCCGTACAAAACTAGTATTTGTACCGGGTACGTTGAACATCATCTCCTACATCGACAACATCATTCAGCTCGTTGTTGTGCCATTTGTAAGGTCGGTCAATAGTGGTGTTTTCCAGCAAGATAACGCACGCCCACACCCGGCACGTGCAACGCAACATGCACTTCAGGGTGTGAGACAACTTCCATGGCCTGCACGTTCACCAGATTTGTCCCCCATTGAACACGTGTTAGATTTTATGGGACAACGACTTATCCGGTCTCCACGGCCAGCCACGACCATCCCCGATTAATGCGTCCAGGTTGAGGATGCTTGGAACTCAATACCCCAAACTTGCATCCAACATCTGTACGACAGACTCCATGCCAGAATTGCACAGTGTGACGCAGCTCATGGCGGTTCAACCTCGTACTAACCATGTTACATGGAAATGTTATTTTTCAGTTTACCAGCAAATACAGCTGTATTTTGCCATAATTTTTTGATCATGTTATCCTCTGTATTCCGTTATTATGCTGTATAAATTTCGTTCGTATCAGACGTCTCCTTCTTAGTGTTCTTTTTTCACTTTCCTCCAGTGTACAATCAGTTGCAGATTTCATTACTCTGTACCTTTCAACAGTTTGATTATACACTTAGGTTTTCCTTTCACCTTTTTTCATAAGCAAAAAAACGGGACATGATTCTTCACATACATTGAACTGAAACTTATAGCAGAAAATATTTATGGAAAACTGAAATGATCTACCGACCTTTATGTCCAAATTATTGGATCTTAGTTTAATAATAGGTGCCGTTTCTTTATGAGGGAGCAAACCCAAACATTTAATTTAAGGAATTGTTTTAAGCGGTTATGTATTTATTCAACATTGAGTACCTCAGGAAAAATTTGCCTCATGGAAAGACGGACATATTTGGGTACAATGTCGTAGCGCGAAACATTTTTAAGTAACATTCATCATGATTCACACACGTTATATGCGTTTCGTACAAACCCGGAAGAGAAGTACGATTGAAGCTCGATAAACCACCCACTTTAAGCCGCCACTTCTCCTTCGCCCAGTGCACACGGGTTTAAATGCTACAGAAATCTATTAATTTGAAATGTCCCCTTTCAAAATTGTCGACTTTCTACCCGCCATTCGCGACGACCCTCCAGTGACATTTTTGAGTCTTTCGTTTTAGAATACCACTTTAAGAGTATTTCAAAATATTCATTTCCGACTGACACTACGAATCGCTCCACTTGTTTCTTTTTGTGTGTCCCAAAAAACATATTAAATAGGTCTTTCTGAAATATGTTTTGCGAAAGAGGTAATATAACGTCCACCGCTACGCCGAGGACCTTAAGAAAATAGTGATGCCCTTGGTTAAGTTTGTTAATCAACCAAACCTCGAGGTCAGAATTTTCAGTGATCTATTACATCTGATAGAACCCAGACGACCGGTGTGCGCGTTTCCGTCTAAATAGGCATCTTAACTGAAAGTACACGTAGGATTGAATCACTCTGCTTCTATGGTTTGGTTTAAGATTTGATCTAAACAATAGTTTACGTGGTCGCACTTTCTCAAAAAATTTACCTGTCACACATTTCACATTTTGTATTCTAAAACCTGTAATTATTCCACGCAGTCAGTAGTCATTGTTTCTCGCGGTGACTTATTGTTGTGTGGGCTTTTCGGTCCATCAGATTTTGCATGTAATAAATTAACCTGAAATGGGTAAAAAAATTGTTGGATTATTTTGAAAAAATCTTGATGTTCGAATTCATAGATCGTGGTCATGAAATTAGCCATAAGATAGTAGCAAATCCCTTTTCAAACCTTTTCGACAAGTGAATTAGCAGAAGAACAGCAGGAGACATTGGTAAAGTATACGAACCGAAAAAGAGCTTCACTAAGATAAAACATTTAAAAGTGGGAACCACGAAATATAAAGAAAACTCTTGTTTTATGGTTCTAAGTGTTAAACGATGATCATGCAGTTTTTATTATATCGGTAATTAAAGTTGAAAACACGAGACGTTTTAAAAAGAAAGCCAAAATCAAAAACTCATCATCGGTAATGCTTGTCTTTAAATATTTAAAAATGGGCACGGATTATCATCGTAAATGAAGTACGTGGAAAAATGTTTAATCTCTGGAGTTTGTGTCGATCAGGTAAGATGAAAATTGTCAGATAGGATTTCATAGAGATCAGGTAAGATGAAAAGTGTCAGATACTGTTCAATTGCACTGCGAAATGGTGGAGCCCCGAATTTTCCCTTTCAAATTTATAAATTCTTAAGTAGCATCTATGCGTGCGAAACATGCTTTTATCAAACCGAAAGTAAACATTATAAGTTCCCTTTGCTGACGGAATTAAATTTCGACTTTGTGTGCACCAAGAAGGAGCAGAGCAAAGATGCCTCATTCCTCTGCAGTCCGTAACATGGCAGGTTAAGTGTAAAAGAATAAAATGATGGCGTATTTTTGATAATGTCAGATTCCAATTTTAGCGTATAATCTCAAAACGCGTATAGATAAATTATGTAAAACCGAATTAAAGAGGGGTAGAAACTATGAGTAAACTTCAGGGCTAAAACAGAATAACGTATGAAAGTTAAAAAGTTTAACAAATGCAGGTTTGACTGAGGTTCTATTCTATGTCCTGAAAAACAGCTACATGTCTCTTAAACTAGGAGAGTTAGTTGAATCCAAAATGGAACTGCAGACGGGGAATTTTTACTACGAAACATCTGGGTTGTTTGGATACCAAAGTTTAACTGGAGCCGAGAGTGTTTGCAACGAAATAGCTGTGTTGCGCAGCGGTCGGTTTCTTCCACTAAAAGCAATATACAATTGTTAAAAAGAGCTCTCATACTTCCAGTTTGGTATTAAGGCAGTCTAGAAAATAGGAAACCTACTATGGTGTACACGCACTTTTCAACTTATGAAAGAGGGTGATAACGCTTTCTTCGCCTTGGTAAGCATTACATGCATGATTAATGGAATTTAAGACCGTAAACTCTGCAGACCAATACATTATCTGGTTATGTCCAATAGAAAGATGCTCTTAAGCTTTAGTAATTTTTTTTAATTCTTTAGTACATTTACTGTTAGTTCAACATTCTTAAATTACTAACAACTATAGTACTAAGTGTTTTTAAAGAAACCTTGGTATAAATCATAAAGAATTTTGAAGCAGGAGTGCATGAAATAAGCTTTTTCGGTTCGAAATGTACTTTGTTGTTTTGAAGATTTGCAGTTTAGAGTCCATATTCTGTGCAAATTCTAAGATTACAAATATTAAATTGTTGAAGAAAAAAAATACATTTCAAGATAGAGCAAAACATAGGAAAATATTTCGGAACAGTTGCAAACTTTGGATAAACGAAAAAGTAAAAAGCGTACTGGAAGAGAGAAAAGAAGCTCATGAAAATCTAAATGGAAATCATGGAAATATAATGGAAAGGATTTCATAGAAATCTAAATGGAAATGGAAAGAAACACCTCATGGAAATGAAAATCTTGGAAATATAATAGAAAGTTTCAAATGTGGACAATATGCAGGAAAACGAGACGTGAAAACGAGACGGATTATGAAGAACAAAGGATAATGTGTGAAGGTGTGATGGTACTCAGTGACGTTTTAAGTATAAGAAAAGCCTGATATAAATGGAGGGGTATCATAATGTACTGTAAATAAAATCTGACATGATCAACCTCTTTTTTTTTGGAGACACGAACTTGCTTGAAGAGCCAACTTCAAACTCGGTTTCAACTTCAAATTCAGAGTATAACGATATGCCTTTGCAGTTTTGCACCAGCCTATGGTTAATGATCTTTTACTATATATGCAAAGCTATCTAAAACATACATAATAACTAATACAATGTATTGTGCCAAACTGGAGGGAAAGAATATGTAGAAGACGTCCGATGTAGTATTTCAAATGTGGACAACATGAAGGAATCCCTACACTTGAAAAAGATACGAATTACGTAGAACAAAGGATTATTTGTGGACATATGGTGGAAGTCAGTGAAGGTTAAGATATAAGAAAAGGCTGATATAAATGGAGGCATGGCAAGGTATTGTAAGTAAACAAGGATTATGTGTGAAACTGTGATGGAAGTCAGTGAAGGTTCATATATAAGATAAGGCTGATATAAAGGAAGGCATGCGATAATGTACTGTAAATAAAATCTGACATGATCAACCTCTTAATTTGAGACACCAACTTGCTTGAGGAGCCAACTTCAAACTAGATTTCAACTTCAAATTCTGAATATAACGATATGCCTACATGTGTGTAATAGAATGCGGAAAATATGCATCATTTCTGTACTGAAAAAAAAAAGTTCGCAAAATTAGAGAAAGAGCATATGAATATCATTAACAATCTGGATGAAAAAAAAAGTTCACAAAATTACAGAAACAGCATATAAATCTCATTAACAATTTGAAGAAGCATTTTCGCAGGTACAATGCGAAAAATATATTCCAACCCGAACATATCATCTCGTTTAGCAATTGAAAGGCATTTTCCTAGGTACAATGCGAAAAAAATATACTGCAAAATGTCTGCAATTGAATACATGTCAACTTATGATTTCACATTTGAACAGTGACAAAATAACTTGGTATAAGTTTTTACTTTGTAGTTAGCATTTTCAAAACTCAATCGCTAAGGTAGTTCTTCAACGTCTTGTATAAAAGTCAATGCCGAATCAATAGATTAGATTTCCCGGTATAGGCAAAGACCACAAAATTTGTAAGAGTAGTTCCAGTTGAAGAAATTTGCCTGGCTGTTTCTTTTAAATTAAGATCCTGAAACACTTTTATTCGCATATCGTTCGAATACATGAAAGACATACTTGTTTCTCAGTCATACGTGTTTTTAAATGTTGTAAGGAATAATATATTATCATTTGTATAGTGTACGTCTTTAACTCTTCTCATTCAGTTGTTAACGGTTTAATTCACCTGCTATAAAAAGTCGTTAGAACCAAAGACAAAACAAGTTATTCGTTGTTAGGATTTCTGTATGATCTTGAGTTCCATATGATTGTACAGCGATTGGAATTACGAAAATAGGTGATTGGAAGGACGAAATATTGTCCCAAAATGTTTGGGTTTCGAATGGCAATGTAAATTTCCTAAATATTTGAAGACAATATGTGCTGTGTTCCCATATTCACATACTATCTAACGCATCGGGATAGAACACAGCGCCTTTGCGTTGCACAAAACTTTAGAATTGAAAAGCTGTAATGTTGCTGAATGCGAATATTCGTAGGGTCAGTAAGGTATCAACAGCTCAAAATGGTGATCATTTTACAATCCCATCAAACACAGAGCATAACAGTTTTAATACTACGAATCATTTTCGATAGCGGTAAGTTTAGTCCATGAATTAAATTTAGTTAAAATGGTAATGGAAAACGGAAGAGACGTAAATGCCGGGTCAACGTCTTGTGATAAATTGTCTTTGGACAACTTACCGACGGACCACTACTAAACACCACCCGCTTGCCAGCAATGGAATGTGGGATGTGCCCTGATTGACGTTCATCTTATGGCGAGCATGTCCAGTTTGTATGACTTAGTACAGGTGAACCTGCATGTTGTTAACCTAGACAGCGTATTTTTTATCTTTATAAACAATTTGATCCATAATTACTTCATTTCATTACTAGAAAATTCATGATTATGTAGCTTTTAATATGTTGCTCCTCAAAAGCGATTTTCCCATCATAAAGCTCGGGAAATCAGTCGGAAAGCTTTAAAAATATTGCTTAACGTTAATCAGAATATGTTGATGGTTCTTATCTGTTTAAAGGAAGTGTCTATCATCGTGACAAGAAGCGTCTATCCACAAAATTACTTCATTTTAACAGAATTTGTATTACAAATCAAAGATGCTCACGAAACATAACATACAGTGTGTCTCATGAGAACTTCAGGAGCATCTGTAACCTAATTACCTAAAAGCGAGAGGAAGCACAGAGATTAATACTAATAACACAAGTAAAGTTTTCTCTACCACTCAACAATTGGAATAGTCTCGACAGCCGAACTCTGGAAAAAAAAACTCACACATTTCCGCTTTTACGCACAACTCATTCACGCACCTCTCTTATAATCTGCACAAATATTCTCAATCTTTCTGAATCTAGAACGGCAGACATAGAAGTAATCAGCACCGGAAACGAAACACAGCTCCGAAGTGAGTAAAAAACGTATATAATTTAGAAAGGGCAAAAAGCACTTTCCTCTACATAGGAAAATAGAAACACTGGGGAGCACACTCAAGATTACACCACTTATAAAATTAAAATGCTTAAGCAAAGCAATTCGTAATTACCACTTAAATTTTAATTTTAGTTAAACTAAAAAACTAGAAATTAAAGCCTTCAAGCACACAACACTCCTTGTTAATATTAAATAATTTCAAAAGAAAAGAAAGACTACGAAGTGAACAAAGGTTCATGCAAATAAATTGGATTGTTAACACTGACAATTTAAAACTATAAAAAGAAACAAATGCTTAAACAAGCATGAACTCTTTACACAAATTTCGTAGTTACTTTGAGCAAGGCGAAAAATTAGTATTTTATCATAGCCATAAAACGAGATGTGAAACAAAGCGAAAGTTCGCCTGCCATGAATATGCGAAATAAGGCATCAACAAATGAGCACAAAACTATTCGCATTCATATTAATATTTTCCGAATATCATACACTGTAAAAAAAACCTGAAATTCACATTACTTTTTTTCTGTGATTTTACATAAAAAATCTGTTTTTTCAGCTGATCTGTGTTTTTCCTGGAATTTCAGTAAAACTTTCGAACATTGTGTTAAAATGTTTGTAAATTCACAGAAAAACTTAGTCAGAAAGATCTGGCAATGCTTTATAGCGTAACGCGCATGCGCAGTTCAACTCTACCTACGAAAACAACGATCAACGTGCAAACCCCATGTGTTGCACGAAACTTTTCTGGTAAGTACATTTTTCTGTTTCATTATGATTTAAATCAACTGCAGTTAATTGATTTCAGATATGTGCGCTGCTCTGTAGTATATTTGAAATAGTGTGTGTTATACTAACATCTTCAAAATCCATCATTTACACAGTACGGGGCTGTTTACCAAACTAACTGTTTTGTTAAGATATTTTAATTCACATATATAAGGTATTTTGGTAAACCTTCCAAATTGTAAGTTACATTAGAAAAATAACTTAAAATTTCATGAACAAGACGAAATTTCAATAGGGAACGTTGCCTGACCAAACCGATCCGCCTAATTGAAACGCCAACAGGCAACTCCCAATACCAAATTTTCAAATCAGAAACCCTCTGGCTCTAAGGTTTTGTGTAGTACAGATCATCATCATCATCATTGTCAACCATTATCAATCCACTGCTGGACGAAGGTCTCCCAAGTTTCCTCCACAACGGTCTGTCTTGTGCCAGTCTCCTCCATGTCACCCCTGCATACTTTCGAATTTCATCAACCCACCTCCCATGTGGTCTTCTTCTGGGTCTTTTCCTGTCCCTTGGAATCCAATCTAAAATTTCGGCTGTCCATCGATGATCTGTCCTTCTGGCAGTATGTCCAGCCCATTGCCATTTCAGGGATTTAACTCTGATCATGATGTCTTCCACTCTTGTCATTTTTCGGATCCACGAGTTCCTCTTCTTATCTCTCCTGGTTACACCAAGTATGCACCTCTCCATGCTTCTTTGAGTTGTCTGCAGCCTTTGTATGTCTCTTTTAGTTAAGGTCCACGTCTCTGCACCATACGTAAGCACTGGAAGGATGCATTGATCAAACACTTTTCTTTTAAGACATAATGGCATATTGCTCTTGAAAATTATGCTGTTTCTTCCAAAAGCTCTCCAGGCAAGTTTTGTACGCCGATTAATTTCTTCATCAATGTGACCCTCACTTGATATCTGCTGTCCAAGATAAACGTACGTGTCTGTTATCTCCAGCTTTTCTCCATCAATCGATAAATCTTCATTTCTTGTAAAAGCATTGAACATCCCTTTTGTCTTCTGAAAGTTCATTTTTAATCCCACTTCTTTACTCTTGTCAGCAAGTTCCTGGATCATACTCTGCAGCTCTGATGGGGTAGTTGCAAAAATGACTACGTCATCAGCAAAACGAAGGTGGGTTAGATAATCTCCATTAATCTTTATCCCCTTGTTTTCCCAGCTCAGCGACTGAAAAACACCCTCCAATGTGGCATTAAAGAGCTTCGGAGATATGGTGTCACCTTGTCTCACTCCCTTTCCAATTTTTACGTGTGTTGTATTTTCAAACAGCCTAATCTTTGCACTTGCATTTTCATAGATGTTACTAATAATATTAATGTATGCATCTTCAATACCGCAGGTTTTCAGAGCCATTGTAACTGCTGATGGTTTCACCGAATCAAAGGCTTTTTCATAATCGATAAAAGCCATGCACAATGGAAGTTCATATTCCCTCGCTCTTTCAATTAGTTCTCTCAGCACGTGGATATGATCTATTGTGCTGTAGCCACTCCTGAATCCAGCTTGTTCTCTCGGTTGAGCCATGTCCAGTGTTACCTTCAAGCGGTGTGAAAGAACTTTAGTGAAGATTTTATAAACTACTGATAGGAGGCTGATAGGTCTGTAGTTTCCGAGATCCTCAATGTCACCTTTCTTATGTAGCAGGATCATTGTAGCGGTGTTCCAATCCTCAGGAATCTTTCCTTCATTAAGGCATCGAGTGAAAATTTGGGCGAGTACTGTTTCGATTTCTCCACTTGCTTCTTGTATGATGTCTACAGTAATTCCATCTTCTCCTGGAGCTTTTCCTCGCTTCATGTTCTTGATTGCATGTGCAACTTCTGCTGGAAGGACTGGAGGAACTCTGGTACTGGTATCTTTCATGATGTCTGGAGTGCATATATCATCCCTTCCATATAATTTGGAGTAGAAATCTTTCACTCTTGTCAAAATTTCGCCTCTATTTCTTGTTACAGAACCATCTTCTTTTCTCAGTGCCATAATCTGTTTTCTTCCCTTACTGAGATGTCCCTTTGCTATCTTTAGGCTTTGGTTGTTTTCAATTGCTTTCCTCACTAGTTCACAGTTGAATTTTCTTACGTCTTCAGTGATACTTTTTCTTACTGTCTTGCATAGCTCTATATATTCCACTTTGGAAGTCACATCTTCTTTAGTTGTCCTCATCTCTCTTCTTTTTTGCATCAACATTTTGGTTTTTCCTGATAATTTGTTCACATGCAACTTGTTCTTAGACCCAGCTAATTTTGTTGCTGTTTCCATAAGAGCTTTGGTTATTTTTCTGTTAACTTCAGAGATGTCCACTTCTTCCGATGTTAGGCCTTCTAAAGCAGAGAACCTGTTCTTCAGTTCTAACTTGAAGGTATTATGGTGTTTTTTAAGGTTGGTTATGTCAATAGATTTTGTTTGTCTTATGAGCTTGCCACGTTCAAGTTTAGTGTTGAGGTGCATCTTACATCTCACCAATCTATGGTCACTACCTGTGTTGAACTTGTTTAGCACACTGCAGTCTTCTATGACGAATTTTTTGTTACACATAATAAAATCAATTTCACTTGTCGTCCCATTTGGATGTCTCCATGTCCATTTCCTGTGTGGCTTTTTCTTGAAGAAGGAGTTCAAGATGAAAAACCCTTCTGCCTCTGCAAACTCAACGAGAGTATTTCCACGCTGGTTTCTGTTGCCGTGACCGAATTTACCTACTGAAGTTTCATTCTGTTGCCGTTGCCCTATTTTTGCATTGAAATCTCCCATAATTATTTTCAAGTGCTGCTTACCTTTATTATTTAGATGACAAATTTCCTCATAAAATTCTTCAATTTCTTCTTCAGGATGACTTGTGGTGGGTGCATAAGTTTGAATAATCTGAGCCTGGTATCTTTTCGAGAGTTGGATAACAAGTCGTGCAGCTCTGTCAGAGGAACTTTCAACTTCTACAACTTTATCCTTCAGTTTCTTGTTTATTATAAATCCAACACCACTAGTTCTGCCAGTATCTGTCCCACGATAGTAGAAGAGATGTCCACTTTTCAGTTCGATGAGATCTTCTCCTTTTCTCCTTACCTCACTTAGCCCCACGATGTCCCACTTGATCCTTTGTAGTTCCTCTTCCAATTCAAGAAGCCTTGAATCAGAAGATAGGGAGCGTCCATTGTAAGTAGCCAAGGTCAGCATCAGATGGCAGCCTAGTCCGGTCCTCCGGGGATTCTTAGCACCCTCTGCCTTCATGTCGCACTGGCCGCTGCCTTGGCCAGGTACATTCCAGCTGCCGGAGACTGAGGGCCAAGATTTAAGTTGTGGAATCATTTTGGAGGGGTTTGGCCATAACTCACCACGCTGGCCAAGCGGGTTGGTGAGTGTGGGATAGAATTTCCTATACATATAGCGAAATATCGCAATCCTTCGCATTTTTTTATCGCATTGGTAATGTAAAGAATTGCCAATCAGAAACGTGGTGAGAAGTAATTAGAATCGGCAAATTGTCAGAAATTTTTTAGTTACACAACCCTGAAAATTTAACTATCTAGCAGATACAAGTTTCCAAAGGCTCAAAGGCATACTGTTTTTGTCCCCACCCCCATCCAATTTAACTTTCTTTTTGTAAAAAGTTTTTAGCCTATATTTTCTAGCTATTTTTTTTTTTTTGTATTGATTTGCAACGGTAGGAGCCCCTTGGGTAATTTTTACTGAAAATCTAAATCCCTGCAAAATTCGTTCTGTTCCTATTAGGATTGGAAGAGACTTTGGAATGACGAAGACTGAGAATTTGAAGATTTGTTTTCAGGACATTTCACATGAAAGAAAGCATTTGTAATGTGAAACAAATCCAGCACATTTGTGAAATATCTGACAATTTTTTTACCGATATTCTAACTTATCGGACCGTAAGCGATATTTTCCAAAACAATGATTTCCTCGAAGTTCTGCATCAGCTATATTAGAAATCTGATTTAGGTTCGATATTTAACGGTGAAACAACTTATCTATTGATTTAAAGGCCAAGTCTTAAGTATTGCTATCACAAACTTTACAAATTAGAAACCAATTCGATGGCACTGCGGGTCAATAAAATGAAGAGATGCGTAACTCGGAGTATGGCACTGCACCCATTAAACAAAGAGATGCGTAACTCGGAGTATGACCAGTCAGAGTTAAAAAGAATCGCTAAAAAGTGAATTAAAGGTACCGACCTGTCTAGAATACTATGAAGCTAAAATTTGTATTTTTTGTTTCTCTACATATGTGTAAAAAATGCTAAAACTCCCACTTTCTTTTTTGGCAGAACTGACATTATTTCACTGGAAGTATCATACCATGAATTCAAGTGGATCTTCAAATTTCCAGTGTAAAATGTGCAAATCCTTTTTTTCGAGACTTGAGTCCTATGCAACTCATATAAAAATACACAAAAACATTACTAGGGTGCAGTTTCCTTTTTTTTTTTTTGTTCATAACATGCTCTAGAACATTTGCTAAATTTTCATCTTTGAAGGCACATACTTCACGTGACCATCTGAAACTTACACCATTGTGTACTACTCAGACTATTAAAAATAGCCTGCCCCATTCAAACATGTCAGTAACAGAATGCAGACTGAGCTTCCTTAATTTCACATGTTCAACTACACATAAAAAGACAAGATGAAGTTCCACGTCCTTATAAGAAGTGTAGTAAAACATTGGTAAATTTAGTAACAGGTCGACATTTTCATCGCACTTGTCTCAAAAACATACAACAAATTTTCTGACGGCCAATAAATTCAGGAACAACGAACTGTTACAACCTGGTACAATTTTTAATGCATGCAAAATAATATATTTACATGGGACTACGATGGTTTGGAAGAGTACGTGCAGTAGGCCTAGGACGATGGGGTGAAGGTGGAGTCCGGTGAATGGAAGCTTCGTTTAGAAGGGCAAGTAATGTGCGGAAGATTACAGAAGAAAGTGGTTCCGCAGTACGCAGTCATAGAAGCATCTTGTAGGAATAAGCTGAAGGAAACAGGTCGGCTTTACACAGCATTGTAAACTGTGGTATTGGTAGCTTTTTCAACAGTGTGAGTGGCTCTTTCCAAAGTCTCCATACTTCATTTCAGATTTCGTTAGTACTTAAAATTTCATTATCCGGTACAATACATAAGCTCTTGACCTCCCTGCCATACTATGATATCTAAATTAAAGAAACTCCTTTATTTTCAAAAATATCCGTTTCTGGGCGCAAAAATATTAGCTACACTATACGGAATAAGAGCACAACTACAAATGAAGTACTCGAAGAAATCAACTACCCCTGTACATCTTTGAAACCATAACTAAAACTTGAAATTCAACCGGAACCAAACGTTCTTACTCAACACTTCTGTCGTACATGAAAACATTTACATTCCTTCATTTGTTTCCATTCGGATACATTGTGAAACTAATAATGACATTCCGCACATTTCTTTCTCAAAAATAAAAATAAAACCAGTTTTTGAACTATTTCCACTTGCGCCGGATTACAGCACGCATCACACTCTTCCGAAGAATACACTCCACTTTTATAGTATTCTTCTGGGCATTCACTACGAACTTCTGCTCCCTATCAAAACATGGAAGCTTCACGTCGTTGCCGTTAACATCGCTTAAGCCTCCTCCCTCACCAACTGCTACACACCATCGTACTCCAGGTAAATACTTCGGTGAAATTCTTTCACATTCTTTTAAATTACTGTATTTTTGCAGCTTGCCCCATTATTTCGCATGCTTAAAAAATTTTGTCGCACTCTCCCCACACAGTAAACTTTTCCTGACTAAATAATTTAGGACGTTAAATTACACATTTACCACATTGGTAAATTTAGTAACAAGTCGACATTTTAATCGCACTTGTCTCGAAAGCATACAACAAGGTTTCTGACAGCCGATAAATTCAAGAACAACGAACCGTTACAACCTTGTGAAGATGTTGACAGTGAGAGTAACCTAAATAAGGAGAATGTAAATGAACTGAGTAGCAGTACAAACAGTAAAATTTCAGCCTTAGACATGAACACATCAGTTGCTTTGTTTTGTTTAAGGCTACTGGCCAAATTTTATTTACCTTCTTTTGTTGTCGATGTGATAATTACTGAAATGCTGAATATTCATGAAATAAATCAGGAGAATATTATGCAGTTCATAAGCAGTCAGTTGCAAAAAAGTAATCAAGTTAATGAATTTCAGATTACTGAAGTTCTCCAAAAAGAACAAAAGCACAATTTTCTGAATCAAGCATGCTCAAATAGAGGTTTGCTTGTTGTGACTATTTGACGAAAAAATATTTCGAGCAAAATTTCAGTTGTGTTCATCCTGTTGCCATGAATTTAGGCAGAAATGATGTTAATAAAACATCTACTTTCTACTGCGTGCCAATCTTAAAAAGTCTGGCAGTTTTAATACAAAATGCTTCTGTAGAAAAGCAAATCAAATCTCCACTTCTGTGTTCTGAAGGAGTTTTATCAAACTTCACAGATGGGACCATTTTCAAAGGTGCTAGGTTTTTTCATGAATCAGAAAATTTGAAAATTCTGCTGCATCAGAACAGTTTCGAAACAGTAAACCCCCTTGGGTTTGGAAAAAAAAGCATAAAATTATGGGAGTGTATTACACATGGAATATATGTATCCTTGGTTCAGATCAAAATGGAACCAATGAAATTAGATCTGTTATGCAGACAGGTGGATTTTGATTTTTATGGGCATAAAGCAATATTCATGCCACATATGCAACAAAAAAATCTTTCGTTTCCCCAAAATAGTATAAATGTTCATCAAATTTTAGACCATATTTGATCTTTAAAGTGTTCACTAGATATTTATTTGTTACTGTATATTATTCGCCACTAAAGATACTTTTGTTTCCCAAAAATAGTAAATGTTCACCAAATTTTAGACCACGTAATAATGATAAAGTGATAACCAGATATTAACTTCTCATCATTTTCTTAATTATTGGACAGTAAAAAACTGTGTCTCCCAAAAATACTAAATGTTCACCAAATTTTAGATGATATCTAATTTAAGATCAATAACCTGATATTGACTTGTTAGTCTCTTATCATTTGTAAGCAAAATAATATTTACCAAACGTAAGACTACATACTTTTAAAACGGGGAAAATGTAATCATAATTATGTTGTTCTTATGATATTGGAACTGAAATTAAAATTAATAATTCATGACTAAATCTAAAGTTATTTTTCTGAGCAAAAAATAACAGTAGCAGCGTTCGAATTACCCAGTGGTCGTCATTGGCCAGTAAAACTTCCATCGGACCATTGAGCTATTGATTTTACTGGCCCAGATGGCCAGGAAGTTTTTTTATTTTTTTTTTCAAATTTGTCACAAGTTAAAAAATGAATTTCTGCTTTCTTTTTACCTTGCTGTATGGTTTTCTTTTTAGGCTGCAAACTAATGACAGGTTTAAAAACAAATATTGGATATAATTCCATTGAAATGATACATTATTTTCTACATATATTGTAAATGTCGTTAAATTTTTTTATTATTTTTTTTACAGACCAGTAGGCATTTTGGTGGACCAGTGGTTTGCCAATTCTAGTGGTCCACTGGGCCAGTAGATCTTATTTTAACCCTGAGTAGTAATACCCATATACCTGCCTGCAGTTACCTGTAAATCCTCGTAGTTATAGGTGTTAAGCTAATACAATGAAAACTAAACTTTTAATGTGCTAAAGTTTTAATATTATAATCATGATATAGAAATTAGTCTCACTAATTATTAAAAATAAAATCACATAATAAACGTGAAATAAGAAATTATTGAATTAGTAAGGTTTTTTTTTATTTTACTGTCAGTTTTCTTTTACGTTTTTCCCTGATTGGTACACTCTTTGTTTCAGCAGGTTGTTCAACATATTTCAGGCGAATTGCTAACCCAACTAAATGTTTACAAACGTAATCACTGATATACTTTGGGCAATTATTGCATGTGCCATTCAGCCAATCAGTCTTGTCCCGTGGTAATTCTACTTCCCACTCGCTAAAATGTTGTTCCTTGTACTCATCGAACGTTTCCCAGGGATTGCCCGAAGTTTCACATTCCAATGCGTCACCACCTGAAATTCGTTTGGGGGCGGGGCTTATAATTACACCGAAGAGCAATTGAATTAGAGACAGCTGGCGTTATGCAAATGTGGTGCTGTGGGTGGCCTTATAAACGGAAACGACATGACTTATACAATGATCCGACAATATAAGGAATGATGCGACGGAAATCAGTAAGAGTAGGACGCAGTATGGGTAAGACGAAGGATCAAAGCGCATTTCATCATGGACAAGTTGTCAGGGCCCGACGAATGGGTCACTCCATCTCGGAAGTCGTGCAGCCACTGTGTCACGGGTGCACTGTGAGTACGTTGAATCCGATAAAACCATCCCTGCAAGGGCCAACTGCCATGGACAACAGCGTGTGGATGAGCGGGGTCATCGTCAGCTAGCTCGCATTGTAACAGCGGATAGACAGGCCACAGTGCAAGAAATCACTCGGCAATTTAACGCTGGTGCACAAAAACATGTAAGCAGCCACACCATCCAGAACCATCTCCTTGCTATAGGGTACAGAAGCCATCGACCAACGAGGGTACCGCTGCTGACCGCACATCACAGGGTGCAAACATTAGCATGGGAACGGGAACATCGCCACTGGACCCTAGACATGTGGGGAAATGTTGCCTGGACTGATGAGTCGAGATTCACGTTGGTACATGTGGATGGTAGAATACGAGTACGGCGCAAATCACATGAAGCAATGGATCCTTCTTGCCAGCAGGGTACTCTTCAAGCTATGTGGGGTGGCATTCTCGTCTGGGCACTGTTTACGTGGACTGAAATGGAACCCCTGGTACGTGTGACATCGTCCCTCACAGGTCCACGTTACTGGGATATCCTGGACGACCATTTGCTCCCATTTGTGAGTCTTCAACATCCCACTGGGGACCTCATCCTGCAACAAGACAATGCACCATGCTATCGGTCCCAAATTGTATCCGAAGGGTTGGATGAACACTCCACCGACGTGACCTTGCTTCCTTGGCCAGCTAGGTCACCTGACATAAATCCCATCGAGCACATCTGGGATACCATCGAGAGAGATGTTCGAGGCTCTGACCCCCCCCCCCCCCTCATGAAATCTTCGTGAACTGTGGGAGCTTGTTCACGGGTCGTGGATCCGTATGGCTTCCCAAAGCTTCAGGTGTCTTGTCGAGTCCATGCCGAGACGAATCGACGTCGTCATCAGGTCGAAAGGTAGTACTACACGTTACTAGACAGGTATCTCTAATTCAATTGCTCTTCAGTGTATGCTAGCTAAATAATAATTTGATGTAACATTTTTATTTTATTTTTATTTTGACAAAGTGTTTATTGCAACAACAAAAACTTTCTTTTTTCAGCATTGTCGGGTAAATTTAGTGTTACACATTTGGTAAACATTTACTAAATTCGGTATAGCAATAGTATTTAAAATGCAGGAATTACTAAAACAGTAGATACCATTATTATTTTAGTGACTCAAATTTAGTTTTTTAATCTATCATCATTTAGTATCTCAAAAGTACTTTTGATATTCATTATTTTTTTTATTTTTTGGAGTACAGTGCTAGGGGTTCAGAGTTTAATTTGGTAAACATTTAATTTGATCCCCTTATTAATGACCTGAAGAAACTAGAAAATGGAGTGGTCGTTAAACCTCAAACCAGAAAAAAAAAAAAAACTCTATACGTTAAGTGGCAACCGAACGTAAGTTGTTCATCAGCAGCTGCAATAATGCAAGCTTTTAAAAGAAATGAACCCTCAATATGTTATGTGTATAGTGCTCCTATTACGTTATTTTATTAAATAATAGTTTTGTTCATCTAATGAAACCATTATTCAAGGTGAGTTTGTTCATGCATGCAATAGTTCTTCTTTTCCAAAGTTTTAAGTCCGCCATTGGGGCATTGGGCTACTTGCTTCCGAAAGACATCAACGATAAAATGTAGATAAACAATATGTTTGTTCCGCATATGTTCGTAAGCGGTTCGATCGATTTACACCAAAATTGGCATACAAACTCTTCATCACCCAGATTAAAAAACAGGTGGGACGATTTTTAGAAATTCCATCCCTAAGGGGGTCAAATGTGTTTTTATGAGGCCCTCTATAGACTGGGTGAAAGTCGGCTGCTGAAGTATTGCTCCATGTCAGAGCAACAGTCTTCAGGTGACGCCTCACTGCTCGCAAGTGTCCGTGGTACAGGCATACGGGAAAGAGTCCAAATGGTTATGCATCATTCTTGATGGTTTTCTAAGCGATTTGCTAGAAAGTGCCTTATCTACACTAGAAAGCTGAATGCAATGTGCAGGAAGTGTATTGTACATGTTTGCTATTTTGAGTTTTTAGGGCTCAGAACGGCCATTATAAATCGTGATAAGGTGTTGTCTGAATGGCAGGTGCAAATAAAGTACTGCTTTGTGATTCAGCATGGTGAGTAATTTTGAAGTGCTCAAAAACAAACTTTGTTTATCCTGGACAATGCTGGGTACCTCCACTAATAATTGATAAAACATAAATTTCAAAATTGTTGTGGAGGAGACATTGGTTTTGAAAATTTTTAGTGTTAGTCATGCAAAACATATTTCCACTTTGTGTTCTCAGCTATAAATGTGCCTCAGAAATGGCAGCACTTGTAAGGAAAATCTCCGGTTTGTATTCTTGTAGCCACAGGGCAAGAATTCCTAACCAAAAAGCAAATTAAGTAGAAGTTAAAAATGTCCACTTCCCTTCACAACAGTTATTTATTTTACATTGCATTAATAAAGGTAAATAAACCCACTTGAATTTTTTTACAGCTTTTCCAGTACCACAGACTCCATTAAAAAATAAAATTTCAATGTTACTTTAATTTTATCATTATTAGTACTTGCAAAATGTCATTGACAAGATAAAATGGTTATCAAAGTTATTGATCTGGGCTTGCAAATAAGAAATCCAGTTGTCTGTCAGGTGTGCAAATAAAAATGTGTTGGAAGGGGAAATTCATAGGTCAATTTTTTTATTTTTTTTTAAGCATTAATGGAAAAGAAATTAAGTGAAATAGCACCAGAAAAAGTTGCTTTAAGGTCCACCCTCTCCCCCATTAATTCAGTACTGTTTCCCTAATAGTAAATGTTTCCCTGAATTCCGGCCCATACAGCAAGCCAAGAGGGAATGCCGTCATAAGTCATAATCCTTTCAGCGAGCATTGTTCCTGATCACTCTGCTTACCGTGGAGACGACGCAAAAAACCCCTCCAACGCTAAAATATAAACTGATACAAAAACAGTAAAGCCATGTGAAACACTTCCCAAAAACAAACTACCAAATACAAATAACCCAATGGCATGAATTTGTCGGTCGGTTGGGGATAGGTGTGGAATATCAAACACTTTTCCAAAAGTTATAGCTGCTTAACCTTAAATACGTATCAAACGAAACAAAAAGGTTTAAAAGCAAACTTGCACGAACACTGAGTAACAAATCTCTCGGTGCTCTAATAAAAGCCCACCCAGACTTGCGTGGCTTGGCCTGTGGATATTAAAAATGAAATAACTATGTTTAGATGCAAAAACCTAACTCATTATTTACAACTCCTAGTTTAAAATGTAGTTGATATATAAACCTGTTAAGAAACGAATGCATGAATTATGTTGGAAGCCTATGAATTGAAACAAAAAAAACTTTCCTTTTATGAACTTTTGATTAATAATCTATGAAGATAACATAAACTGTTTGTGAACTTGCTTTTTAATAATCCTAGATGATAAACGAACAAATGTGTAAACTTCGTCAAAAACAAGGTTCACACATACGAGCAATACTGTTTTGTTTGAAATCTTAAGAACCCTGCTATGACATCACGTGCGACAGCAGCGCCGCACATTAATGCTCGATCAAGTACGACTTCCTCCGGTCCAGACAGCATGGCATCACATCATTCGGAACTGCTATTCGTTCAGTTCGCCGCTCGCGAAGCACTTGAAGTCAGGAGACACCAGAACTTGGAATCTTCGTGGATGTTCAGTAATTATAATATTTCAGCAGGCTTTTAGATTAAAAGGAAGGTCGCCCATCCTGCTACGGCAAAAAGTGGGTCCTCTGCCCTTTCTATCATTGCACTTAGAATAATAAAGATTGTTCTCTTTGAATATTAATTGAAGAGACGAGTTAAAAGGTCAACTGTTGCCTAAGTACAGTGGGTAAGCTTTGCTATAAAAAGTGCTAGGTTCTCAAGAAGTCTTTCCTCCATTGCACTACGGAAGGATAAATTTATAAAATAGGTATGCTGCCTTAATAAGTAGGCTTCTCCGCCTTTAGAGGAGTTTAAACTCCCCAATAAAAAGTGTTTTTCTTAGCTCTTTTCAAAGCTTAGGAAAACTGAGCAAAATCTGGAATTTTCGCACAAACTCGTGCTGAAAAAACTATTTTTGCTAGGAATTGCGCACTAATTTATTTAGAATTCATTAAATTGGACAGCATATTCCTGGTCTTTAAACATACACAAGCACCAAAAAGATTTTCATGTTAGTAATTATTTTCGATAAATTCTGCATTTCTATGCAAAATGATGCAGATGCACTAAATAAAAATCTATGTGCTCCAGAAGTAAATTAAACAGTGAATTGAGGGACTTTTCTCAGATATAAAAGGCTACAAAAATAAAAACCTCCAACACCCAAAGCAAAATAGCCTTAAAAATAAAGATAGTAAGCGAAAAGCTGTAAATGCATGAAACAGCAAGAACTGGAGGAAGTGTGCTCCGCCCCTCTGGAAAAATCCAGAACAAGGAGACAAATTTGGTTCTGATAGAAATAAAATTAGATTATAAGAGAAGCATGCATTTTTCTCTAAAGAGAAAAAAAAGTCCAAACGGCGCACAAAATAAAGTAGAAACCACATGCGTTCGAGTGACGTGGGAAGCTAAAAAAGTGGTTTAAATTCAAAATAGACTGCGGGGGGTGGGGTGGGGGTGGGGGTTAAGGTGGTTGTTGCAAGAAATCAATCATCAGAAAAGGTATTCCAGTAAAGAAAACCATCAGCATTTATCCACACTAACTGGAAAAGCAGAGGGAAAGGCCTCGCTCAAAAGTGCAAGTCACCATAACACGGAGTACCAGTTAATGTGGAATCAGCAGAACGAATGATGTTACGTCAAAATACCTGGACGCCATCCACTTTAGTGTCGACCGAGAACAAACAAGCACTGCTAGAAGACCAACAGCCAATGGGAACAAAGTAAACAAAAGGAACATCAGCGCTGGACTGGCCATTCTCCGAACCATTACGCCGCACATGTGCAGGTTTGTACTTCAGCGTTCAGCATGGAAGAAAATAATTTGGCATACGATTACGAAAAATTTAGTTTTGGTAGTGTCGTGATGGCGAGCCAACGCGACACCCGTCCTGAGACATAGGTTGTGCATCATTGTTCTGAGGTCTAATGACATCCCATTTTCCTTGACGTCTTCTTGGACGGTTTTCAACATGACTTCTCCACCCTCACCGATGAGTTGAGTGCACCAGAAAGGTAAAACCTTAAATATTTCTTTCTTTTCCTTTGGCCATCAAAATTCTTCATAAACAAATGCTGAAGGCCCATATCCATATGCAGAAAAAGAAAAGAGCAGGAAGCAGAAATTCCAAATAGAAAGTGTTTGATTGCTATTTTATAATTCTGATGAAACATGATACTTTCTAGTTGCACATTATGGTATTAACCAAATCATGCCATTATACGTGGAACATATATAGTATCTGAAACAATCATTTGATGTTTCTGAATATTTCTGTTTCACGCGTTATGTCCTATCAAAGTTTGACTGGCTGATACGTAATGTCTGACTGTGAAAATTATTTGTGTGTCAATTGACCATTATAATTAAAAAATACATATTAAGCGTATTAATGCTTACCACTTGCGAACTACCCCGCTTTCCTTCGCTGACAATGAAGGAAAGCGGGGTAATTCTCAAGTGGTAAGCATTAATATGTATTTTTTAACTATAATGATCAATTGACACAAATAATTTTCACCTTCGGACGCTACGTATCAGCCAGTTGAACTTTCACAGAACATAACGTGTGAAACAGAAATATTCAGAAACATCAAATGATTGTTTCAGATATGAAACATGATACATTTTGCCTGATAGAAGAAAAAAATTCAAGTCAATGAGTTTCTGATGTTGAGCAAGTGTTGAATACATTTTTTTTTTCTATTTTTTTGTATGTCTTTGTGAAGGAAGAATGAAGGGGGAATTGCTAAGAATGTTCTTTTCTGTTTGATCCATCAGATGCTGCCCAAAAGGGTATGCTAAATTTTTAAATTGGAGTTTTAAATCAAAATGTTGAAATAGAGAAAGAGAAGGTACTTATGTTAAGAGATTTGGTAGTTGTGAAAAGAGTAGTTATCCTATGCTTTTGTGATAATTTATTTCGGTGAAAAATATTTCCAAAATGAATGTAAATTAAGTGAAGGAACTAATCAATGGTGTAGCTTGTGAAATACAAGTCCCTTCAAAGTTCACTTGGGCGTTAACCTCTTTTGGCCTTCTCGGGTGTGATGTGTTAAAATTAATGCTCAAATTTGTCTGTTAAAGAAATTCTGTGAAACAAAAAAAGTTCTTTTCAGCCAGGCAAGAGGTCTCAGCTGCAAATAAATAAATACAGCTGAAGTCAGCTTTCTCACCCAATTTCTGAGTCACATTTGCTCTTGTGTTCAGTGATTCTAGGATAATATGTGCAATTTTTGTGTTTTGTTTAGTGACATCTCATACAATCCCCCTGGCAGGTCATTTTTTTTTTTAAACAAACTAGTCTATTTTTGTTTTGGGGATATTGCGGCAGCGTAATTTATTTATTTAAATTTGTTTATCCATTATCATCATGAGCCTTACTAAGTTTTCTTTGGTGCATACATATATTTTGAGATATGATATTGCAATTTCATAATCATCAAGAATATTAATGATTTTAATGTTTAACCAAATGTACACAACAGTTATACGTATCATTATTACCCTACTTTGCACAATATTTAATGCTATGTGTTTAATACTAATTCTTTGCATTTTCTGTTTTTCAGGGTGCTTTGCAAACATAAACCCTCGGAGGGGAACGAAAGTTCCAAAAAGAAGGTGCAGCAGCCTGCAATAGCACCTAGGGTGTTGCAACTTGAAGAAAAGATAAAAACATTGTTGAAACAATTTTTCAAATTTGGTCCAGTTTTAGAAATGAAATTGAAGCATTTTTTTTTTCTGTACATAATCGGAAATAAAGTGGGGCACATATCATTAAATGTAGTTTGCTGAATCTTTGAAATCTGACATACGTATTTGCATTTTGGTATAAGAATAATTATAGAACAAATATCATGACAGACCTTGAATGTTAATACTGAAGGTTTTAGAAGAGCACGAATGCTCCTCTAAAATCATCCATCTTTATGTTAAAGGTCAAATCTCATTAATATTCTATGAAAACTGCAGTAATTAGCTTTGATCTTTTTTTTTTTAACTACTAGTAATGCAAGGAAAATGCTAGCACTCCTATATGATACAGTAGCATTAACAGATGTAGTGTTGAAAATCACAATTACAAAATGTATCTACATTTATCTTTCCTGTTTATAAGCAATGGTAATTTCTAGTCTCAGTGTAAACACATGTAGGCATTTACAGAGCTTTCAGCTTGATACAAGCTGTTAATCATACCTGCTAGCTTTGAATAATCTGGTGGTTTTGGAGAAATTCAAATATACCTAAGAAATGTTAGCTGGCTAACAACATCTTTGAAAACAGCGAGCTGTGGGGGATTACAATTTGTAATTAATGTTTCATTTGTTTATTATTGTCGTGTCCTAGCATTTTACTGTGCAGGAAAATAAAACTCTGGAACATTAAATTCCTACCAAAACACTTGAAGTTGTTTTTTTTTTTTTTTTTATGCTTACATAGTTGTCATGACCGATTTCTACTCCTACGAAATCTTTTCATTCCATTAAAATTACAAGTTTATTTATACAACAGCCATGTTTATAACTTGGAACATAGATTCAGAAGAAAACCCAAAAGCCATTCATTGAAGTGTTAAGAACAGGCAGTCTTTTTTTTTTTTTTTAATTCTACAATATTCTTCCAAAATTCTGCTGAAACAATGACAAAAATTTTTGTACACATATGCTAGTGCTAAAAGATACTAAACATATGAGTGACGGCAACAAGAAAAAGTACAGATCTGCTATTGATCATACCGTCATTCGTAAACAGAACACATTGACCATTAACAATGTGGTATTTGTACTGTTTGTATAAGGTGGTTTCTAAAAATGAAAATCTGAAATATTCCTGCAAAAACTATTTGTAAACAACGGTTTTATGAAACAGATCTAACAAAAAAAATATTGTGTGAAAAAACCTGCCAGTTCTTTTTAAATAAGAATTCCTGTAGGACGTTTTGTTGCCAGAAATGTAAATACTATTTACATAAACAGAACTGACTAAAATATTAATTACAAAGGAAAAATTTTGAGGTGAGTATAAAAAAAAGTATGTGTGGTAAGTATAAACCAAAACATTGTACAAAACAAAATTTGCCTGCTGAAAACAAATACTACTTACATAAACAGTTTATAGAAATAAAATATTATTGAGGTACTTTGCCTATTTAGTTTTCACACCTTATATTTCGCCTGGTTCTGTGTAAATACATGTTCCATGCGAAATGTTTTTGGGTGTTTTCTTACATACAATATTATATGATACTCGTTTCGACCATAATGTGTGCAAAGAAATTATGTAAAAAACAATGTAATTAAAAGGAAACTTAAATATCACAAAAATGATATTTGGAAATTAAAATTTATGAAAAGAAACATTGTCTGAATACATATTTTATTGGGAAACAATATTTAAAAAAAATTTGAAGACCAGACACCTAATCTGTCAGAAAACATCATTATTTTGCGGAAAAGTGAAATAATATAAAAGTTTTGGAATTAAATTTATAATTCTATCAGAAAGAAATAATTTGTGGGAAAACGTTATTAAACATAACGTTTCTATGTAAAGAATTATGCCCAGGGAATAAATAATTGGATAAAATATAAAACATAATATTTGTAAATATACATAGTAACTGTCAGAAAACACAAATATTTTGTGAAAAAACATTACGTTATAAAACAGTTTTTGTAAATAAACATAATAATTCTATCAAAACACCGAATGTTACAAAACAAATTTTGTGAAAAAACGTAATAATTCTGTCCGAAAACAGAAATATTTTGTGAAAATGTGGAATGGTATAAACAGGTTTTGTAAAATAACGTAATTATTTTGTAAGAAAACACAAATATTTTGTGAAAATACTGAATAGCACAAAACGGTTTTTGTAAAAAAACGTAATAATTCTGTCAGAAAACGTAAATACTTTGTGAAAAGACAGAATGTTATAAAACTGATTTTGTAAATAAACGTAATAATTCTGTCAGAAAACGGAAATATTTTGTGGAAAAACATAATATTATAAAACGGAAGTTTTGTAAAAAAACAGAATTTTTATTAACGGAACGGAATTATTTTGGCAACTGTGCTGCCATAAGATTTTACGTTAATTCACCGAAATTTTTTTTACAGTGTACTGAAACTTAATTATAACCTTCTGCTTTGGAAATAAAATGTTTTGTGTTAATAATGCAACTAAAAAGATTTCCAACACACAAAACATGGTTAGTAGAAAGGGTTTTCTCCCATACGACACAACTGAAAAGATATCGTGATGCTCTTTTCTAACATAATTTTGTATACTGAAGAATTACATAAATCTTATTCACAGTAACAATGCGTGGTGATGCTGCTAACTTGTGATACGTCATCATGTACAGTTCTACTGTTTTGAAAATTGAAAAGGTGATACCAAAATGTTTTTTTGAAAAAAAAGCACTGACATTCTGTTTAGTTTATAGAACTGGGTTTATTCTCTGTAAAATCTGAAATAAGAGAAGTTACACCTAACCGTTTCATTAAGGATTAAAACCAAGTAAAGGTAGTTGTAAAGTGCTGTCGCACAAATATATTCTATTACACTGCCGGACAATTGCTACGGACGGATGACAATAGCAACGATAGCAACCATAAAATGGAAGGCAGGAAAATGTGGAAACTAGCATAAGTGCGGGATACACTAAGACGTGTTGTGCGTATGCAAATTTTGGATTGCCGAACTTGTTCCTGACGTCATAGCGCTGATAAGAGATATAAAGGATTTGACGCGTATTGACCGTTGTTGTTCAAACGCAAAGTTGAAAGGGAAAGAATCCATTCACGAACTTGCAATTTTCAGTATGTCTTCCCGATATCACCTAGATGATTTTACGCGTGGCCGTATTATTGGCAAGATTGAAGAAGGGCGAAAATTAACAGATGTTGCCAGGGAGTTCGACGTCAGCCACAGTGTTGTTTCAAGGCTTTGGAAATCATTTCAAACAAATGGAGAGTGTAGCAAACGTCTCGGGGGAGGTCGTGTTCGCAGTACGACACCTGCAGAAGATCGGTACATAGTGCTATCAAAAAAAGACACCGGCGCAACACAGCTAGTGAGGTAGCAAATCAGTTTATGGCTGCTATTGGCACGCGGATCTCCCGAAAAACTGTCGCCAGACGTTTGCATGAAGGAGGACTATACGCCCGCCGTCCTGTTGTGTGCATCCCATTGTCCTAACGTCACCGTACCTCCCGTTTGCAATGTGACATCAACATCGCAATTGGACTGATAACGACTGGTCTGCTGTCCTCTTCTCAGATGAGAGTAGATACAGCCTATCGTCTAATTGTCGACGACAACTGATCTGGCGTGATAGGGGTATTGCATATTGTCCAGCAAACATACAGGAAAGGGACCGATATCCGACATGTAGTGTCATGGTATGGGCTGGCATCATGATCAATGGCCGTACGTCCCTCTATGTGCTTCCAACTGGGACTATGACTGGCCAACGATACATTAATGATGTTCTGCTACCTCATGTTCGCATGTTCCGTGGTGCTGTCGATGACAGATTCATTTTCATGGACGACAACGCAACATGTCATCGAACAGTCGCTGTCCAGGAGTGTCTTGAGAGCGAGGGTATTCAACGTCTCGTATGGCCAGCACGTTCTCCAGATCTGAATCCCATTGAAAATGTGTGGGATGCTTTGGGGAGGAGTCTTGCTGGTCGCCAATGCCCTCCAATAAACAAGGACACCCTCATCCGTGCACTGACAGAGGAATGGGATAAATTACCCCAACAGCTGCTTGATAATGTTGTGCAAAGCATGACACGACGCGAGGAATCTTGCATCGCCCTCCATGTATATCTCGTATATCTCTATATCTCGTATTGACATTTTACGCCGGAACGCCTGCGGTCGGTAATTGCATTTTTTTCAAGTTTACGTATTCTGCACAAAATGGCCTGTTTGTCCCTTGAACTCGTTCCAAAGCCTTCTGGATTTCAGAGCACAATAAATTGTCTTTCTTGTAGTGTCCTGACATTCTGACATTATTTTATTTCACTAGGCATCCAACCTCACTTACCTTTTTATGCGCTATATAGCCGTTTATGATCCGTCCTTAGCAATTGTCCAGCAGTGTATCTTTAGTATGCACTTTTACCAGTGCTGACGCAAAAACTTAAGATAGGCTCATTAAAGGCGGAACAGCTTGCTCGATTTTCAACGGTTAATGTATCTGCTTACTTGATTTTAATGAAATTAGACGAAAATTTTGCATAAGTGTCTTTTTTTCTAAATTTATACCAGTCATAAATAAAGTGAAAATAATCCAGTTTCGTGAAAGAGATGTTTGCTAACCCTGAAAGAAATATCAGTGTAACTCATGTAAACTTGCCTTTGTTAAATATGTCGGGCGTTTTAAAACATACAGAAACATATTTTGAAGATGGCTATCTGTGTAAATATGACTAGGGTGGTAAGTCAAATAATATCTGAAAACTTGAATATTTCGTCGTCCTGGACGTGGAATTGAACCCGCGTTACCAAAACAGCGCTCAGTTATGCTAACCACAACACCACCTAGAACGACCAAGATTCAAGTTTCCGTTCAATTAGGTTTGCATACCTGGGCGCTATCTGGAAGGCGCGGATTCAACTACAGCTAAAGGACGTCGAAGTTTTCAAGTTTTCGGATATTATTTGACTTTGTCATCCTTGCCATATTTACACCAAAAAGGGGATTGGCATCTTAAAATTGTGCATTGTATGGTGTAATGCCGCATTTCATTCATGATTTACGCATCTGCTCTTCCGGGGAATCACGTGATAGGATTCTTAACCTCCAGATTCGCTAAACATGAATGTCGGTTGCTTGGACTAGCAAATCATGTTATGGTTATATTCAAATTTATCGATACTTGAGACTTGGTCGTTCTGGGTGGTTAAGTATTTAGCATATCTGGGAGCTAACTGGGAGACGCGTGTTCAATTCCCGTCCAGGACGACGAAATTTTCAAATTTTTGGATATTTTTTGACTTACCATCCTTGTCATATTTAAACCAAAAAATGGATTGTCATCTTTAAAATTTCTGTTGTATGGTGTAATCCTGTATTCCATTGATAATACTGAAACATGTTTGAAAAGGGAACATGTTCGAAACAAATGTTAAGGTGTCATTCTAATGCAGAGGAAGAAAGTTATAATTTTCTTGTCATTGCTTGTAACTAACTGTGGTAATTGAAAACTATATTTGCAAAGTAATGTATTCGACACACTTGCTATATTTTTACTGCACAGGAATAAAGAACCATAAGATCAGGTGATGCGTAACATCACAGCCTCTCCTTGACAAATGTCAACCCCGCCTTCTCGTGGTGCATCCTGTTCCCACTAAAGGGGCTCTGACGACCGCCAATAGCGGTATAACTATACCATCGGGATTAGAGGAAATTTTATCCCACACTCACCAACCCGCTTGGCCAGCGTGGTGAATTATGGCCAAACCCCTCCAAAATGATTCCACAACTTAAATCTTGGCCCTCAGTCTCCGGCAGCTGGAATGTACCTGGCCAAGGCAGCGGCCAGTGCGACATGAAGGCAGAGGGTGCTAAGAATCCCCGGAGGACCGGACTAGGCTGCCATCTGATGCTGACCTTGGCTATGTACAATGGACGCTCCCTATCTTCTGATTCAAGACTTCTTGAATTGGAAGAGGAACTACAAAGGATCAAGTGGGACATCGTGGGGCTAAGTGAGGTAAGGAGAAAAGGAGAAGACCTCATCGAACTGAAAAGTGGACATCTCTTCTACTATCGTGGGACAGATACTGGCAGAACTAGTGGTGTTGGATTTATAATAAACAAGAAACTGAAGGATAAAGTTGTAGAAGTTCCTCTGACAGAGCTGCACGACTTGTTATCCAACTCTCGAAAAGATACCAGGCTCAGATTATTCAAACTTATGCACCCACCACAAGTCATCCTGAAGAAGAAATTGAAGAATTTTATGAAGAAATTTGTCATCTAAATAATAAAGGTAAGCAGCACTTGAAAATAATTATGGGAGATTTCAATGCAAAAATAGGGCAACGGCAACAGAATGAAACTTCAGTAGGTAAATTCGGTCACGGCAACAGAAACCAGCGTGGAAATACTCTCGTAGAGTTTGCAGAGGCAGAAGGGTTTTTCATCTTGAACTCCTTCTTCAAGAAAAAGCCACACAGGAAATGGACATTTAGACATCCAAATGGGACGACAAGTGAAATTGATTTTATTATGTGTAACAAAACATTCGTCATAGAAGACTGCAGTGTGCTAAACAAGTTCAACACAGGTAGTGACCATAGATTGGTGAGATGTAAGATGCACCTCAACACTAAACTTGAACGTGGCAAGCTCATAAGACAAACAAAATCTATTGACATAACCAACCTTAAAAAACACCATAATACCTTCAAGTTGGAACTGAAGAACAGGTTCTCTGCTTTAGAAGGCCTAACATCGGAAGAAGTGGACATCTCTGAAGTTAACAGAAAAGTAACCAAAGCTCTTATGGAAACAGCAACAAAATTAGCTGGGTCTAAGAACAAGTTGCATGTAAATAAATTATCAGGAAAAACGAAAATGTTGATGCAAAAAAGAAGAGAGATGAGGACAACTAAAGAAGATGTGACTTCCAAAGTGGAATATATAGAGCTATGCAAGACAGTAAGAAAAAGTATCACTGAAGACGTAAGAAAATTCAACTGTGAACTAGTGAGGAAAGCAATTGGAAAACAACCAAAGCCTAAAGATAGCAAAGGGACATCTCAGTAAGGGAAGAAAACAGATTATGGCACTGAGAAAAGAAGATGGTTCTGTAACAAGAAATAGAGGCGAAATTTTGACAAGAGTGAAAGATTTCTACTCCAAATTATATGAAAGGGATGATACATGCACTCCAGACATCATGAAAGACACCAGTACCAGATTTCCTCCAGTCCTTCCAGCAGAAGTTGCACATGCAATCAAGAACATGAAGCGGGGAAAAGCTCCAGGAGAAGATGGAATTACTGTAGACATCATACAAGAAGCAAGTGGAGAAATCGAAACAGTACTCGCCCAAATTTTCACTCGATGCCTTAATGAAGGAAAGATTCCTGAGGATTGGAACACCGCTACAATGATCCTGCTACATAAGAAAGATGACATTGAGGATCTTGGAAACTACAGACCTATCAGCCTCCTATCAGTAGTTTATAAAATCTTCACTAAAGTTCTTTCACACCGCTTGAAGGTAACACTGGACATGGCTCAACCGAGAGAACAAGCTGGATTCAGGAGTGGCTACAGCACAATAGATCATATCCACGTGCTGAGAGAACTAATTGAAAGAGCGAGGGAATATGAACTTCCATTGTGCATGGCTTTTATCGATTATGAAAAAGCCTTTGATTCGGTGAAACCATCAGCAGTTACAATGGCTCTGAAAACCTGCGGTATTGAAGATGCATACATTAATATTATTCATAACATCTATGAAAATGCAAATGCAAAGATTAGGTTGTTTGAAAATACAACACACGTAAAAATTGGAAAGGGAGTGAGACAAGATGACACCGTATCTCCGAAGCTCTTTAATGCCACTTTGGAGGGTGTTTTTCAGTCGCTGAGCTGGAAAAACAAGGGGATAAAGATTAATGGAGATTATCTAACCCACCTTCGTTTTGCTGATGACGTAGTCATTTTTGCAACTACCCCATCAGAGCTGCAGAGTATGATCCAGGAACTTGCTGACAAGAGTAAAGAAGTGGGATTAAAAATGAACTTTCAGAAGACAAAAGTGATGTTCAATGCTTTTACAAGAAATGAAGATTTATCGATTGATGGAGAAAAGCTGGAGATAACAGACACGTACGTTTATCTTGGACAGCAGATATCAAGTGAGGGTAACATTGATGAAGAAATTAATCGGCGTACAAAACTGGCCTGGAGAGCTTTTGGAAGAAACAGCATAATTTACAAGAGCAATATGCCATTATGTCTTAAAAGAAAAGTGTTTGATCAATGCATCCTTCCAGTGCTTACGTATGGTGCAGAGACGTGGACCTTAACTAAAAGAGACATACAAAGGCTGCAGACAACTCAAAGAAGAATGCAGAAGTGCATGCTTGGTGTAACCAGGAGAGATAAGAAGAGGAACTCGTGGATCCGAAAAATGACAAGAGTGGAAGAAATCATGATCAGAGTTAAATCCCTGAAATGGCAATGGGCTGGACATACTGCCAGAAGGACAGATCATCGATGGACAGCCGAAATTTTAGATTGGATTCCAAGGGACAGGAAAAGACCCAGAAGAAGACCACATGGGAGATGGGTGGATGAAATTCGAAAGTATGCAGGGGTGACATGGAGGAGACTGGCACAAGACAGACCGTTGTGGAGGAAACTTGGGGAGACCTTCGTCCAGCAGTGGATTGATAATGGTTGACAATGATGATGATGATGACGACAGAACAAAAATGGAGTAGCAGAAAACTGTCTACGCAAAGAAGTTTTCTCGATCGCTTTTTCAAACTTGTGAAGTTCATGTTCATATTTAAAAAAAAAATTGGTCCCTATTTCAAGTAAAGTAGAAATATGGCAGAGTTTTTTCAAATATGAGAACCAGGAAGCCTTCACATTAAAATTCTTCAGCTGTGCTAACACATTACTTCACAGTTTCCAGTTATCTAGACTAGGTATTTGTTTGCCTTTATTGAAAATGTGTTACAAAATTCAAAACAGCGACATCGAAGCAGCTGCATTTAAAGCACATTCAGAATATTATGGTATTTTTTAATGTGAAAGTATTTTTCAGGGCATTGATCTTCCTTGGATATGAAGCACACACAGTTGAAATTCAAAGGATGTATATATTCAAGAGACGCATATAGCGTACTAAATCCGTTTTTTTCTTTTTAGTGTAGCAAGCACAAAGATTCGTTAAGCTTTCGCACACCACTAGGAAGCTTCTTCAAATTAATGGTAGACGTGACAATGCAGAGAATTGGAACACCTAAGAAACAGCGATTATTTTTGAAAAGAACATGGGTAACATACCCAGTATATTACACGAATTTTTATCATGCAATGATACGGTGCGTTGCGATGTGTATCCATCTTTTAATAACGCATGCAAACCCTTGTAGTTTGATATAAACTACATCATTGCACGCTAGTTTGCAAGATAGGATCTCGACTGTTGACATAGTTTCTACTGAACCACCAAGGGTCTGGCATGCGTTATTAAAAGATGGAAACTATTCGCAACGCACCGTGTAATTGCGTGATAAAACTTCGTGTACTATGTTCGTGATGTCACCCACGTTATTTTCTAAAATCACCTTTGTTCCTCACGTGTTCGCATTCCCTGCATTTTTTATGTCGAACATTCCTATGAAAAAGCCTCCCAGTGGAGTGCGAAGCTTGGCGAACCTTTGTGTTTACTACACCACAAAAATAAACGGATTTAATACGCTATATGCGTCTCTTAAGTGTTCACACTCTAGTGTATTTACAATTACGTTTTCAAACGCTGTCATATCTGCGGCTGAACAAAATTATCCCAAAAGGAAATAAATTTCTTCTAAGATTGGGGGAATTCCTTTCGTATAAAGCATTATTTCAGCATTCCAAAGGTACATGAATGGTGTATATGCACCATCTAAACCTAACGATGGTAAGCTAAACAGAAGCTTTCTTTTGTGATCAACAGAACGGCCCATCAAGTAGACTTGGGGAAGTACATGAGCCAACCAGAAACATTGTTATGGTTTCACATCTACGTCTTTAAAGCAAGAAGCAAACATGTGATCGAAAAATAAATACGAAGAATGTACTCTACACTAAGCGAGAAATATGCTCAAAACGTTTTGAAGAAATATTACCAGGATGAGTCATAAGTTCGTAGCATTTTGGGGTACAGTGTTAAGTCCAGTACCACATGTTTTCCGCATATGGCTATTTGGCAAATTCCAGTCCATCAGAGTCTATGGTCCTTCACATACATTCAGCCAAAGATGTAATGCCGTTGCCATACCAGGAAGACTGGCTTCGATGCAAAAAACTCAGTGATGCCATCTTCCACAACCTTCAATGATTGGAACTGTCTGTCAGCCAAGAAGTGCGCCATGGAAAAAAATAGGTGACAGTCCGAAGTGGGCAAGATCCTGGTCAAAGACTGGGAGTTGTAGGATTTCGACGCCATCGAAATCCTGAAATTTCTGACGAACAATCCGTGACCTATGACATGGGGCGCCGTCGTGTTACTTCGCATACGTGTTTCTGCAGCTGGCCGGCATACAGTTTCCCTATTGACGGCCCGACCATGTGTCACAAGCTCTCAGTGAACAGGACTCTCGAAATTACATCATACACACAACACTGTCTTCACTTCAAAACGCCCTCTTTGAACAACTGTTTGAGACACATTCCCTATCCTCAGTCATTGGTTTCCGGTTTCAGGATAACATAGAAAGACTTACTTCTCATCATTCGTTATGTTTATCCGCCAAAACCGGTATTCACATTGACTTGGCAGCGATTCTCGGCGCAGAGTGACAGGCTACTGAGGTTATTTTGGGCTCAGCTAATGGGGAACCATTCGCGGACGTCTGAAATGAAACCCGAGCTGGTGTAGATAACCAACGATGGCGTTTTGTGATGCATTGACCTTCTCTGCTAATCGTCGAGTACTGGTTCCTGGGTGCTGTTCAACAGCTAGACTTAGGGCTTCGGTGTTCATGGTGGTCACATCATCTCGATTTGTAAACGAGCTCTCTGTGTCCAGACCTGAAGTGATGAAACCATTTTCTTGCTACTGCAGACTGCAGTGCTCCCTCACCTTATACACTATAAATTTCTTTCGCGGCAGATGTCGCTTTCAAACTTTTTTTTCCACAATGCAAGTAATGCATGCCAATATATAAAGCTTCATTTACTTGTTTTTACAACAGCATTTGAGTCATACAGGATTGTTTACTTGCACTTACAGCATCATTTGTGACGAACACAGTTCCCCACATGACACGGCACTTGTTCATCAAGAAACATGCGAAAGAATTTCGCTGAATAAAATTATTCCTGGGTGAGATTGAAACATAGGTAAAATAATTGTTCCATATTTTTAAGAAAGTTTTCCAAGAATTTAGTAAAATCTAAAGTTGTGAAAAACTTATTTGGCCAATGTAAGGAGTAATTCTAAATTAAAAAATACTGAATGTTTCAAAATATATTCATGTTGTGACTATTAAAATAAAACAGCGCTTCCATGATTAATTTCTATTTATCACGTTTCTTTTCTTTACTTAAAGAGAACAATTTTTTACATGAAATTTACGAATCGTTAAAAGTTAAAATCAGTAGGCAGTGTAACAAATTTACTTCGGCTTTGAAGATGTGAAATCCATTAAATATTTCAAAAACGGTCTAAATAACCCGTGCTTATAGATTTGATTTTCTTGCGCCTTTTTAAAAAGTATACACGCATAAGTATTATTTACTTTTCATTAGTATTATTTTTTGTTTATAAGTACTACACTGCTGGAAAATTGCTAAGGACGGATCATAAAAGGCTATATAGCGCATAAAAAAGTAAGTGTGCTTGGATGCCAAGTGAAATAAAATAATGTCAGAATGCCAGGACATTTCAAGAAAGACAATTATTGTGCTCTGAAATTCAGAAGGCTTTGGAACGTGTTCTTAGAACAAACAGGCCATTTTGTGCAGAATACGTAAACGTGAAAAAAATGCAATTGCCGTCCGCAGGCGTTCCGGTGTAAGATGTCAATACGGGATATGGCCACCATCGAGGGCTATACAAGATTCCACACGTCGTGTCATACTTTGCACAATATTATCAAGCAGCTGTTGGGGTAAATTATCCCACTTCTCTGTCAGTGCACGGATGAGGGTGTCCTTGTTTATTGGAGGTCATTGGCGACCAGAAAGACTCCTCCCCAAAGCATCCCACACATTTTCAATGGGACTGAGATCTAGAGAACGTTCTGGTCATAAGAGGCCTTGAATATCCTCGCTCTCAAGACACTCCTGGACAGCGACTGTTCGATGACATGTTGTGTTGTCGTCCATTAAAATGTATCTATCACCGACAGCACCACAGAACATGCGAACAGGAGGTAGCAGAACATCATAATGTATCGTTGGCCAGTCATAGTCCCAGTTGGAAGCACATAGAGTGACGTACGGCCATGGATCATGATGCCAGCCCATACCATGACAATACATGTCGGATATCGGTCCCTTCCCTGTATGCTTGCTGGTTAATATGCAGTACCACTATCACGCCAGATCAGTTGTCGTCGACAATCAGACGATAGACTGTATCTACTCTCATCTGAGAAGAGGACAGCAGACCAGTTATTATCAGTTCAATTGCGATGTTGATGGCACCATTTCAAACGGGAAGTACGGTGACGTCTGGACAATGGGATGCACACAATAGGACGTCGGGTGTATAGTCCTCTTTCATGCAAACGTCTGGCGACAGTTTTTCGGTAGATCCGCTTGCCAGTAGCAGCCATAAACTGATTTGCTACCTCACTAGCTGTGCTGCGCCGGTGTCATTTTGTTGATAGCACTATGTACCGATCTTCTGCAGGTGTCGTTCTGCGAACACGACCTCCCCAGTGACGTTTGCTACACTTGCCATTTGCTTGAAATGATTTCCAAAGTCTTGAAACAACTCTGTGGCTGACGTCGAACTCCCTGGCAACATCGGTTATTTTTCGCCTTTCTTCAATCTTGCCAATAATACGGCCACGCGTTAAATCATCTAGGTGATGTCGGGAAGACATACTGAAAATTGCGAGTTCGTGAATTGATTCTTTCCCTTTCAACTTTGCGTTTGAACAACAACGGTCAATACGCGTCAAATCCTTTATATCTCTTTTCAGCGCTATGACGTCACGAACAAGTTCGGCAATCAAAAATTTGCATACGCACATCACGTCTTACTGTATCCCGCACTTATGCTAATTTCCCCATTTTCCTGCCTTCCATTTTATGGTTGCTATCGTTGCTATTGTCATCCGTCCTTAGCATATGTTCGGCAGTGTATTTCTTTATGAGAATTATTCCTAAACAGCAGGCTTAATAAAAAAACACAAATTAAAAGTGCAAACAAAGCCAAACAAGTGCTACACTTATATGATACGCTATTTTTATTAATGTAATATATGCCACCACGTTTTGCTCTTTTGTTATTCAAAAGTTTAAGGAGGCCGTTTAGAAGTTTAGACTTCTTTTTTCATACAATAACGCTATGTTTGAATTACATTTTTCGACATTTACATTCGATAAATAACATTATTATATTTTAATTAGCAGAGCAACTTTAGTATGAAAGCGTTCTCAAACAAATTTTTGGTTAAAAGTAAAAAAATAACAGGAAATAATTTCTGGAGTCAGTGGCCAAATTTGAATGGAATGGATAGCTCATGCTTTCAGCAACTAGTTTGGCCACGTAATACTTATGAACTACGTTTTCTTAATTTCAAATACGTGCTGGATTTTACATTTCGATTTGCAATCCTTAAAAACCGGAATACAAATATTACCTCACATAATTGGAAAACACTACATTTTAGGAAATCCCAGATCAGGCGAATTAAGAGGCAGAAAATACAACTGGCAAAATGGTTTTTTCTCCCAAAATATTAGAAATTCATTTGGTTTTTAAGAGTATATCAGCTAACTTATGAAAAATATTTTTCAGATTTGTACTTAATATATAAAACACATTGGAACTTTGAAGCAGAAGGTAATCACCGAAGAGAAAACGAATTAGTGTTGGAACCTATCCACAAGGAAAGGGCGCAACAAAATCCAGAGATAAAGACTAACTGCAGACATTTTACCTTCAGCAAGCATTGAAGACTGAGAAATGTAAAGGAATAATATTAATCTGTGTAAGAGAAGCGTCCACCGTGCCTACAGCAGTGCTAACTGGCAACAGAGAATTTTTTATGAACATAAAAACTTCCTT
Organism: Macrothele yani; assembly: GCA_039090855.1. Lineage (NCBI taxonomy): Eukaryota > Metazoa > Arthropoda > Arachnida > Araneae > Macrothelidae > Macrothele > Macrothele yani. The sequence goes on along the minus strand of CM077034.1, from coordinate 66,856,610 downwards.
GAACCTCAACAAACACTAATGATTCAAAAGAGCCGAAATGTAACTTCCCAAACCCGATCCACGTTTGTACGTTCTTTATGATCCTACGTATGTGTTGCAGTGAATTTGACGCGAAACTTCTTAACAAATACAAAATAAAAAAAAATGAATTATTTACTTAGCATCATCCGTTTGTAGGACATAAACCACAGTGCACTTCATTACTGAATATTATTTTTTCCTTTGTATCTTAAACAAAGAAATTATGACAATGATTTAAAATAAAAGTATAGGACAGACAGGAAAGTTCTATATGTCTGAATGAGAGATAGATAAACCGATCAGACATTTTAAAGTGAGAAGTATTCTCAGTTTTACCTTCATACCATATTGCAGGAACGATTCTTCGCTTCCCAGATCTTGTTCAATTTGAAAATTCTGCACTTCGAATGTACGTTTCTATGGTGGATAACACTTGATCATCTCTGCATATAAAATAGTTTCAATAAATGAAACGTAGAGAGAAACGTGTTCTAACTGCGGAAGCTATGCTTACGTCTACACTAAAAATGAGTGATCCTTCTTATTACACTGATGAGAAATAAAAAAAATGTTTTAACCATTTAAAGGATCATTTCTGGGAATCAGTAAATTCGCGTACATGAAAAAACAACAAGTCTTGGTATTTTCATTCACGATGACTAACTTTTTTCCACATTTATTTCAGTAAATATGAGGCACGAGCATTACGGGCAATTTTTCGGGCTGTTTTTTTTTCTTCTGAATTGAGATGGAGTCAAGGGAGGAGCAGCGGTTGCTCTGCTTCCAAAAATAAAGACCGGTGACTCCGGGGAGTTTTACGTTTGCACACCGACGTCACTGAACTTCAAAATGAACTTTAACTTTGAGGCATTTTTTTAAATGATGCAATGAAATCATTAGTCGAAATTGAAAGTGCAATTTCCATTGCTCCAGGAGAAATTGAAGAAACATTAAAAGGAACACTCAAAGCTGTTTTGAATAGAAACTCTGGTTTTCATGAGTTGAAGATGTATATGATTTTATCAAAGGAATGATTATGAACTGTCATCACAAGTTCTGGCAATGAAAACAAAACACCATAAATACTGCCAAGTGAAATTCGTAGCTGCAGAGATAACATAAATGTGGGTCTGGATATCAAACGACAAAACCTAGCTGTTGAACACTTAGAAAAATATATTGAGGTGTGTTAATTATTGCAACAAAATTTATTGTTAATGAAAATACATCATTTAAGAAGTTATCTTTTATTAATTATATCAGTTATAATTTATGATAAGTTATGTAAAAAAATATTATATTACTTCGTGTGTTAATCATAACATTCACATTCGAAAAGCAGTTATTGAATTCTTGGAATTTACTTAAAGATACAGGAAGAAATTTTAAAAATACATGCCTTTCTCTTTCAGTTCGTATTTCGTGCGTGTTAAGTGCAAAATGTTAAAATGTTATGTATTCTTTAACCTGTTTAGTGTAAGTAATCCTGTGTGTAGTCACAAGGTTAACGAAACTTTTAGTAAAATTGTGGTACAAAAGTTAATATATCACGCTATAAAGAATAAATTATGTCCTTTGTTTACTTGTTCCTAATAATCCAGGCGAGGGAGAACAATTGCTCTCCATACCACATTAGAAAAAAACATTCTCCTCTCTAATGTTTACTTTATCTTAATTTTCCAAGCGAAAGAGAACAACGATTGCTCCCATGTTAGTGAACTTGCTTTTAAAAGATAAGCGCCATAAAAAAATATTGTGACTTAACATGATATTAAAACCCGTGGCTATTAAGCCAATTATCCAACTGCTAAATTAGTCGTTTGATTCCTACGTAAGAAGTGGTGGGTTGTTTGCGTAACCATTCACGAACAGCATCCTGCACCTCTTCGTGCGACTAAAATCTGTGACCCCGCAGATGCTTCTTCAGCTCCCCGGAAATGTGAAAGTCACAGTTGGAAAAATCTGGGGTGTATGCCGGATTTGTTCCCCTGTGACTCCAGCTGGCAAGTTGTGTGGCACCCACTAAGCGCTAATCCGCCGGTACTGTTCACGATCCCGGAAAAAAAAATATGTGTACACTCCATTCTCTGATTCCAACTTTTTGGCAAGTGTTTCCAACGAGAGTCTTCTGTCTTCCCGTGTAAGACTATCCACTTCACCGACGAAAACATTGGTGATTACCGGTGTGCTTTACATGGACGGGAATCATCAGTGAAGCATAATCACCCATCTTGGAACTGCTTACTCCAGTCTTTAACACGTCGTAGAGATATGCAATTTTCTTAGACGTTACTCATGCAGCAATGATTTTCCTACTCTACTCTCGACAACTTCCGCGGTTAAAAACTGGTTAACCGCTTACTGTTCACCTTTCGTTACTTCAATCATCACTTGTTGGACCGAACACCTGCACGAAGTCTTGTACAAAGGCCAACTGCTTCCGTCATCACGTGATCGCAGAGAGCGTAATACCAAAAGTGATAACACCTGAGTTTTGTGGCTAAGCTGCCGCAGTAAACCCATTTGGCAGTTTGTTATGTCCATTGTCTCCTTTTCATGTACATGACAATAATGCAATTCATTTTCAGAACATGAGTCACTTACGGTGTTACGAGATTTAAAATATGAATAAAGATATACGAGGGCAGTTCAAAAAGTAATAGCAAATTCAATAATTTGCGATACATCATGAAATTAGAGAAACAAATGATACTTCATATTTCCACATAGTTAATCATCTTTTCAATACATTTCTCGCACTGTTGCACTATTTTATTTAATCCATCAGAAAAAATTGCTTTTGTTTGCGCCTTCAGCCAGGAATGCAGCACTTTTTTAACCTCATTATCACTCTCGAATCTTCGTCATCCGAAGTCGCCCTTCAAGTATTCAAACATATTTTAATCAGTGTGAGCAAGATCAGGGTTCTATGCGAGATGCAGTAAGATCTGAAATCTCAATCGCTGAATGGTGTCAAGAGTTGCAGCGGCCGTGTGAGGGCGGGTATTATCATGAAGGAGAAGAACGCCTTTAAACAAAAGTCATCTGCGACGACTTCGTAATATTGGCTTGAGCTCCTCCTTCAAAGTTCCGCAGTATCGGGCACTATTAACTGTTTCCCTCTTTTTCTCATAATGCTCCAAAATTCATCCATTCTTATCCCTGTGAAAAGGATATTTCAGCCAGAGGGTTGAGACTTGAACTTCTTCTTGACCGAAGAAAGTGTTTGACGGCATGGTCATAGTGATGCACCCAGATTTCATCTTCTGTGACGACACGTGCCCCGAAGTTTTCTCCTTAGTGGTTTTACCGCGACAATACAGCTGTGAAAGTCTGCACACGAATCAACTCGAGCTCATCAGTCAGAATGCTAGGCACTCACCATGCACATAACTTCCGATACTTGGGAACCTCCGTGACGATGGTTTGAGCAGATCCGATATTAACATCGAATTTCCTGTCCTGAACTTCTAAAGAAATGTGCCTGTTTTCACGAATCATGACATCAGAGAGACCCTCTTTTTCATCAGTGACGGCCGTGTTGAAACAACCAGAGCTTTGCTCCTCACGGATGAATGTTGGACCATTTTTAAACACATCTACCCACTCGTACACCCTTATTTCGAAATTGCAGTCCTCTCTATAGTGTTGCAGCATTCCTCTATGAATTGAACGAGGTATCACATCCTCCGAATACAAAAACCTTGTGATTGCCCTCTGTTCTTATACGGTGCAAACAGCTAATGGCGTCGCAATTTGTTTCATGCTGTCCGTCCGCTTAAGCACTCCATGCCATCTATTGAGCATGTCTAAACATCCTCTAAGAATATATCTTCCCTGTGCGTGAGTTTGAAATGCTTAGGATATTCATTTAATGAAATACTGTCAATTTGTTGTTAGCTTGTGAACGATTTAGGTAACACATTTTTGGCACTTTCACATACCCGAGCACTGAAGATTTCTTGTTGTTTCAAAGGTATGCTGTACTGCACTGCAGCACAAGCACACACAACTTGAAAAAAACGTTTTGTAAAAAACTTCTACGCTGGGAACGCATATCCAAATTGTATGAAATCTGGCAAACCATATGCGAGCGTGTTGAAATTTATGCTATCACCCGTACCATTCTCCGGAAATTTCCCGAAATGTGCTGCAGTCACTTGGACTTTTTATGCCACACACTTATTAGCTTGGTGCAAAAGATGTTACCTTGGATCAAAGTGCAACGCAAAATTTATTTTTGTTCTACTTATCACGTATACAGTCAAATGGACGTCCCTTAGTGTAACGAATGCTGACGCGAAGATACCTTCAGAACGGCTTTTTCCAGATTTTCTTGATTCCATTTCGGTACATTAATCTCTTTGCCCAGCACCATGAATGCAGCCTTCACCTTGACTTTTTGAACAGTACTGCTCTAAAAGGGAGGACAGGCATCGACGTTTGTAAAAGAAGAAATCTTCCGTTCCAGCCCACTACCTATGCCCCAATACTTTGCTTCACCTACCGGTGGATTTCGTAGTTGTGTGTATACTCTCATACCCTTACCTTTCAGGTACTTAAATTGCTCCTCTGGAGCGGAATAAGAACTACTATCAAGATTGTAGTAAAGTAAAATTTTCTCAAAAAATAAATTTGGGTTTCTGGCATTTGAAGACCCTCTTAAGTAATATAACAACGTCACTACTTTATGAACTTTGATATAAGAATGGGTCGGTTCGGTGATTACTGAGCAGGTATTGCGAAAATGAATTCCACTTCTCTGTACTATAACAATTTCGTTCAAAGAAAGATATTTTTGTGGGCAATTATCTCCACTTACCGATTACAATGCATGAAGACAAGTCCTTCCTCATTCTTGTTAAAGGAGTTTACCCCTCTTAATTTAGGATAACGTCAAAAGACTTTGAGCAAACAGATAGTGGTTAACTTTATTACATACATTATTTTTCAAAGTAATATTTGGTGAGTATTTGTTTGATTGGAGTAAACAGATTTCTTCAGTAAAGCGAAGCGGTTGGTTGTTCGACAAGAGTTTTTACAGAGAAGGGCGATGTTCAGCCAAACAGCGTAAAGTAAAACGAAATATCCCTTCGATATACTATTCGACGGACGAATGTTAAGTAGTGCTGTACAAACGAGATATATGCATCTCTAATTCGACTGTTTTGTTCAGATATTCGCATTAAAGGAGTACTGGTACACATAAACTAATGCATAAGACTGATATGACGAGGAATGCTCCTGGTGTTTTCGGCCATAGGACAATTCTACTGGAATTGTGTTTAAAACCAGCTTGTAATTTCAGAACACCGAAGGCCCTGCAAAATTTTCCTCCCCGTAATGTAATTTAAGCGAGCAATAGTTGCTCTTATCCAAGGAACATAATAAATTATACTAAGAAAGATATTGAAATATGGTTGAATATATATTATTTAATAATCTCCGCATGATTGTGTTAAAGCTATTTCAAAGGATCCGAAAAAGTTGGATTTTCCGCTCGGAATTTGTGACTTCCCTTGTCGGTTTATTTCCCTTGTTCGTAAAGGAATTTTCCACTCAGCATTGGGTTTTTTTCCATTTTCGGTTTACTTCAGTTTTTGAAACTGCATTCCTTGATATTCATATCTATAAAACAGAAAAACCACACCCAAAGTAATAAACATGAATTTTCATTTCCAAATTAAAAGAGAATCAAAAGAAAATAGTATTACAGTTGGGATATGGCAGCTTCCCTGCTGACTGAATGGGTGCACGTAAACACTTAACCGTACTGGCAAAATCCTGGATAAAACCGTATGTGTAGCAGGAATCAGCACATGCAGTCCCAAAACACACCCGCTCAAAAGGCTCATAACTTCACCGATTGTTCCTGGAATATTCCGTACCATGCTGTAGGATTTTCTGTTTGACACTTGTGAATCGTGATGTTAAAGATACAGACATTATCCACTGCAACAAATGAAAGAAAAGGAGGAGAACTTAAAGAAACGCCCCCCCCCCCCCCCCCCATCAATAAAAAATAAATAAAGGTGGAATGTAATTTTATGGAATTTTCTTGTTTAAATTGGAGCCCATAGAGCAACATTTCTTGAAATAAACATGATCTCAGGGTCATTAATATGTCTTATTTCATGTTACAAGTATGCACTGTAAAATCAAGACAAGATTGGTTGTACCATCATGTCTTTTTTTCTGACCTACAATAAAATACCGTAGCCAAATATTTTTTCAACGAAACAGTCATTCGGAATTTTTATTTATTTATTTTTTTTTGGTTGGAGGTTTAACGACCACCATGAGCAACTCAATGGGCTATAAGCAGTCGCCCGTCCCTAATTTAGGGTCACTGGCTCCAGGGAAGTGAGAGAGCCAGCGCCGTAAGACAAATACAACATCCATGCCTTACCAGGATTCAAACACGGACCCCTTTCGGACGAATGATCAGAGGCCGACGCTTAGACCACTGCCTTCAAAATAAACCTTTATTAGTCTAAAAGCAAGGTACATGTGATACGCTTCAGTCACATGAGACTGTATTAAAAGAGACGAGGCCAAGAAGTCTCAACACAAAAGAAAGGAGGAAAGAAAACTGGTAACGTCAGAACAAGATTAAAATATATACAGATAAAAAAGGAACACAGGAAAAAAAAACACACACACATTACAAAACCCAAACCCCAGAGTAAGGGAAGAAAACACATTCCAAATACTAGTACATAGCAGCGCGAACACAAAGGTGACAGGTATAAAACAAAACAACAATACAACACAACACATATTGACTGACACTGCAAGACAGCGACAGGAGAAACAAAACTGTATTTCTGAAAACATGCAGCAGTGGCCAAAACATTAGTACAAGAAGAACATAAAAAACAAAAAAAAACGTGCACATAAAGAGGGGTGTCAACCAACCGCTATAACTAAAAACGAAATACGAAGTGACGCATGTATGTCAGGAGGAACACTGTACAGAAGAATACATGATAATAAGGGGAAAAACCGCTGCATCACACAAAATAAATGTAGCCAAACAGGCACACGAGGTTCACAAAAAAAAATCGCACTCAATTCAAATTTCATACTCAAAACAAGAGGTCGCGCGTTGACAAACCCCGGTAGCCGACGTGGCGCTATAGAGAGAATCACGCGGAAACAAGATCGCATAGCATCATAACACATTGAAAACAACACAAAGTACGTCCAGTCGTACACGGCAACAGAAGGCTGTGCCGAGAAAAAATACAATATTACAGGAAAAACCCAGACAGGAGGAACACGAAGCAAGACGTAGAACCCTAGCTTGAGTGCAAAGAAACACAAAAACGAAAACACAAAAAGTGCACTTAAAACATAATCAAAGACAAAACTGCCTCAATTGACTACTTCACTACACATGTAGTCACATACAGTCAAGAAAAAAACAAGAGGCACAGTAAAAAAAGCACAAGGCAAATAGTGCGTTGATCAACTCCTTGGGTCAACGTAACCCAAGAGACAAGATACGCAAGAGAAGCACACTGTATAGATAACGAGAGATAAGGCTGAGTACTCAATGAAAAAACACAACGAGACCATCAGGGCCACACTAAGTAATTCAAAGTTCATAAAAAACAAAGCAAAACAAGTGAACATGAAACACAGGGCATGAGAAAAAAAGGCTACGTAAACTGAGGAGCCAACTGAAACACGAAAGTAGAACATGCACAAACAAGTAAAAAACAAGATTATCATATTAGCCGTATAGGTAAAATGCAATCACAGTATTAAAAAACTCACACAGGAGGAGAGCGAGTAGGACAGCCGCCATCCGAACAACTAAACCAAACACGTGCAAAAAGCAAGAGCAATTACAAATACACGGGAATACCACATACAGGAAACACAGTACAAAAAAGAAGATCAGGAACAACAACAAAGAAATAAGCACAAAAGAAACACAACACTCCAAAAAAAAACTTTGCAAAACTAGACAATACAGACTAGCTCAACTTAAAACAACAACACCCAACAAGCATCACACTATACCAAACAATAACACTGATCACAAACAAGTGGTGGCCAACCAGTACAACAAAACACCAAAACAAGAAATGCGTTGACCAACAACTGTGGCCGACGAAATCATAGAAAGCAAGCACACAATAATACGTAGACAAACAACTCAAAAAAAATACCGACACAAAAAAAAAACAATAACCGATTGCACAGCACCACCAAGAACCAGAAAAAAAATACTCACAGAACACAGGAACACAAATGCCCACGGACTCCGGACAGAAAAAAGTCAAAGCAACTAGCTGTAAAAATCCAATCACAGCGCAAAACGGCAAGAACATTTAGACAAAGAGGCCGAGGCCGCTAGTAAGAGGAAAAGTATAGAAAAGCATTATCCAAGAAAGAATATACCGACCAGTAGAATGAGCTAACAAAGCACAGGGGAAAAAACAACAAAAAGACCGGAATCTCAAGGAAGCAAAACAGTACAACATCACCAAAGGGCCATCAAAAACAAGAAAAGGAAAACGGCAAAAAAAATTAAAAGGAAAAACAACAGGATCAGAGGAAAAGAATGAATACAAGGGAAAAAAACCTGCAGCTCAATCAAAAACAGAACAAGACAACAACCCGGAAAAGCAAAAACAAACAAAGTGAAGAAAACAGTACACCTAAACAAAAACAAGAAAAAAAACTGATCAAACGAATTGAATCAACCCATGCTCAACCCGAAACCATGGGAGGTGGGGGGAACAGATCGAGAAGAAAGCAGGAACTGCCTGCCGGGCCAGAGTTATTTCGTACTCAAGTTAGATGACGAACTTGATCGAGAAACGAAACCTACGGCACAGAAAAACTCTCGCAGGATGATATCGACGAAGAGCAGGCCGATCAACACTGGTATGATAGTACAAATAAATAGTCAGTTTGGCCTGCAAAAATAAAAACGCGCAAACTGGATTGTGAACAGCAGCGGAAGGATGATGACGGTGAAGAAAATAGTAATGTGAAACAGAGTGAAAGGAAGGACAGACCTTGGAGAGAAGAGCAAACATCAACGAAAAAAGAGGCTGTAAAACTAAACAGGAGTCATATGCGTGAAGAACATCACAGAGCGTTGAACAGAAAAAACACAAAGGAGAAGACGGGCGACCAAAACGATGAAGAGTTCGTGGTGTGAGCAAGCGGCGATGAAGATGTAGCCAATGAATATCAGTTGCTTTTGGGGAAGCCAGAGAAATGTGTGAATCGACCCATGTCTGAGAGGTTTCATCAGGAGGCACAAAAGGAATAGCGAGAGGTGCTCTAAAATAAGTAAGAAAGTGGCGGTACAAGAGTTTTGCAGTAACTTGATGCACCAGAAAGGGAACATCATTCAAATAAACCAGAAAAGGAAGGCAAGGGGACGCCGAAGAAGAAACAATTAACCCAAAAGAATTCACGAGGGACGGGTAAAGGCGTTGAAGCTGAAAATGAAGCAACCGGAGTTGGGCGCGATGTAAGGGAGTGCCAGCAAGAGGTGGGTCGATTTGGGAAAGAGACTTCCAGTGGAGAGAAGCATCTACAAGTTGGGATACCTGTACCACGCCACTGGCGAACCAGGTGCAGAAGCATAAGTACGGTGAAGAGGGAGAACGGAGTGCAGAAGAGTAAAAGAGAGGTTCCGCAAGCAGATCATTAGTTGAGGTAGGTGGGAGACGGACGGGACATAAGGAATGCCAAAGGGAAAAAATGGTGCGATAAGTATCGTTAAAGTGATCTGGAATGAGGGGGAACAGATCCATACGGAGGAAAGTAGCGAGAGTGAGAAACGGACTGCGAGGGAAAAGTAAAGTATCAACAATAGTAAGCGATGAAATCTGAGGATGAGAAAAAGAACGGAGAAAGGTCTGAAGATGAATAGCATTAAATTTTTGAAAAAGATCTGGGAGGGCAAGACCTCCAAAGAACAGAGGAAGGACGAGAGTAGAACGATGAACCCAGTGAACTTTATTCCAGATGAAATCTGTAATCAAACGTTGAGCGGATTGGAGAAAAATGGGCGAGGGAAAATAAGCGAACCACGAATGTGTCAGAATGGGAAGAAGAAAGGAAGAAATCAGATGTGCTCTGCTAAAAAAGGACAAAAAGGTTTGAACCGGCAAAAAGGAGCAAGACGGCGATTGAGCTGCTGAACCAAAGGAATCCATGTGGCATCAGCAACCGCCAAGGGATTTCCAACGTACACACCAAGAAGTTTAATGACCGAGGATGACCAACGGGCACCCCAAGGGCGATCACCGTGTGCCACCCACGATCCGGCCCACAGACCGACAGAGTTAGACATATTAAGTTCGGAACCGGAAATTGAAGCATACTCAAGATAAGCAGAAAGGACAACACCGAAAGAACGTTCAGTGCGAAGAAAGAGAGTGAGGTCATCAGCATATGCAGACTACAATATGCGGTGGTGACGAGTAGGAGCAATACTGCGAGGAATCACAGAAAACAAACGAGAACGCAGACAAATTAAGAGAGGTTCAAATGCAAGCGTAAAAGGTTGACCCGAAAGGGGACAACCCTGCCGGATCCCGTTGTCAAAGGGGATGGTAGCTGTCATGAATGTGGAAGTGCGAATACGGAAAGAAGAGTAAGAGTAAAGATTAATAAGAGCTTGACAGAAAAGAGTAGGAAAGCCAAAATGACGAAGAACAGCAAAGAGATAAGAGTGATTAATAGAGTCAAAAGCTTGTTTCTGATCAATATTAAAAATTGCGAGAGGTTCGGAAAGTTGGGAAGCAAGAAAATATAAGTTGCGAATGGTGGAAATGTTGGTAGTAATCGAAGGGAGGGAATAGTGTAAGTTTCATCGGGGCGGATTAAATGCTGCAAGATGGGATTGAGGCGATAAGCGAGAATTTTAGCAAAGGTTTTGTAGTCAGTATTAAGAATAGAGATAGGACGCCAGTTAGAAAAAAGACCAAGGTTTCCGGTTTTGGAGATGAGACGGAGAAGAGCAAAAGTGAAATCAGAAGACTGAAAATTTGAAGAAGTAAAAACAGCATTAAAACAAGCAACCAGAAGCGGGAGGAGAGAAGAAAGAAACTTCTTATAAAATGAGAGCGGAAGACCGTCCGCGCCAGGGGAAGAACGGTCATTCAGACTGAAAGTTGCAGAGCGGACTTCAGAAGGAGAGATAGGAGGAACAAGAGAGTATTGAAAAAAACAATGTGGAACCTGAGGGAGGACATGAAGAAGAGGGGAGGTATCTGCAGGAGAAAAGAGTCGGTATTGAAAACGATCAGAATAATGGGAAAAAGTAAGTTCACAGATACGATAAGTGTCGGTAACTGTAGATCCGTCAGGTAGTGAAAGAAAGGAAATTGTGTTGCTTTTAACATGACACTCCTCAAGGGACTTTAAACTAGAAAAGGGTCGTCATGAAACCGCAAATGAGTGAATTTCAGACGAGTAATGGCTGTTGAAGCAAAAGTAAACAGAATACGACGAAGTTGAGTTTGAAACACGGGAAAAGAAGGATCAGAAGGAGAAATAGTCTGCAATTTACGACGGAGAACATCAATATCTTGAAAGCGAGAAGTACGGGAAGAGAAAGAAAACTGACGTGCGAAAGAAATAATCGAAATTTTCGTGGAAAGCCACAGAGTCACTAGGTCATCAGACGAAAAAATTGTTGCACAGAAGACGAGATCATAGAGCGAATTTCAGCACAGAAAACAGGATCAGTTAAAACTGAATCGTCGCGCGACCAGGTTGGGGAAGGGGGAACAGAGGAAGAATGCAAAAAAAGTTTTCAAAGAACGGAGCGATGATCTGACGAAACGGAAGTGTGATGAGTAACTGCAACTAGAGATGAATGGAGAAAACTGGAAACATAGAATCTATCTAGGCGTGCTGCGACACAGCGTGAAGCATCCGGGGAGAACCAGGCAAATTCCTTGGACCGGGGATGGAGGGAACGGAATGCATCAATCAAATCAAAATTAACAACAAGTTGAGTGAGATTGGAAACAAGGTCGGAACGGCTTTTGGTTGAACCATCTCGGTCAAAACCGGAGTGCAAAGTGCAATTGAAATCGCCTGCAACAATGACTGTATCATTCGGATGGAGGGTCAAAAGGATAGAAGAAAGATGTTGGAGGAGAGTTTCTGCATCCGTAGCAGATTGCGGAATATGGATATTGAAAACATGAATACGTTTAGAAAAAAAACAAAAAGAAATATGTTGAAAAGAACCCAGCAGACTCTGTGACTCAACAATACCAGAAAGGGAAGAATGAAAACGCACATAAAACGCTATAGCGGTACCAGACCTGAGATGGGTCCGGTAATTATCATAAAAAATGTACGGCCAGCGTCTCCAGCAGGAACACCCGGCATCCAAGGAACAGTTCGTCTCCTGGAGAAGATGGATATTAGCCCCCAGGTAACGAACGTCCTCCTAAACCAAAGCATTCGCCGCAGTAGACGCAAGCCCTCTACAATTAAAGCTAAGTAGTGTTAACAAGGACATCACTGGTAGGTTGCATATAGCCTTCCAGTTTAGCCCTCAAAATCTTGAGAAAGTATCCCAGACGGCGAGCATATTGCTCAGTCCCGCCAGGCAAAGTAACATTAGTTATAAATGCATGGAACTGGTTTATCTGTGCAATCATTTCAGGCAGCAAGTGAAGCTTACTCTTAATGCAAGGTAGTGTGATCAACTTCGCCTTACGCGGGAGAGGGGTCAATGCATACAGATCAGATAAGGTAAGAGGGTGCAAAGGCACCGCAAGTTCTTCAAACATAGTAGAAATGTCAAGAAGTGTAGGAGAAGGAGAATCATCGTCAGAGTCAACCATTGCAGTGTCATTAGGATCAGGGGCGACCGTGTCCATAACATCCTCATCCTGGAGACATGCGAATCGGTTCGAAACTAGTAATTCAGAATTTGGCTCATGATGGCTAGGCGAACCCGAGGTACAATGGGCTGGTTTCTTGGACCGAAGACGTTGAGACGAACGGGAAGAGCGAGTAGAAACACCAGGTGAGCTGGGGCGTTTACGTTGTGATTTAGGTGCAGACACTTCCAGCGATGGAAAATCCTCATTGGAGGGCTCCAAACCATCCAGTACGACGACAGGAACCGGGAGGGAAGGAACGACTGGAGAAACAGCAGGCAGAATTGATGAACGTAGAATATGAGCAGGTGCCTCAGCGGCCTGCACAACATCCGCAGGGGCAGCGGCCACCGGAACTGTAGTAGCTAATGAAGAATCAGATCTAGCACCAGGAGTAGCATGAGGACAAGCAGAAGCGAGATGACCTTCCCCTTTAGAGCGGAAGCACTGAACCCCTGCAAAAAGATTAAAAATGTACGTCCGGGTATCAGTGACTACTTCCAGAGTTGTAGGGCGTTCCGCAATTGACTGAGAAGTTGGAAAAATAACCCGGTACTGGCGGCGTCTACCCTGCACATGTTTCAGGGGGGAATCACGGGCTGTAGCTGGAAGAATCTTGGTCACTCCCACAACACGACCCATCGTGTTGAGGGCATCAATCAACGAGAGAATCAGGAACAGCCGTTGGTGCAGGAGAGAGGGTCACCGTAACTGGTCTTTGGGCTGCAGCGACAGGTTGTAGATGAAAGGACCTAATATCAACCACATGAACTATAATTAAATCTACTGCTTGCTGGTGGGTGAAGTGAACAACAATCCCTCCACACAAGCGAATAATGGACACATTGCTTTCGGCTGGAACGACCTTCGACACAGCATGCAGATACTGGGTGACGGGGTGTCACGCAAAGCAGGAATGAAAACACTTAATAATAGGGCAGACGACAACTGCTTACCTTGCGGTGAATCACTTGGAAGAATAATTTTCAACGCCGATGCTACACGTTTAAAATGTGGTGCAGAATCACTAGAAATATATGAGGTACTTGCCACAGCTTGTGCGAACGACGTTGAAGTAGAACTAGCAGAACCAGGAATATTAGAAGCAGCCGGCACACGGGTGGTCAGAAGCACAGTCTCTGGAAGACCAGCAGGACTAGTCGACGCAACATTCCCCGAAGAAGGCACAGAACTAAGAAGCGAAGACATATCCGCAATCGACGAAGCAGCTTTAGACAACGGTGACTTATTCACCGTGGTAGTGGACATTCTCGACCACTGGTCCACCAGAACTCATGCGTCGTAACTGACGACACATGAAAATGAAAAAAAAAATAATGAGCACCCACTCGGCACTCAGCCTCACTGCTCGTGAAGCGAGGGTACGAAACACTGCAACTAAAACACAAAACGACGAAATAACACAAAAAGAACAAGTAAACAAACGAACGTTGACTTCTACGCAGGAGCCGAAAAAATGCGACTTGTCTGTTCAACGACCACTGCGCCACCAGGGCGGCTCATTCGGAATCATTTTATGCTTTCAAATATTTGTTGTAGAGGCCTGCGTAATCCAGTTAGAAGCGAACATGTGCCATTTCTTCAGAGGTAAACTTAAGGGAATTCCTATTACATTTTTTTTCATGATGTGAGTATTTAAAAGACCATATATATGCACTGGCGGAAAGTGAAAAAATAACACCAAGAAGGAATTGGCGGACGATCATGAAATTTACATACGTTAATGGAGTCGAGTTTACGTAGCTGTGATGCTAATTTCGGGATCAACCGGTGAGCGCTTACGCCACAGCACGGCATAATATGCAATTTATCTTCGGTTGTATTTAAATAGTACGGCGAAGTGAATGTAATCAGTCGTCGGCGTATGGACACGTGCGAATACCCTGAAGAAGGTGCAATGCTTGGACTGGAAGACGTGTAAGATTTCAGCAGTTATCGGACTTTCAGCGAGTTCGTCTATTCGGACTCCGCGAGGCGGGGTGGCCGTGTCGTCGTATTGCGGAGCGAATTGGACGGGAAGTACCGGTGGTGGTACGATGGTGGCGTAGATGGTCCGAGGAACATTATTACACGAGAAGACGAGCGACCGGGAGTCACAGACGGACTGATGAGCGGACCGATCGAAGCATAAGAAGACCGGCGTTGTCAAGCAGAACATCTACTGCGACGCGAATCCGAGCCACCCTTTCACCTGAGGTGACTGGGCGAACAATCCGTAACCGTCTACTGGATGCAGGACTACGTGCACGTGTGCCTCTGGCATGTGTACCTCTGATTCCAGCCCACCGTCAGGAACTGCTGCAGTGGTGTCGCCAACGTCTGCACTGGAGAACGCAATGGCGACCTGTCGTGTTCAGCGATGAAAGCAGACTCTACTTGGGACACTCCTATGGCCGTATGCGTGTTCGCAGACGCACAGAGGAGCGCCTCCACCTGTCTTGCATCCGCCTGCGACACACAAGGATTACACCTGGTCTCCTGGTGTATGGAGCGATCAGCTGTCACTCCCGTACACAACTAGTGTTCGTACCGGGTACGTTAAACAGCACCTCCTACATCACCAACATCTTTCACCCCGTTGTTGTGCCATTTGTAAGGTCGGTTAATCTTGGTGGTTTCCCGCAAGATAACGCCCGCTCACACATGGCACGTGCAACGCAACATGCACTTCGGGGTGTGAGACAACTTCCATGGCCTGCACGTTCACCGGATTTGTCCCCCATTGAGCACATGTGAGATTTTATGGGACAACGACTTATCCGGTCTACACGGCCAGCCACGGCCAGCCACGACCATCCCCGATTTACGCGTCCAGGGAGAGGATGCTTGGAACTCAATACCCCAAACTTACATCCAACATCTGTACAACAGACTCCATGCCAGAATTACATATTGTGACGCAGTTCATGGCGGTTCCACCTCGTACTAACCATGTTACATGGAAATGTAATTTTTCAGTTTACCACCAAATACATCTGTATTTTGCCATAAAGTTTTGATCACGTTATCCTCTGTATTCCGTTATTATGCTGTATAAATTTCGTTTATATCAGACGTCCCCATCTTGTTGTTCTTTTTTCACTTTCCGCCAGTGTATATACACTGCTGGACAATTGCTAAGGACGGATCATAAACGGCTATATAGCGCATAAAAAAATAAGTGTGGTTGGATGCCAAGTGAAATAAAATAATGTCAGAATGCCAGGACATTACAAGAAGGACAATTTTTTGTGCTCTGAAATCCAGAAGGCTTTGGAACGTGTTCAAGGGACGAACAGGCCATTTTGTGCAGAATACGTAAACGTGAAAAAAATGCAATTACCGTCCGCAGGCGTTCCGGCGTAAAATGTCAATACGGGATATGGCCACCATGGAGGGCGATGCAAGTTTCCACACGTCGTGTCATGCTTTGCACAACATTATCAAGCAGCTGTTGGGGTAATTTATCCCACTCCTCTGTCAGTGCACGGATGAGGGTATCCTTGTTTATTGGAGGGCATTGGCGACCAGCAAGACTCCTCCCCAAAGTACCCCACACATTTTCAATGGGATTCAGATCTGGAGAACGTGCTGGCCATACGAGGCGTTGAATATCCTCGCTCTCAAGACACTCCTGGACAGCGACTGTTCGATGACATGTTGCATTGTCGTCCATGAAAATGAATCTATCACCGACAGCACCACGGAACATGCGAACATGAGGTAGCAGAACATCATTAATGTATCATTGGCCAGTCATAGTCCCAGTTGGAAGCACATAGAGGGACGTACGGTCATTGATCATGATGCCAGCCCATACCATGACTCTACATGTCGGATATCGGTCCCTTTCCTGTATGTTTGCTGGACAATATCCAGTACCACTATCACGACAGATCAGTTGTCGTCGACAATCAGACGATAGACTGTATCTACTCTCATCTGAGAAGAGGACAGCAGACCAGTCGTTATTAGTCCAATTGCTACGTTGATGGCACCATTGCAAACGGGTGGTACGGTGACGTCTGGACAATGGGATGCACACAACAGGACGGCGGGCGTATAGTTCTCCTTCATGCAAACGTCTGGCGACAGTTTTTCGGGAGATCCGCTTGCCAGTAGCAGCCATAAACTGATTTGCCACCTCACTAGCTGTGCTGCGCCGGTGTCTTTTTGTTCATAGCACTATGTACCGATCTTCTGCAGGTGTCGTACTGCGAACACGACCTCCCCCGTGACGTTTGCTACTCTCTCCATTTGTTTGAAATGATTTCCAAAGCCTTGAAACAACACTGTGGCTGACGTCGAACTCCCTGGCAACATCTGTTATTTTTCGCCCTTCTTCAATCTTGCCAATAATACGGCCACGCGTAAAATCATCTAAGGGATGTTGGGAAGACATACTGAAAATTGCAAGTTCGTCAATTGATTCTTTCCCTTTCAACTTTGCGTTTGAACAACAACGGTCAATAAGCGTCAAATCCTTTATATCTCTTATCAGCGCTATGACGTCACGAACAAGTTCGGCAATCCAAAATTTGCATACGCACAACACGTCTTACTGTATCCCGCACTTATGCTAATTTCCACATTTTCCTGCCTTCCATTTTATGGTTGCTATCGTTGCTATTGTCATCCGTCCTTAGCAATTGTCCGGCAGTGTATATATATATATATCATCATCATCATCATCATTGTCAACCATTATCAATGCACTGCTGGACGAAGGTCTCCCCAAGTTTCCTCCACAACGGTATGTCTTGTGCCAGTCTCCTCCATGTCATTCCCGCATACTTTCGAATTTCATCCACCCATCTTCCATGTGGTCTTCTTCTGGGTCTTTTCCTGTCCCTTGGAATCCAATCTAAAATTTCGGCTGTCCATCGATGGTCTGTTCTTCTGGCAGTATGTCCAGCCCATTGCCATTTCAGGGATTTAACTCTGATCATGATGTCTTCCACTCTTGTCATTTTTCAGATCCACGTGTTCCTCTTCTTATCTCTCCTGGTAACACCAAGCATGAACCTCTCCATGCTTCTTTGAGTTGTCTGCAGCCTTTGTATGTCTCTTTTAGCTAAGGTCCACGTCTCTGCACCATAGTAAGCACTGGAAGGATGCATTGATTAAACACTTTTCTTTTAAGACATAATGGCATATTGCTCTTGAAAATTATGCTGTTTCTTCCAATAGCTCTCCAGGCAAGTTTTGTACGCCGATTAATTTCTTTATCAATGTGACCATCACTTGATATCTGTTGTCCAAGGTATTCGTACGTGTCTGTTATCTCAAGCTTTTTTCCATCAATCGATAAATCTTCATTTCTTGTAAAAGCATTGAACATCACTTTTGTCTTCTGAAAGTACATTTTTAATCCCACTTCTTTACTCTTGTCAGCAAGTTCCTGGTTCATACTCTGTAGCTCTGATGGGGTAGTTGCAAAAATGACTATGTCATCAGCAAAACGAAGAGGGGTTAGATAATCTCCATTAATCTTTATTCCTTTGTTTTCCCAGTTCAGTGATTGAAAGACATTTTCCAATGTGGCATTAAAGAGCTTTGGAGATATGGTGTCACCTTGTCTCACTCCTTTTCCAATTTTTATGTGTGTTGTATTTTCAAACAGCCGAATCTTTGCACTTGCATTTTCATAGATGTTATTAATAATATTAATGTATGCATTTTCAATACCGCAGGATTTCAGAGCCATTGCAACTGCTGATGGTCTCACCGAATCAAAGGCGTTTTCATAATCGATAAAAGCCATGCACAATGGAAGTTCATATTCCCTCGCTCTTTCAATTAGTTCTCTCAGTACGTGGGTGGATATGATCTATTTTGCTGTAGCCACTCCCGAATCCAGCTTGTTCTCTCGGTTGAGCCATGTCCAGTGTCACCTTCAAGCGGTGTGAAAGAACTTTAGTGAAGATTTTATAAACCACTGATAGGAGGCTGATAGTTCTGTAGTTCCTGAGATCCTCAATGTCACCTTTTTTATGTAGCAAGATCATTATAGCGTTGTTCCAATCCTCAGGAATTTTCCCTTCATTAAGGCATCGAGTGAAAATTTGGGCGAGTACTGTTTCGATTTCTCCACTTGCTTCTTGTATGATGGCTACAGTAATTCCATCTTCTCCTGGAGCTTTTCCCCGCTTCATGTTCTTGATTGCATGTGCAACTTCTGCTGGAAGGACTGGAAGAACTCTGGTACTGGTACCTTTCATGATGTCTGGAGTACATGTATCATCCCTTTCATATAATTTGGAGTAGAAATCTTTCACTCTTGTCAAAATTTCGCCTCTATTTCTTGTTACAGAACCATCTCCTTTCCTCAGTGCCATAATCTGTTTTTTCCCTTACTGAGATGTCCCTTTGCTATATTTAGGCTTTGATTGTTTTCAATTGCTTTCCTTACTAGTTCACAGTTGAATTTCCTTACGTCTTCAGTGATACTTTTTCGTACTGTCTTGCATAGCTCTATATATTCCACTTTGGAAGTCACATCTTCTTTAGTTGTCCTCATCACTCTTCTTTTTTGCATCAACATTTTGGTTTTTCCTGATAATTTGTTCACATGCAATTTGTTCTTAGACCCAGCTAATTTTGCTTCTGTTTCCATAAGAGCTTTGGTTACTTTTCTGGTAACTTCAGAAATATCCACTTCTTCTGATGGTAGGCCTTCTAAAGCAGAGAACCTGTTCTTCAGTTCCAATTTGAAGGTATTATGGTGTTTTTTAAGGTTGGTTATATCAATATAATTTGTTTGTCTTATGAGCTTGCTACGTTCGATTTTAGTGTTGAGGTGCATCTTACATCTCACCAATCTATGGTCACTGCCTGTGTTGAACTTGTTTAGCACACTGCAGTCTTCTATGACGAATTTTTTGTTACACATAATAAAATCAATTTCACTTCTTGTCCCATTTGGATGTCTCCATGTCCATTTCCTGTGTGGCGTTTTCTTGAAAAAGGAGTTCAAGATGAAAAACCCTTCTGCCTCTGCAAATTCTACGAGAGTATTTCCACGCTGGTTTCTGTTGCCGTGACCGAATTTACCTACTGAAGTTTCATTCTGTTGCCGTTGCCCTATTTTTGCATTGAAATCTCCCATAATTATCTTCAAGTGCTGCTTACCTTTATTATTTAGATCACGAATTTCCTCATAAAATTCTTCAATTTCTTCTTCAGCATGACTTGTGGTGGGTGCATAAGTTTGAATAATCTGAGCCTGGTATCTTCTCGAGAGTTGGATAACGAGTCGTGCAGCTCTGTCAGAGGAACTTTCAACTTCTACAACTTTATCCTTCAGTTTCTTGTTTATTATAAATCCAACACCACTAGTTCTGCCAGTATCTGTCCCACTATAGTAGAAGAAATGTCCACTTTTCAGTTCGATGAGATCTTCGCCTTTTCTCCTTACCTCACTTAGCCCGACGATGACCCACTTGATCCTTTGTAGTTCCTCTTCCAATTCAAGAAGCCTTGAATCAGAAGATAGGGAGCGTCCGTTATATGTAGCCAAGGTTAGCATCAGATGGCAGCCTAGTCCGGTCCTCCGTGGATTTTTAGCACCCTCTGCCTTAATTTCGCACTGGCCGCTACCTTGACCCAGTACATTCCAGCTGCCGGAGACTGAGGACAAAGATTTAAGTTGTGGAGTCATTTTGGAGGGATTTGGCCATAACTCACCACGCTGGCCAAGCGGGTTGGTGAGTGCGGGATAGCATTTCCTCTAATCCCGATGGTATAGTTATACCGCTATTGGCGGTCGTCAGAGCCCCTTTAGTGGGAACAGGATGTACCACGAGAAGGCGGGGTTGACATTTGTCAAGGAGAGGCTGTGATGTTACGCATCACCTGACCTTACATCCCAACTGACGTATATAAAGTACTTTATCATTCAGAGGGAAATGAAGCCCAAGTAACTCAATACATCAATAGATTGAGGGAAGCAGAGAATACCCAAACGCAGGATAGCCAAACGCTATGATTTCCTCTAGTCTAAGGGATTATAAACAAGTTAATTCATATTATCAGAAAGTGTGTTTTTTAAGTGCGTGAAAGTTTGTGGTTCAGTTTGAGTTAGATATAATGCTTCTGAACCTACTGAAGGTGTTTAGATGAATTTTATCTACTCTTCACTACGCATCACCTGACCTTACATCATATATATATATATATATATATATATATATATATATACAAGCTGTATTCAGGAGTGGCTACAGCACAATAGATCATATCCATGTGCTGAGAGAACTAATTGAAAGAGCGAGGGAATATGAACTTCCATTGTGCATGGCTTTTATCGATTATGAAAAAGCCTTTGATTCGGTGAAACTATCAGCAGTTACAATGGCTCTGAAAACCAGCGGTATTGAAGATGCATACATTAATATTATTAATAACATCTATGAAAATGCAAGTGCAAAGATTAGGCTGTTTGAAAATACAACACACATAAAAATTGGAAAGGGAGTGAGACAAGGTGACACCATATCTCCGAAGCTCTTTAATGCCACATTGGAGGGTGTTTTTCAGTCACTGAGCTGGGAAAACAAGGGGATAAAGATTAATGGAGATTATCTAACCCACCTTCGTTTTGCTGATGACGTAGTCATTTTTGCAACTAGCCCATCAGAGCTGCAGAGTATGATCCAGGAACTTGCTGACAAGAGTAAAGAAGTGGGATTAAAAATGAACTTTCAGAAGACAAAAGTGATGTTTAATGCTTTTACAAGAAATGAAGATTTATCGATTGATGGAGAAAAGCTGGAGATAACAGACACGTACGTTTATCTTGGACAGCAGATATCAAGTGAGGGTCACATTGATGAAGAAATTAATCGGCGTACAAAACTTGCCTGGAGAGCTTTTGGAAGAAACAGCATAATTTTCAAGAGCAATATGCCATTATGTCTTAAAAGAAAAGTGTTTGATCAATGCATCCTTCCAGTGCTTACGTATGGTGCAGAGACGTGGACCTTAACTAAAAGAGACATACAAAGGCTGCAGACAACTCAAAGAAGCATGGAGAGGTGCATACTTGGTGTAACCAGGAGAGATAAGAAGAGGAACTCGTGGATCCGAAAAATGACAAGAGTGGAAGACATCATGATCAGAGTTAAATCCCTGAAATGGCAATGGGCTGGACATACTGCCAGAAGGACAGATCATCGATGGACAGCCGAAATTTTAGATTGGATCCCAAGGGACAGGAAAAGACCCAGAAGAAGACCACATGGGAGATGGGTGGATGAAATTCGAAAGTATGCAGGGGTGACATGGAGGAGACTGGCAGAAGACAGACCGTTGTGGAGGAAACTTGGGGAGACCTTCGTCCAGCAGTGGATTGATAATGGTTGACAATGATGATGATGATATATATATATATATATATATATATATATATATATATATATATATATATATATATTTATATATATATATATATATATACTGCTGGGTCTAAGAACAAATTGCATGTGAACAAATTATCAGGAAAAACCAAAATGTTGATGCAAAAAGAAGACAGATGAGGACAACTAAAGAAGATGTGACTTCCAAAGTGGAATATATAGAGCTATGCAAGACAGTACGAAAAAGTATCACTGAAGACGTAAGGAAATTCAACTGTGAACTAGAAAGGAAAGCAATTGAAAACAACCAAAGCCTAAAGAAAGCAAAGGGACATTTCAGTAAGGGAAAAAAACAGATTATGGCACTGAGAAAAGAAGATGGTTCTGTAACAAGAAATAGAGGCGAAATTTTGACAAGAGTGAAAGATTTCTACTCCAAATTATATGAAAGGGATGATACATGTATTCCAGGCATCATGAAAGGTACCAGAGTTCTTCCAGTCCTTCCAGCAGAAGTTGCACATGCAATCAAGAACATGAAGCGGGGAAAAGCTTCAGGAGAAGATGGAATTACTGTAGACATCATACAAGAAGCAAGTGGAGAAATCGAAACAGTACTCGCCCAAATTTTCACTCGATGCCTTAATGAAGGGGAAATTCCTGAGGATTGGAACAACGCTACAATGATCTTGCTACATAAAAAAGGTGACATTGAGGATCTCAGGAACTACAGACCTATCAGCCTCCTATCAGTGGTTTATAAAATCTTCACTAAAGTTCTTTCACTCCGCTTGAACGTGACACTGGACATGGCTCAACCGAGAGAACAAGCTGGATTTAGGAGTGGCTACAGCACAATAGATCATATCCACGTACTGAGAGAACTAATTGAAAGTGCGAGGGAATATGAACTTCCATTGTGCATGGCTTTTATCGATTATGAAAAAGTCTTTGATTCGGTGAAACCATCAGCAGTTGCAATGGCTCTGAAATCCTGCGGTATTGAAGATGCATACATTAATATTATTAATGACATCTATGAAAATGCAAGTGCAAAGATTCTGCTATTTGAAAATACAACACACATAAAGATTGGAAAATGAGTGAGATAAGATGACACCATATCTCCGAAGCTCTTTAATGCCCCATTGGAAAATGTCTTTCAATCACTGAACTGGGAAAACAAAGGGATAAAGATTAATGGAGATTATCTAACCCACCTTCGTTTTGCTGATGACATAGTCATATTTGCAACTACCCCATCAGAGCTACAGAGTATGATGCAGGAACTTGCTGACAAGAGTAAAGAAGTGGGATTAAAAATGAACTTTCAGAAGACAAAAGTGATGTTCAATGCTTTTACAAGAAATGAAGATTTATCGATTGATGGAGAAAAGCTGGAGATAACAGACACGTACGTTTATCTTGGACAGCAGATATCAAGTGAGGGTCACATTGATGAAGAAATTAATCGGCGTACAAAACTTGCCTGGAGAGCTTTTGGAAGAAACAGCATAAATTTCAAGAGCAATATGCCATTATGTCTTAAAAGAAAAGTGTTTGATCAATGCATCCTTCCAGTGCTTACGCATGGTGCAGAGACGTGGACCTTAGCTAAAAGAGATATACAAAGGCTGCAGACAACTCAAAGGGTCATGGAGAGGTGTATGCTTGGTGTAACCAGGAGAGATAAGAAGAGGAACACGTGGATCCGAAAAATGACAAGAGTGGAAGACATCATGATCAGAGTTAAACCGCTGAAATCTCAATGGGCTGGACATACTGCCAGAAGAACAGACCATCGATGGACAGCCGAAATTTTAGATTGGATTCCAAGGGACATTAAAAGACCCAGAAGAAGACCACATGGAAGATGGGTGGATGAAATTCGAAAGTATGCGGGAGTGACATGGAGGAGACTGGCACAAGACAGACCGTTGTGGAGGAAACTTGGTTAGACCTTCGTCCAGCAGTGGATTGATAATGGTTGACAATGATGATAATGATGATATATATACACTGCCGGACAATTGCTAAGGACGGATGACAATAGCAACAATAGCAACCATAAAATTGAAGGCAGTAAAATGTGGAAATTAGAATAAGTGCGGGATACAGTAAGACGTGTTGTGCGTATGCAAATTTTGGATTGCCGAACTTGTTCGTGACGTCATAGCGCTGATAAGAGATATAAAGGATTTGACGCGTATTGACCGTTGTTGTTCAAACGCAAAGTTGAAAGGGAAAGAATCAATTGACGAACTTGCAATTTGCAGTATGTCTTTCCGACATTACCTAGATGATTTTACGCGTGGCCGTATTATAGGCAAGATTGAAGAAGGGCGAAAAATAACATATGTTGCCAGGGAGTTCGACGTCAGGAACAGTGTTGTTTCAAGGCTTTGGAAATCATTTCAAACAAATGGAGAGTGTAGCAAACGTCACGGGAGAGGTCGTGTTCGCAGTACGACACCTGCATAAGATCGGTACATAGTGCTATCAACAAAAAGACACCGGCGCAACACTGCTAGTGAGGTAGCAAATCAGTTTATGGCTGCTACTGGCCAGCGGATCTCCCGAAAAACTGTCGCCAGATGTTTGCATGAAGGAGGACTATACGCATGCCGTCTTGTTGTGTGCATCCCATTGTCCAGACGTCAACGCACCGCCCGTTTGCAATGGTGCCATCAACTTCGCAATTGGACTGATAACGACTGGTCTGCTGTCTTCTTCTCAGATGAGAGTAGATACAGTCTATCGTCTGATTGTCGACGACAACTGATCTGGCGTGATAGTGGTACTGCATATTGTCCAGCAACCATCCAGGAAAGGGACCGATATCCGAAATGTAGTGTCATGGTATGGGCTTGCATCATGATCAATGGTCGTACGTCCCTCTATGTGCTTCCAACTGGGACTATGACTGGCCAACGATACATTAATTATGTTCTGCTACCTCATGTTTGCATGTTCCGTGGTGCTGACGGTGATAGATTTATTTTCATGGACGACAACGCAACATGTCATCGAACAGTCGCTGTCCAGCAGTGTCTTGAGAGCGAGGATATTCAACGCCTCTTATGGCCAGTACGTTCTCCAGATCTGAATCCCATGGAAAATGTGTATGATGCTTTGGAGAGGAGTCTTGCTGGTCGCCAATGCCCTCCAATAAAAAAGGACACCCTCATACGTGCACTGACAGAGGAATGGGATAAATTACCCCAACAGCTGCTTGATAATTTTGTTGTGCAAAGCATGACACGACGTGTGGAATCTTGCATCGCCCTCCATGGTGGCCATATCCCGTATTGACATCTTACGCCGAAACGCCTGCGGACGGTAATTGCATTTTTTTCACGTTTACGTATTCTGCACAAAATGACCTGTTTGTCCCTTCAACACGTTCCAAAGCCTTCTGGATTTCAGAGCACAATAAATTGTCTTTCTTGTAATGTCCTGGCATTCTGACAATATTTTATTTCACTTGGCATTCAACCACACTTACTTTTTTAAGCCCTATATGGCCGTTTATGATCCGTTCTTAGCAATTGTCCAGCAGTGTATATATGGTCTTTTAGCTGGATTCCGGAATGGCTATAGACTTTTGATCTGATCCATGTACTGAAAGAACTAATTGAAAGTTGAAAGAGCGAGTGAATATGAACTTCCATTAGTCATGGCTTTTATCGATTATGAAATGACCTTGGATTCGCTGAAACCATCAGCAGTTGCAATGGCTTTGAAATCTTGAAGTATTGACGATGCATACATTAATAATATTCATAAAATCTATGAAAATGCAAGTGCAAAGATTTGGCTATTTGAGAATACAGTACCCATAAAAATTGGAAAGGGAATGAGACAAGTTGACACCATATCTCCCAAACTTCTTAATGCCACATTGGAAAATATCTTTCAATCACTGTTCTGGGAAAACAAAGGGATAAATATTAATGGAGATTACCTAACTCACCTTAGTTTTGCTAATGACGTAGTCATTTTTGCAACTACTCCATCAGAGCTGTAGAGTATGATCCAGGAATTTGCTGACAAGAGTAAAGAAGTAGGATTAAAAATGAACTTTCAGAAGACAAAAGGGATGTTAAGCAGTCGTCCGTTTCTAATTTAGCTTCCAGGGAAGGGAGAGAGCGAGTGCCTTTAAACAAAAAGAAACAAAAAAAAAACCCTACTATATCTCACCGGGACTGCAATCCGGAACTTTCAACGATGAATGGTCTAAAACCAGTATTAGACCTCTGCGTGTCAGGATGGCTAAAGCCATTTCAAACACGAAATTCTACATTTATGTGCAATAATTGCATCTGCGCTAAAGTCTAAAACCTTTAACATATTCGTACGTTTATCGCATATTTAAAAAAATTACATCCTGTCCACAGCATTAAATTATTTCTCATTCCAAAACATTTTTTTCGTTTGAGTTTCAGAATATCTATGTTGAAAATAATTACTCACGTTTAGCGTTTTAAGTTAAATTTAGCTGAAATGATGATAAATGTTTCTCAATAATCTGATCCGTGATAAGCTTTTAAAATAAAGAATACGAGCTTTACCTGATAATGCGCAGGCATCAATAAGAAAGAAAAAAAAATTCGAAAGAAGATTTTTAAGAATGAGTGTACGCTTTGTGAGGTGGAAATGCCGAGATGAGCAAAGTGCTAAAATCCGTTATTGTGCGAAAACAGTAAGCAGCTGCGAGCGATAAAAGACATAACACATAATTTTGTGTGCATTATTAAAATTCAAAAAATGCTCGGTTTACTAAAAGATTACAATGGATTGGTTTCACAACAAAGCGCTTTATTTCTGAAAATAACATAAAATATTTCAAAGGAAAACGGGTACTATGGGATTTTGTTCTCGATACTGATGCCAGGGGAGTGGAAAATTATTTTTCATACAAAATATTGCCATCTCTTTCTTCAAGTAAAGAAGATTTCACCGACTGGCGATTCGGCGCAGACGCTAGCTTCACCGATACTGTATTCGTAAAACGATACTTTCTTTGCGTATGTTTCAGTGCGATTGTCCGGAACAAATTACAAGCAAATGCCTATCGGCTGCTTCTCTATTTATTCCTCCTCTCACACTACGCGCGCGGCCTTGTAAGATTAAGGGTTACAAAGTTTACCTTAGGATAATTAATGCAAAATATGTAAGTGAAGCAATAGGAAATATTTGCGACGCAAGAACTTATGCTATGTATAGTATTCCCTTATGTAATATAGCTTAAATGTCAGTCACGGATAGTTGATGCAAATGAAAGATTGGTCATTTTAGCAGTTGTGGCATTTCTGAGCGAGAAAATTAGAGGGAACTCATAAATTCGGAAATTCTACAACAACAAAGCACACGGGATTTTATTTTTTCACGTTATCGATGCAAGTAGCGTATATAAATCATAAAAGGATTAATAAAATTCCGCAAATCGGGTGTGTCAGTGTTTTAATGTTTTGTTGACATGTTGTTCAAACCTTACTAAAACGCTGTTTAAAGATGCCTACCAAAGAGATATAAAAGCTACAACAATCAGTAAACGACTGTAAATCACGTGATGCGTACATAAAAATAACGTGCTCCAATTGAAATATTTGATTCTGAAAAAGTGAAGAAGTAAGATTAGTTTATGCGATACGGGATCATTTAAACATATATAGTGACTGCCTGTTGGAAAATTGAAACTTTGTATGATGAAAAAGGGAATGCTGATAATTTTATAGGGTTCAGAAATACTTAAAACTTTTTGATGACGGAATGTGTCATTGAATAACAGTTTTGAGTCTAATCAGAATATTGAGTTCAAATATCACCTGCTGGTTATAGTACGAGATGTGAAAAAAACAAATTTAGATATTTCAATAGCACTGTAGTAAAGTACAGAAAACTTGATTAACACATGGATTACTCTCAGGCGTTTAGATATCTGGTGAAAACAAAATCGAAAACATTTCTTCATTCCAGTTTTAACATTAAAAAAGGTTATCGCAAAATGGCAGAAAAAATGTGCATGAAAAAATACATTTGATGATCGTCGTAAATAGTAAAGATAATGTATTATATGCAGCTAGACTTCGACTAAGGAAGTATACTTCACAAAATATAAGAAATCATTTATTCATAAAAATTAAACTGTAGATTTTACTTTATATGGACCCGAAGTCGATCACGTTCTTAGCTAAATAAAATACACCGGTGACAAATAATTTCATATAAAATATCGAATAATTACATACAGACGGATTGTGTTAATTGCGTATATATGAAATTCGTGTATAGCGGAAACGTGGACACTACAAAATGAGTGAACAACTGATCTCTGTTTCAAGTAAAGTCTAGCTCGTCTCAAATGATTGTTCAATTTCAAGAACGAAATTTGTCCAAAATTTCCGATACCTGTTATTTCATTTATATTTATATACAGATGCCCTTTCTAGCCGTCGCTGACTAAACAGTATATTTCGGAGTGCAAAATGTGCTCTCAGGTTAACTTCTACCGTAAAGTAAACTTTAGTACAACAACACAGAATGATTTAAATTCTTCAAAAGCTTATTCACAAATTGAAGGTTGTATAATGATTTTCGGCCTGTAAACTCCGTGAGTCTTCGGTTTTCCTTCGCTGTCATTTGGAATAGGCTGAAAGTTTCAACGTAAAATATTGGACAACTTATCTTCTGTAAGATCATGAACCATATACTCCTAAAACTCTAATTTTTCTCTTAATTTTACTTTTTATATTTCCTACCAGAGCACTCTGCTCCAACTTCGAAATCATTTCCAAAATGTTCTGTACCGCGCGTACTCTGCACCTTTGTATAGGGTTTCATCGTTTCGTTACGTTATGTAAGTTCATATCACAGGAATGTTTCTAATTTTTCTAGCCTATTGATATCTCAGAATACGAAATTTCAGACTTTTATAGGTTTTAACTCATTATTTGCATCTATTTATACCTGCTAAAAAGAATAAGGTGTAACAAAGAGTCTTCATGGTCTTTCTTTAGTCTCAGTAAATTCAAAAGATAAAATATTATATATAAAAATATTTTTTGGAAGAATATTATTGATGTAGAGTTTTATTTTCGTCAAAAACCTGAAAGCCATTAATATTTGTAGTAGATTGAATGGTAATTACTACTCCTTTAATTTTCCTACTTCACTTCATGGAGTAAAAAATAAATCAACTTTACTCCAACATGTCATCAAATTTTAGGATTTCGTTTTCGCAGTTTTGTCATTCTGTTACAGTATTAGGAGTACCTTAAAACTACAGTTTTCTCTTTTATGCAGCTGGTTGCGAAATTCTGAAGTTGTTGACACTTCTGAGTAAAGTGGACAATTTTGGGCGGTATATATTTTATATAACCGGTTTGCAATATTTGCGTCTATATGAATATTCGAAATATTTGTAATCTCACTTTTTAGTGAAATACTGCTTTGCGCATTGCGCTTCAGGACTAAAAAGTATCTGAGATCAAAAATGTATATAGAACTGCAATCAACCACCGAATAAAGAATGTTATATGAAAAGCCTTGAAATGCTAAACGCCCAAAGAACTGCTGAGTAGACTTCCAAAAAAAAATACCTAAACAAAAAGCGTGCCGGAAATAACTCCCAAAAGTTCTGTGGAAAACAAATGCACAAACTAACGGAATAATTCAGGCACAGAAATTCTTAAAGAATGCAATAAAAAACAAGTTGTGAACGAATTGGCAGAATGCTCGAAATATTGTAAATAATGATTTAGGCTTTTTCAAGGATCTCAGCATAGATCATTAATTACTCATTTCCTGAATACGTATGTCTCTGCTTTATCACATATGTATAAAAGGCGCAAGCTCCGTTCTTAAAGTAAACCTAACTAGAGAAGAAAATTGTTCCCTCACACTAAAATGTTTAAAGTTTCATTACCCTAGAACAGATTTAAAACGAAAACGCGATATTAAAGAACTACATAATTTAAATAAACAGACCCGTTAACGCTAACCCACAATTTTTGCTAAAAGACAGGTAATGGGTGTGTGCAAAAGTTCTAACCTTTTTTTGTAATTTACGGAAATTGGGATCGGAGTAGTTATGTCACAGATGACGCTCCGATGCCGAATTTTCGGCCAATAAAGCTTGTAGCAGTAGAACACATAGAGGCACTAGGTTTGTCAGAGTAAGACATCCGTGAAGGAAATCATGAACGGTGTAACATGTCATGAGATAAGGAGCCCATTAGACATTGTTTACTGTACGAGTTCGATAAACCTAGTCAAATGTATGGGGAAGATGCAGTTGATGATAGCACATGTCGCCGTTTCTTTCGGATATTCCGGGTCAAAGACAGAAGCTGTATAGATCAACCACGTCCTTGACGTCCATCCGTAGTTTCTGACGTTGATGCGGACCAAGTAATAACAAATGACCTACAACCAACCGTTCAGGAATTAGCGGAAACGTTGTCGGTTAAAGGAACACCAGTCGAAAGACGGATGCATGCGCTTGGATTCCTCACCAAGTTCGGTTACTAGGTTCCGCACCAGTTTTCTGCAAAGCAACGAATGGAGAGAATACGTACTTGTATTCGTTTACCTGCTCGATACAGTAATTAACCGTTTTAGTGACGAATTGTAACGAGTGATGAGAATTGGGTACTATTCGGTATTGTAAAACGTCGACGGATTGTATGGCAAGGTAGGGAGACTCCTCCATCGACAGCAAAATGAGGTCTGCCTCCCGAAAAGTATTAGTTGAGTGTTTGGTGGGATGTCCAGGAAATAATCCACAGGGAGGTGTTGGTAACTAACCGAACGATAAATGCTGACTTCTACTGCCAACATTTGGACAGACTGCGAGAACAACTGAAATCGAAGCGGCCAGCATTCGTCAGTCACAGAGGCGTGACCTTTCATAATGATAACGCCAGACATCATGCTCCTTTAATCACTCGACAAAAACAACTGGACTTTGGTTATGAAGTACTACCTCAGTCAGGGTTTTCGCCTGACATGGCACCTACGAACTAACACCTTTTTCGATCGCTATATTATGTATTTGCTCTCCATTTCCTTCAATGATGTGGAAACTGCATTACATAACTTTTTTGACTCTGAAGTATAGGGGTTTTTCCGGCATGGGATTCACCTACCCATTGAGAGATGGTAAGTGGTCATGCAGAATGAGGACAATTATGTGAAATCTTATGTACGTTATTTGTTGTGTCCTCCTCCGTTCTTTGTAGCCTGCAAAAACGGATAGATCTTATGCACACACCCAATACACATGTATCATCATATGAAACACATACCGAAAGAAATTCCCCAAACAATATTTACGCCATAGTAAAAAATAAATTGCAATATGTATAAAATTATTGCCGCAGTAAGTTTCATGAAATAGACAATTAACAACTGTGAAGAAATTTCACTTTGAAAAAGCAGTTCGCAATAAGTCAACAGCAAGTTTTTAGAACAAATGAAATAAGGGAAACTTACAGTTTCTAAGATACCTCAAACAAAATTCAGTATCGAATGATGGCAGCCTAAGACACCCGATGTGATACGATCTCCAATGGCTTAGATTGCATTGCACCACCCGACTTTCTGTTTTGCATTAGGAGTTATTTTAAATGCGGCAACCAAGAGAACTATATTTTCACTAATTTACTAATATATATTTTTCCTTGCACTACAAACTAACAAAAATTAATCAGTAAATTCACTACATTATATTTATCTTTTTTTTTTTTGAAACATTTTCGTTCGCGCTTGTTATCCAGCTGAGTGAGAAAAGCAATAACTTTCGGAAATCAGAAAGGTTCATTTTCTTTCTCTTATTTTTTTGTTGTTGTTGAAAGTTTAACGACCACCGTGAGCAACTCAATGGGCTATAAGCAGTCGCCCGTCCCTAATTTAGGGTCACTGGTTCCAGGGAAGGGAGAGAGCCAGTGCCGTAAGACAAACAAAACATCCATGCCTCATCGGGATTCGAACCCGGTCCCCTTACGTACGAATGATCAGAGTCCATCGCTTAGACCACTGCGCCACCGGCGCGGCCAACTCTCTCTTAATTGCGATCTAAATACCAGAAATTATTCTTTCTACTTCCGAAATGTATGGAAAGCACAAAAATTCTGAACATTTTGCTCTAATCACTTAATTTAAAAGACCTTACAGACTCAGACATTAAAAAAAAAAACACACACTCAGTTTTTAGAGATTCCTTGCTCATGTCTCAAATAAGGAATGCACGGAATAAATAAAGCTAAGGTACAAGGATGAATTGCCCAGATCTTCAAATCACTACTGCTTGACCCTGGGCTCCTTCCGCATTCTAGCAACGTGTCTTTGTAGGAAGACTTCGTTCCCTTTCATCCCCCGCAAGACCTTCTTTTCCGCGGCTAATCTATCCCCAATTCATCTTAACGAGCAGACGTGGTTTAGTTCCTAATGGAGAGGGAGTGAAGATGCGTATATATGCATTCTCGCCGCTTTTGAGAAGGTATTTGATGGACGTAATACTGCGTGCGCGTCGCTTTTGAACAGGCTTTTGATGAACGTAATATTGCGTCCTCGCCGCATTTGAGCAAGTTTTGGTGAAGGTTTATTATGTGTCCTCGCCTCCTAGAGGGTTTAAAATCATGTAATGACGTTCATAAAGAATTTACCGGACGCTAATAATGTTAACTGTAATAAAAATGAACGGGGGGGAGACGAAAAAGTTTCAGGTCCAAACTGTACGTGGTATTTATTCAGTGCATGTAGCTCCAGGAATTATGGATGTAAACCTCCATGGCAAATTACCATTTCTTCCTAAGTTTAGCTTACTTACGTCGTTTGTTTTATTCATTTATTTGTTTTTCTCGTTCTGTTTGTCATAATGCTGTTACCTGTCAAGGAATATCTCTGTCTGTCTGTCACGCTCTCACACTCATTCGTCATCAGAGTCGTGCGTAATCCACAGAGCACGTATATACATGAGTCAGGAATTTAAAACCATCATGGTGTTCGAGAATGAGTTTTTTTTTATTTTTGAGAAGTACGATATACATAGTGGGTCATATTATTGTAGCCACCTCCTAGGTTAGATGTCAATAGCGTGTAGCCAATGAAAGAAGATATAAAAATATTTTTATGTTGTTTTCTCAGTTACACTTAAAATTCCTTTTTAGAAACCGTGCGGGGGACACATGTTTCATCTAACAAAAATGATGAACAAAACTCGGAATACCGAGTTTCTCATTTTCATATCTTGAAATTAAGAACAATAGAGACATTGAGAGGTTACCTCTTTTTTCATGTTCTTACTGAATTCAATGAACTTCATTCTGAGATACAAAATTGTGTTAGTTCTAAACTTGCAAAGATATTTTTAGAATTCCGGTTTGAACGTATTGAAAGATATAAATAACACTATGACTCCCATTGGTTCAAAACATAATTCACATACCAAAATACGCTTCTTGTAATGCTACATGGGGCATTTATACAGCACTTTATTACGGTTGTTCTACAAACGAGTTGGTGCAGGTCGCTCATTTAAGAAACTGAAACAGCCCGATGCTTGTTTAAAATTAAATATTGTATCTCATAATATAAATTTATTTTCAAACAAATTAGTGAAACAGATTTCAGTAACGATATATAAAGACTACAGAAGATGTGTTGTGACTAAACTTACTAAGTGCATTATCACCTGTAAGAGTCCGTCATTACATTCTAAGCAGAAATTGTCAACTTCTTAAAAGTTCACGAGGTTAGTAGAAACCCATTAACCGTTAACGAATGGATCTTCCATCGGCATGAACATACGTTATCATCCAAACTTAATGTCACAGTGAAATTCCTCAAATTCCAAAAGCGGGCAAACTAAAAAAGTATTCATGTTTACGAATGGTTCTCCGTTTATTGTTATCCAGAGTTTAAATACAACACTTACGACTATATTTAAGAGCTATTAGTTTTAAAAAAAATTAATATTCTTGATAATAATTACACTGCTGGCCTCCCAAAATGCAACAACAAGAAGGACGCATCCGATTGGCCTGAAATTCGCAGCATGCGTCGCCGGCTAGAGGACATGAACACGATTAGCATTGCAGGGCATATGCAACTCCTTTGCGCCCTGCACGCCACCGAGAAGCACTATAAGAAGGGTGCACAGAAGGCGGGGTAAGTAGTGAAATTGTGTTGAGCTGCCGGACCTTCGCATGGAAAACCTTCTGATACCTCCTCGCAGAATACGGCAGTCATTCCAGCACGTTTCGGAGTTCGAAAGAGAACGAATAGTAACTTATCGGGACAACAATGTATCGTACCAAGACATCGGCGCCCGTGTAGGACGACTTCCAGCCACAGCGAGGCGAGTATGGATTCGGTGGGTGAAGGAGGGATGGACGGACTGACGTTAGCAATTGCGGAAGCCGCAGCACACCCACAAACGAGAGGATCGGCATGTGCGGCGGGCACTGACGGCTCGCAACGCCACATCACGAACGTTAGCGCAGGAATTACGGTGTGTTGCGCAAAAACCTGTGTCAGCACGTACCATTCGACGTCGTCTGCTGGATCGGGGATTTGTCGCACGGCGCCCATTGATCCAATTACTATTGACGTTACACCACAGGCTAGTGCGGCAGTAGTGGGCAGTTTAACGCCGCACCTGGACTACGAATGGCACGACATTGTCTTCTCCGACGAATACCGCTTCTGCCAGCAACAACACGATGGTCGAATCCGCGTGTGGCGGCACCGCGGGGAGAGACTGTATGACGCCTGCACTGTGCATCGCCATACCGGTACGTCACCTGGCGTTATGGTTTGGGGCGCAATTGGATGTGACACCCGCACCCTCTGGTACGCATCGCCGGTACACTGAACAACCGTTGCTACAACTCCGACGTTTTGGAGCCTGTGGTTCTCCCTTACCTGCAGGACCTGCTAGCGGCCACGTTTCAACAGGACAATGCTCATCCGCACGTCGCACGCATCTAGCAACAATTCTTCACAGCCCACCAGTTGTCACTGCCGCCGCGGCCCGCCTGATCTCCTGATATGTCTCCCATCGGTCACGTCTGGTCGCTGATCGGCTACCGAGTGGCCCGACAAGCACCACCCGCGGGTACGCCTGATGAGCTATGGCAACGTCTGGAAGCAGATTGTACCAACATACCCCTAGCCCACATCCAAAGCCTCTTTCGTTCGATACCGCGGCGTGTAGCGGCCGTTATTGCCAGCCATGGGGGCCACACGAATTACTGATGTCTGCGTGTTTTGCAAGTCACTGGCCTGTAAGCTCAATCGTTTCATCTTTGTATCTGTTGTTATGTGTTCAGAAAATCTGGCATTGCTATCTAGTGTCCTTCTTGGTGTGGTATTTTGGGTGTCCAGCAGTGCATCGTGATCCTCATCATCGTCAACCATTATCAATCCACTGCTGGACGAATGTCTCCCCAAGTTTCCTCCACAACGGTCTGTTTTTTCCCAGTCTCCTACATGTCACCCATGCATACTTTCGAATTTCATCCACCTATCTCCCATGTGGTCTTCTTCTGGGTCTTATCCTGTCCCTTGGAATCCAATCTAAAATTTCGGCTGTCCATCGATGATCTGTCCATCTGGCAGTATGTCCAGCCCATTGCCATTTCAGGGATTTAACTCTGATCATGATATTTTCCACTCTTGTCATTTTTCGAATCCACGAGTTCCTCTTCTTAGGTCTCTTGGTTACACCAAGAATGGCTCTCACCATGCCTCTTTGAGTCGTCTGCAGCCTTTGTATGTCTCTTTTAGCTAAGGTCCACGTCTCTGCACCATACGTAAGCACTGGAAGGATGCATTGATCAAACACTTTTCTTTTGAGACATAATGGCATATTGCTTTTGAAAATTATGCTCTTTCTTCCAAAAGCTCTCCAGGCAAGTTTTGTACGCCGATTAATTTCTTCATCAATGCGACTCTCACTTGATATCTGCTGTACAAGATAAACGTACGTGCCTGTTATCTCCAGCTTTTCTTAATCAATCGATAAATCTTTATTTCTTGTAAAAGCATTGAACATCACTTTTGTCTTCTGAAAGTTAATTTTTAATTCCACTTCTTTACTCTTGTCAGCAAGTTCCTGGATCATACTCTGCAGCTCTGATAGGGTAGTTGCAAAAACAACTACGTCATCAGTAAAACGAAGGTGGGTTAGATAATCTCCAATAATCTTTATCCCTTTGTTTTCCCAGTTCAGTGATTGAAAGACATTTTCCAAAATGGCATTAAAGAGCTTCAGAGATACGGTGTCACCTTGTCTCACTCTCTTTCAAATTTTCATGTGTGTTGTATTTTCGAACAGCCGAATCTTTGCACTTGCATTTTCATAGATGTTATTAATAATATTAATGTATGCATCTTCATTACCGCAGGATTTCAGAGCCATTGTAACTGCTGATGGTTTCACCGAAACAAAGGCTTTTTCATAATCGATAAAAGCCATGCACAATGGAAGTTCATATTCCCTCGCTCTTTCAATTAGTTCTCTCAGTACGTGGATATGATCTATTGTGCTGTAGCCACTCCTGAATTCAGCTTGTTCTCTCGGTTGGGCCATGTCCAGTGTTACCTTCAAGCGTTGTGAGAGAACTTTAGTGAATAATTTATAAACCACTAATAGCAGGCTGATAGGTCTATAGTACCCGAGATCCTCAATGTCACCTTTTTTATGTAGCAGGATCATTGTAGCGGTGTTCCAATCCTCAGGAATCTTCCCTTCATTATGGCACCGAGTGAAAATTTATGCGAGTATTGTTTCGATTTCACCACTTGCTTCTTGTATGATGTCTACAGTAATTCCATTTTTTCCTGGAGCTTTCCCCCGCTTCATGTTCTTGATTGCATGTGCCACTTCTGCTGGAAGGACTGGAGGAACTTCGGTACTGGTATCTTTCATGTTGTCTGGAGTGCATGTATCATCCATTTCATATAATTTGGAGAAGAAATCTTTCACTGTTGTCAAAATTTCACCTCTATTTCTTGTTACAGAACCATCTTCTTTTCTCAGTGCCATTATCTGTTTTCTTCCCTTACTCAGATGTCCCTTTGCTATCTTTAGGCTTTGGTTGTTTTCAATTGCTGTCCTCACAAGTTCACAGTTGAATTTTCTTACGTCTTCAGTGATATTTTTCTTACTGTCTTGCATAGCTCTATATATTCCACTTTGGAAGTCACATCTTCTTCAGTTGTCCTTATCTTTCTTCTTTTTTGCATCAACATTTTGGTTTTTCCTGATAATTTCTTCACATGCAACTTGTTCTTAGACCCAGCTAATTTTGTTGCTGTTTCCATAAGAGCTTTGGTTACTTTTCTGTTAACTTCAGAAATATCCACTTCTTCCGATGTTAGGCCTTCTAAAGCAGAGAATCTGTTCTTCAGTTCCAATTTGAAGGTTTTATGGTGTTTTTTAAGGTTGGTTATGTCAATAGATTTTGTTTGTGTTATGAGCTTTCCACGTTTAAGTTTAGTGTTGAGGTGCATCTTACATCTCACCAATCTATGGTCACTACCTGTGTTGATCTTGTTTAGCACACTGCAATCTTCTATGACGAATTTTTTGTTACACATAATAAAATCTATTACACTTGTCGTCCCATTTGGATGTCTCCATGTGCATTTCTTGTGTGGTCTTTTGTTGAAGAATGGAGTTTATATCAAGGGTGAATTTTGGTAATATTGAACAAACTTGGTTTATTTTAATTCAACATAAATACCTAACGATACTCGTTATTATGGTTATCCTTAGGTACGTTTTGGTTACTTGGCTCTGCCCAAAGTAAAGGGTACAGTCAGACGACTTATTTTTGACTAAATATTCTCATCAAAGTGTGTTTAGGGCCAATCTAAATTATAAAAGTTATGTACAATTCCTCAAAAACGAACAGTATGAAGAAATGTAAGTTGAACTATGATTTTTTGTAGGAATCTTGAAAATGATAACGCTAGTCAACATTTTTAAACATTTGTTTTCATCATATGGGTAAAATAAGATGTTTCTAATTAATTTCGGGGTGCTGAATTTAAAGATAACTGTAAAACTCTCCTTTTCGTAAAGTTGTTTGGGTATGAACATTTGCTAATTCCAGATATATATGTATACAGTGCAAGATGTACACATTACAGTTTCACGCTG
Organism: Macrothele yani; assembly: GCA_039090855.1. Lineage (NCBI taxonomy): Eukaryota > Metazoa > Arthropoda > Arachnida > Araneae > Macrothelidae > Macrothele > Macrothele yani. Next base: position 66,818,181 of record CM077034.1, on the reverse strand, counting down.
TATTTTATTACAACTTCGTATTGTGATATACAACAGCATTTATGTGTCTTGTAAGCTCTAGAATTAGTGTTACAAGGTATAAATACCATATTTATGTATCCCTGGATATGAGACAGCAAAAGAAAAAAAAATGGAGTAAACCCAGAGTCCAAGGTAAATGTAGGTATCGGTAGCCTTGAGCTGTTCCATATCAATCGTAAAATCTTAACTTCTTATAAAAGCATTGTACTTCAATTTTGTATTCCGAAAGTTCATTTTAATCCCCCTTTTAACACCTGTCACCAAATTCCTAGATCATACTCTGCAGTTCTAATGGGTTAGATGCAGAATTAATTACGTCATCATATTATATATATATATACTTTTTTAAAGAAAAAGCACAAGGAAAGTGTCAGGGTGGTTGAGTTACATTGATCACTATATCTCAGAGACTCAGACTCAAGACAGTAAAAATTATAAGTATTAAGAAATTACATAAGAAACGGAAAAAAAAAGACCTTACCTTCGTTCAAAATGTCCATACAACATAAAAATCCACAAGTACAATCCTGAACACATAATTTCCGTGTTAAATGTCAGACCCCAAAAAGTCACTGAAAAAACAAACGGTCAAAAACAGAAAAATCTCGTCCGGCAGTGTACAGGTCTCATCAGGGGAAACACCTGTACATAAAGCAACTTTTCAAACTTCACCGAAAAATACTTTCTTCAGAAAAAAAGGCCGGTCAAGGTGTTCCCTAAGTCTCCGCGAAGTTCACAAGGAAGGGTTACTTGATTGGCAAGTAGATTGAAAGTTCACGAAGAAGGGCTGCTTGATTAAACCTATGACATGTGTTGCCAGAGGAAGTAAACTAAATAATAAAATAATTAAATCAATAAGTACATCATAGCTGAGGTATAGATTAGGGCTAATTGTTTTGTAATTTTTAATTGTGGCAAAATGTGAAATGGGAGGGAAAGTTAAAGGAGATGACTACAATGATCTGCCAAATAGCTCTCAGAAACCTATTATTATCAATATTGTGAGATCAAGGGTTAAAAAATCTGACATGTTCAGCTGAAAATTTAGGTAGTTTTCAGAGCGTAGCCCCGATATTAAATTTCTAATAAGGTTACGTATAAAAGCATAAGGGTAACCATTTGACAAAAGAGGATTAAAAAACTATTTTAGTGAAGCGATCAAGGTGTTTTGAATATTACGTATTTTAACACACCGAAAGAACTGAGTAGTAATTAAGTTTTTGTGTATGCTTTTAGAGATTCCAGAATTCTATTATGGGTGTAGAAATTGATTTAGAAATTATAAGCCTTTTCTTTTATCGTAGATGTCGGTATATAGTTTACCTTCCTTGAATGTGAATTTAATATCCAGTAAATACACAGTGCGTCAAACAATTTTTAAGACTGGGTCTGTAAAATGAAATAGAAACAAGAAATTATAATTTGTTTTGGTTTGTTATTCAAAATAAGTCCCTCCGGCTTCGATACACTTGTTACAGCGATTTAATAATGATTCGAATGCCTGTTCCAGTTCACTTTGCGGAATTGCCTACAAAGCACATGTCGAAGCTGTTTGTATGGTCCAAATATCAACAAAATAACACCCTTTTAACGTCATTTTAAGTTTTGAGAACAAAGAAAATTCGCAGGGTGCTAAATAAGGCGAATACGGTGGATGATTCAACACACAGACGTTATTTTTCGCCAAAAATCTACGAACAATAAGTGAGGTGTGACTGGGTGCATTATCGTGCAACAAACACCAACTGTTTTCATCTCGATATTCTAGACGAATGCGACGAATTCTGCCTTTCTAACGCTTCAAAACATTTAAATAAAACTCACCAATAATTGTTTCTCCACTTGGAACAAATTCTTTGTTAATAATACCCTTACTATCGAAGAATGTAATGAGCGTTGTTTTGATTTTCGAAGGAACTTTTCTTGTTTTTTTGGCTTGTGGCTTGTTTTTTGACTTCCATTCCGTACTTTGTCGCTTTTTTTAGGATCATATTGAAAACACCATGTTTAATCTCCAGTAACAATTGATTTTAAGATGTTTCGATCATTTTCAGCAGCTGAAATGATGTCTCTGCAACGTGCACTTCTCCTTGATTTTTGTTCATTGGTTAACGTGAATGGAACAAATTTAGCACAGACTTTTGTTTTGCCCAAATCTTCATGCAGGATGGTTCAAATCGTTTTTTTGTTGATGTTTAAAGACTCTTCCATTATTCTTAGTGACGCACATCGATTTTTTGCCACGAAATCACGCACTTTTTCAATAATCTCAGGTGTCCTAGATGAACTTGGTCTTCCAGTATGCTTATCATCTTCTAGCGTCATTCTTTCGACCAAAAACGTTTGTGCCACAGGAAAACATTTGATCTACTTAAACAAAACTCACCGTAAACTTGTTTCGTCAATTTGGAACGTTTCCGAGGCACTTTCTCCAAGTTTTGCGTTAAATTTAATAACAACCTTTTGTTCCATCTTAATAATTCAACATGTAACAAATTTTACTTCTCTTATGAATGCCCGTTTCGTTTGAGTTACTTTAACAACTGCGCTGTACATTTGGCAGAAAGCAAGCAGATGGTCACGGTTAATAACGCATTCGCCATTACACTGGTGGCGCCACCGTAGTCTGAAATCTAGCGCCAGTCTTACAAATTCTTTGACGCACTGTGTATACAATATTAGTATCACTGGCGTTATCAATTCCATCCAGACTCAGTTCTAATGGATATATGTTTTAGGCTTCGCTTGAAAATTCCCTCCAGTTGAACACTATAATATCGTCTATGTATCTCAGTACCTTGCCAGTAGTGATATCGTGATTACGATTGTACTACTACACTATCTACTAACAAGTAATTGGACACCTGTGATAGCAAAGGGAAAACGAAGTTTATTCACCTTCAATAATTGGTGGAGCCTCCACGAGCGGCGATTACAGCTGCGACCCTCCGGGGCATACTCACAACCAGGCGTTGTACGACGGCAAGCGGTATTTTCTTCCACTCGGCTTGGAGAAGGCAGGTCAGTTCCTTCACCGATTTCGGACGGTGGGGGCACCCCTTAAGTCGACGCTCCAACTCGTCCTACTCGGTGCTCGATAGTGTTAAGGTCCGGGCTCTGCGCAGGCCAATCTATTCGATTAACCCCATTGTCACCATACCAAGCCATGGTGGACCTCGCAATATGACAGGTGGCATTGTCATCCTGAAAGTAACATGGGTCCACTCCGTAAAACTGCCACAAAGTAGGAAGCGCATGGTCATCCAAAATGGTGCAGTAGGTCTCGGCGTTGAGTCTACTAATAATTGCAAATAAGGGTCCAGTGCCATACCAAGAGAAACACCCCAATAGCATAATTCCACCGTCGCCGAACTTCACAATTGGCACAATACATTCCTGCAGGAGGCGTTCTCCAGTCAGACGCCATTCCTAGACTCTGCCATCCGAACGGTAGAGGGTGAGCCTTGATTTGTTACTCCAGAGAACCTGTTTCCACTGTTCAACGGTCCACTGTCGACGTTCTTTGCACCACGTTAACCGAGCAGCGCTATTGGACTTGGTGATCAAAGGCTTGTAGGCGGCAGCACGTCCATGATAACCGAACAGATGGGCTTCCTTACGGATGGTATTCATCGAAAGTACACTCCCGAATGCCTGGTAAAACTCCTCGCTGATGTGGAAAATCGATTTAATGCGGTTCTTCCGATTTTCTCAGGCCAGCACCCGTCGGTCTCTAACTCCCAGTTTTGTGGGTCTGTCGGGTCGGGGCACATTCCGACAGTCACCTCTCATCTTCCACTTGCCAATCACGTAGTCCACTGTCGATTTTGGGTACTTCAACTTTCTGGATATGTCACGTATGGATCTGCCATTTCTGTGATACCCGACGATTACACCTTTCTCGAAATCAGAGAGCTCCGAACTCCGTGGCATCTTGCATGCGACTGGTTGCGTTGTTGTTTCCAGAACGAAATTTAACGGCGGCGGCCGTGACGTGTATCAGGGCCGCATATATCGTCGATTGCAGGGGTGTCTAATTACATGTTGGTAGATAGTGTATTTTCACTGAAGTGCATATGAATGAGAGACAGCTGGCGTTATGCAAATGTGGTGCGGTTTGCGGCCATTGTAAACGGAAACGACATGAAGTATGCAGCGATCCGACAATATAAGGAGTGATGCGACGGAAATTAGTAAGAGTCGGACGCAGTATGGGTAAGACGAAATATCTAAGGGCATTTGATCGTGGGCAAATTGTCGGGGCCCAACGGTAAATCAGAATATCTTCTTCTAGGGTAAATCAGAATATGTTTACAAAATGTTTCATTTTATACCACACGTTCAAAGACAATATACAGTGTTCAAGTCAGTTGGGTTTCATTTACTTAAGAAAGTATTTTTTGTACTAGCAAATACAGTACTTTAGTTCAAAATTCAAAATAGTCCGTCTGATAAATATAGTACAAATTTAGTCCAACTAAAAAATACAGTACATTAGTCTAAACTTACGCATTCCATTTGATTTCTTAGAAGGTTTCATAAACTTAGAAACTTCTAAACGAAGCGTTTTGTATTGTCATGAATGGGTGGAACAATAAGTTGTATGGGAATTGCTACATAGGTATTCCGGTTTTATCGCATTTCTTAATTGCAGATAATGTTGAACTCTTTTTGTCTAAATTAAGATAACCGAATTTTTATGGTAAATCAGAATATATTTACAAAATATTTCATTTTATGCCACTCGCTCAAAGAAAATGCACAGTATTCAAGTCAGTTGGGTTTAATTTCTGCTTACGAAAGTATTTTTCGTACTAGTAAAAACAGTACATTAGTCCAAAATTGAATGTAAATTACCTATTTCAAAGCTGTCTAGATGGGCAGCTTTTTTCAGAAGAAATACGTATTTACTTTTCCTAGAAATTCTGCGAGAAATATAAACCTTCGTGTTATTTTCATTGAGCAGTTCCAAGGAACTTGAAATTATTTTTTTTTCTGTTCACACGAAGTATGTTAAATCCCGAAACTGTGAGCATTTTTTTCATTGTTTATTATACAGAAAAACAATAGTATATGTCTGCGGTAGTTAACCTTTCATAACCATGACTGAACATCGTTGTGTAATTCTACTCCATGGACCATATAGGAAATGTAATAGATTTTGAGTATCAAAACGAAGAGGGAGATTTCGGAATACTTTACAAATGACAGCGAAACTGTTGGAAGATTTTTTTATGGCATGTAGTCCTTCATGTAGTCAAGTTAAGGACTTGGATCTATAAAATTATAAAAACACCAGCTCATGCATATTTTTTTTATTTTACCTGTTTGGTGTTGAGCGAGGAAATACAGAACAAATTTTATTCGCTAAAAATATGCTTCCTCCTCTGTTCAAATATTCCATTCAAAGTCTAAAAGAATTTACTACTGATCTAACGCATTCCACAAAAGGTACAGATACCGAAGACTTCGTTTTATCATACGTTATCTGAAGTTAGATTAAATGAACGCATCATTTCCAATTTCACAACAAATTTAAATATGCATGAAAATTGTCATGAAAATCTCAAAGCGCTAAACAGGAGCGAAAACTTTTAGTTTGTGATCTTGCTTACTTTAAAGGAAAAGCCAACTTTAATGAGACTAGTAATCATTTCCGGACACCGCTACATTCCTTACTGTCGAAAGCAGGACTCAGAATGCTAAAAAACGGCTAAGCGTTTACCTAAAGCCCATTTGTTACAGTTTGTTCTTATATCATCTAAGGACAGGTTTCGCTACAGCTAATGTGCTAAATTTGGAGAAGCTTGCACCCTTCATCCAATAGGTGACTAAAAATGAGAAAACTTGACGTGATAAAAATGAAGTTTGCTACTTTCATCCAATAAGGGCGGTGCTAAAAGCACGTCACTCCAGAACTTACAAATCCTACTATGACCTAATACGGTTTTTAAAAACAGCTCCTTAAAGTGATAGGGTGAAGGATGGAAGCTATGTCCTTTCATGCTATTATTGGCAGGGTCTTACTTGTTAGAAATAAAAATATTACTCCATATATTTTCTAAATTGTTTTACATGCATTCATTCCATGCGCATAAATAAATGAATGTCATATGCGCATACAAATGCCTTCATCCAAATAGTTTAATATTCGTTCTGCTGTTTTAATCGTTATGGTTATTATTTCCTAACGTGTTCTCTATATAATGCTTGCCAATGATGATTTTTATCTCCTATTGCAATTTTTATTAGTTCCAAAACTTTATTTGCAGACAAAATTTAAAGATTACTTTTCATCTTTCGAAGTTATTCCTTGTTTGTACATTGGGATAGTGACTTATACAAAAGTTCAAAGCGATAAATGAAACTGAACGAAGTGAGACGCTGAAATGGAATACATTCAATAATTTGGCAATCCTCCGATTGATTATGAGTTTTTCATGCAGTTTCATGTGCCGCTCTGCTTTGCTTACATTACACCTGCTGACAGACAGTGTGAATGGGCAAAGAAAGTAATCCTGCCGCTTCATATCTTGCGATGCATTTCTATAAAATTGGAATAATTATTACGCTAATTAGGTAAAATATCATAGAAAATAATAAGATTTGTTTTATAAAAAAGAAATGTTGAAATATAGATAAATATTATTTCTGATTCTCCCATTAAATTTTCCAATTCTGATTCATCTGTTTTTTTGTTTTTTTTGTTCTTGTTGTTTCGCGTTTAACGACCACTGTGAGCAACTCAATGAGGAATAAGCGATCGCCAGTTCAAATGTAGGGCCACTGATTCTAGGAAAGCGGCAAAGACAGTGTCCTAAGACAAACACAGTAGCCGTGCATCCCGGGGTTTCAGTTCCCTGCCAACTCGACGAATGGTCAAAAGCTTACGATTAGACAAATGAGCTAGAGGGGAGCTGAGCTGTTTATGGGAACTTGTTTTGTTGGTTATTCTTGCTTGCTGTTCATCAACGTAATGTAGTTCTTAAAGTTCAAATCATGATTTCAGTAACAGGAATAAGTTGTAAATAATATATATCAAATGTGATAATGAATTAAAGTTAATACCAGAAGTGCTGTTTTTGACTGTTTTATGCGAAACAATACTTTTTTCTGCTTTCCTGGTTTCCTGTCATTAAGTGTATAGGGTTCACGAAATGATTCAAGATAGAGAAAAATATGCAGATGTATTATTTCCGTGAAGCAGTATACCTATCCGTTTTTGTTCATGGGTTTCCTTTCTTTTTGTTGCGACTGTGCTAGTTTCTAAGCCCCGTGGCGATGTGTGTTTGCAGGTGTCATGTGCATTACGAGCAACGTACAGAACTACGCAAAGAACAAAGAACTCCAAGACCAGCTTTATTTTTATCATTTCATCTGCGCACTATTTTCTTTTACTCGGAAACGACAACCTTTCGTCTGTGCGAAGATGTGATTTGTTTTTATAAATTATTCGGCAAGTACTTCCTGAAAAATAATGAAAAACACTTTGTTCTATGGCTGTTCAACGAATACATCCTGCTTACAAAGCTATAAATGAGCTTTCAGGAATGTTTCGGCAAATGGTTGCTCTTTTGCAATTGCTCTTTCCAAAGCATTCCTGATATGCTGTATCTAGTTCATACTGCAGATCTTGCGTACCATTTCATCCTACCAATATCCTGCTTCTTGAGGAATTATCAGACTAGCTGAGTCCTATATGGACGAGCGTTATCGTCCATAAAAGCAAAATAGGGACCAATAGCTCCCATTAAAATCCGTACACAGGAAGGTAGGAAGTCGTCCTTGCGGTGTGGAGAAGACAGGATGTCTCTTGGACACACGTGCATCGGCGTGCGTCAACGCAACGTGCTGTCAGCTGAAGCCAGGGGTGCTACATCACCGTAGTATTCGAATTTCATAATGCTGTACATAAATTTCGGCTTCTTTACACTCTCCTAAAATGTACACCAATCGAGAATCCTTGTTTAGGCTGTACCGGGACTCATTCCCTGCAGAGAACACAGGCACTTTGATCAGACGTCCATTGCTGATGCCGTCGGTTTCTATTCAGGTCGACCCTTCTGAACGATGCTGTGAGTGGGATGCAATTCATAAGATTTCTTGTACGCAGATATCTTTCCTGGAGTTTTGACTTAGGACTGCGTGAAACTCCTCGGATAGTATGGGGTCACTTACGGCCGACCGCCTTTGACAAATATAGGTGCAAATTGAAAATATTATAGCGTTAAAACTAAGTGCCGCCTAACCAATCGTGTTAGCATATTCGTAAACAGCATGAAATCCAATTTGCGCGCTGGGCAATACGGCGTGCGCGCGACGTTCCTTTTGCTCCCTGTGTGCGGCGAAGATGATCCAATATTTCTTGGGGTAATGCCACGTTTGACTAGGTCTATCTAGAACACAATGAGAAATGACCTTGTGCAACTAAATAAGGTAACTCCGATTGCTTCAACTCCGAAACTCCATTACGCATGCTCTTTATTTCAGGACTGTTTTGAGCGGATAGTGCTTCAACAAGAATGCAGGAGCACATACCACAAAATTCATCATTTGCAGTCAACTTCCACTTTCTTTTTTATTCATTCATTTTCACAACTATTTGCACACTATAGTGACCAAAGTCCTTGACATCCCTTCAAAAGCAAATGCATGGATCCGCTGCGTTGTTAAGATGAACGATACAGCTGCAAACGGTATAAAAACAAGCCTGCCGTTGAACTGGATCATATCGCACGGGGAGGTTGAGTGAAAACATCGCGGCTGGAGATAAATACCTTTGAGAGAAGAAGGATTGTTGGGTTTTATATCAGTGGGTTGTGCATAAGAGCAACCGAGAGGCGTTTAAACATACCCAAGTCAACTGTTTTGAATTTACTAAATAAGTTGAAGACAGATGGCGTGCCTGAAGCAGCAAAAGGTACCGGCTGACCAAAGAAAATCTGTGCTAGAGGAAGACCAAAGCTCAGGAGAGAATTTACAGCTAATCGACGGAGTACTGCACAAGACTTCACTGTACAGGTGAGTACAAATGTTGAAACCTCGATATGTACACGTAATATTCACAGAGAACTTCATTTCATGGATTACTGTGGTCGTGTGGCTGCTCATAAGCTTTTCATTTTATCTCGAAATGCTGCTCGTCGTTTAGCATGGTGTAAAGAACATTTATCGTGGACTGTAGATAAATGGAAACAGGTCCTATTGACTGATGAATACAGATACACGATCCATTAGTCTGATGGCCGTGTGTAGGTATGGCGGCAGCTGGGAGAAGGCTATTAACGACAGTGTACTGTTCCTACAGTCAAGTTTGGAGCTGACATTGTACTCGTGTGGGGTGGTTTTTAGTGGTATGGTCCCTACTCATTGGTTATCGCGGACAAACTTGTTAACCCATACGTCTACCTCGATATTCTGGATAATTATGCCCTACCAGCTCTTCAACTCTGTGGCAATACTATCGAACTGAGCGTTGTTGGTACCAGCAGGATAATGCACCGAGTCATAAAGCAAGGACTATTACGGCGTGGTTTGATGATTATTTCGTATCGTGTGTGAACAGGCCCGCAGAGAGACCTTATCTTAGTCCCATAGAGCGCCTATGAGATGATTTAGAGCGCCGCATAAGACGTTTGGAACCCAGGTCTACCACTAAGCAACAGTTAGCGGCAGCATTATGTACTGAATGGAAGAGCATACTTATCACTGTGTTCCAAACCCTTGTGGAAAGCATGTCTTATAGACTCAGTGCATGCATTAAGGCCAAAGGTGGACCGACACCGTACTAATGTATGTCAATAAATGCTATCTTTGGTTTCTCATGTAGGTGTCCGGTTACTTCTGTCGATGTAGTGTATATGGTGCGGCATTTACCTAATTTCGTAAACTATTTTTTACCAACGTATTCTGATATGTTTGCGATCGTTTATGGTTTCAAGACGATTTAAAATGTATTGATGATATGTTGGTACCTGATATGTTGGTACCTGAAATCTTCGATTTGAAAGATGATTCAAAATGCAATATTTACCGGTATCAGCGGTGTAAAAACCTTCTGTTATGCAGGCAGCAGAAGGCATAGAAGTGTCAGGAAGTGTCATTTTACGAATGTGGACAGGATTCCAGTAAACGGCAAGTGTGCTGCCCCGGTGGCGCAGTGGTCTAAGCGATGGCCTCTGATCATTAGTCAGAAAGGGGTCCGGTTTCGAATCCCGGTGGGTTATGGATGTTGTGTTTGTCTTACGGTCCTGGCGCTCTCCCTTCCTTGGAACCAGTGACCCTAAATTAGGGACGGGCGACTGCTTATAGCCCATTGAGTTGCTCACGGTGGTCGGTAAACCTCCAATCAAAAAAAATAAATAAACGGCAAGAGTTCAAAGAAGGCCATGCCGTTACCTTTAGCGAGCACATACTGCATATAACACCATTTAAGTAAGATTACAGCAAATTATTTGCTGCAGGTATTATAATATTCAATTGAGTATTTTCTTATCTTAGTTAACTTATATATTTTGGATATTTTATTCTCTCAGAAATTTTTTCAAAAATCTAATACATGTAATTTTCCTTGCTTCTGAAAATATTCGTTTCAAGATACTAGTTACTTTGTCATGTTATTTCCGCCTTTTCCGTTGTGAAAAGTGAAGATAAGTGAACGCAAAAGTGATGGGTCCGTATTATGGCTAAACGTTGAAATTTTTGTTGTGCAAAATAACGAAAATTTCAACTTTGGGCAATACCTTCAAAATGTATGTTTCTTCCTTATTCTACGTATCGAAATTTAGTGTTATATATATAATCCTTTTTACGGACTATGCAAGGACAGAATTATTGAAACACAATGCCCATTTTTATTATTCTCATTTCGTTTCCTATTTTCTTTCTTTTGTGGAACTGGACAGATCTGTTAAACGAACAGAGCGTCGTGGCATTTAAAAGATACCTTAGTATGGTTCTCTTATCAGAGGGCAGTGACTTGCTATAAATTCTTCTTCGCCCATCTATTTGTAAAACAAAATTAGAAGAGATTGGTCTTATTCGAATCATGGCTTTATATTGTTTCAATGAAAGCCGTGTGTCGGTTGGTTGGTTGGTGGATTTTATTGGCGCAAGGGCCAAGTTTGGCCAAAGAGCGCCAGACAAAGAACTATCAGCCACAGATTTTTAAAAACGTGGAAAATGATTAAGAGCAGACAGGCTTGGTAAAAGTTGAAAAAGAGTATGATGAAAGCTGTGAAGACAAGGTAGTTAATTAGGTTTATATAAAAGATTATTAATTTACTATTATAATTTTTTTATTTTTTTTAAACACAACTACACAAAGGATGAGTCACTCTCCTCCCCCACACTCCTCTGCAATGCTGGCAGAGGGCGGGGACGAACTGTCACTCTCTTCCCCCCATGTTCCTCTGCAATGTTGTTTGAGGCTGGGGACGAACTGTCACTCTCCTCCCCCTATGTTCCTCTATAATGTTGGTTGAGGGTGGGGACCTCGCTGAGGCCGAGACAGTTGGATGGACACTGCACACCTTTGCGGATTGAGGGCCGGGTCTTCCGCACGTGCAGGCTTTCGGCTGGAAACTGGAAGAGACGGTCGGCTGCAAAAGAGAAGGCCCAGAATCAGGTATTCGAAAAATCTCGAGCTCGGGGAAAAACACCTGTGTCGCTTGGTCAGCTGTAGATCGCTTGGCAAGGGCGGCGAGAGCTACAGGGCGCAGAACAAAGGGCTGCACGGGTTGTGGCAGAGACTGAACTACTGCGGCAAAAGTACGCTGTCGGGTGGTGGGTATACCCAACTTGGCCTTGGCAGCAGGGTACGAGAGGCCTTCCAGGGTCTTGAGGCGCTGGATCGCCATCTCGTCCTTCCATTTCATACAGTTGCGGGAGTAAGCTGCATGGGCCTCACCGCAGTTAACACAGCAGGCCGCAGAAGTGCAACCTTCCCCATCATGTTCACTGGAGCCACAATTTGCGCAACGAGCGGAACTCTTACAAAAACGTTGTGAATGCCCGTACCTCTGGCACCTGAAACAGCGCAGAGGACTGGGAATGTACGGGCGAACTCCACAGACCAAGTAGCCAGCCTTGATTTCGGTCGGAACTTTCGGGGAGTTAAAAGTCAAGATGACATTTTTTGACTTAATCATGGAACCATCACGCCGGAACATCATACGACGTGCAGCAATAACACCTTGATCAGCAAGTTCAGTCACGAATTCGTCTTCACTGCATGGCAAGAGATCAAACTCCGAAATAACACCCCAAGAGGTGTTAAGAAACGGGTGAGGTGTCACTTTTACAGGAATGCCTTGAAGACTAGTGAGGTTCAGAAAAGTGTTACTCTGAGAAACACTGCAAGTTTGGACAAGCAGGTCCCCAGAGCGAAGCTTCCTCACAGACTTCAAGGGGCCAACCGCAGCGTCCAAAGCTTTAGAAATGAAAAAGGGAGATCTGGTGGACAGTCTCTCATGCGGATCGATGGATTCTACAAGCAAGTGAGTAGCATGCGTAGTCACAGCAATTGAGGGTAGACGACGCTTCGGAGCGACTGGTACAGCCGCCGAAGAAGAGGTTCCACATTCTTGGTCCAGGTCAAGGTCTAAAGACCGTTTAAGGGTATGAGACTTGGTAGGTTGAGAAGACGAAATAGAGTCGTTGTCAACTATTATTTTCTCAGGTGACTTAAATTTGGAGTTTTTGTTCTTGTTTTTACCCATGGAAAAAAGGAGGAAGATTCGTCTGCAGACTACTCCACCCACCACCGAGCCCTACAAGGGAGAACTGGAGGCCTGCAAGCCAAGAAAATGACGCTGGACACAGTTCTGGAGCTTATACGTTGCAGATATAGTCCGTTGGCTGTGATCACGCGCACTCGGCGGACACTTCGGCCTCCGGGTACCATCATGCCAACGCCTTTGGCATGATCCCACAGCCCCCGGGCTCACCCTGCCGTGCCATACGACAAAAAAGCCGCTAAAGCCCTGTACACAACTTGGTACATGACTTCTGACTAGAGGTGGGTTAGTCTCTAGCCTCCCGTTTACAGCGAAGCCGGGGTCGAAGAGGAGTGTTGGTACACAGGAGGCACTTATCCGGTCTCCTGCGACCTCAGCCGCCAGACATCCCATTTTCGCCTCACGGGTCTCCGCACGCGGCAAACATGCAGGTAGGTCTAGCGCCCAAACCAGCTAAAAGGAAAAAAGAAATCTAAAGAAGACAAATCCTGGCAGGGAACCTAAACGGAATCTCAGAAACCTACGAACTGAGCGGTTAATATAAATCAGTTAGTGGTGGAGGGTAACAAAACCACAAGACCGGGGTGTTAGTACATAACGTGGTAGCGATTAGGTAGAGAATATAACACGGGCAACTAGCCAGTGGAGAAAATAAATAAAAACAAAAAAAAAGCGAGACACAAGACCAGCTCGGGATCGTGGGGCAGCGACATCCCAACAGCTGGATGAACAGCCGTCCCTGCAAACACCAACAGCACCAAAATAAGAAAAAAACAAGCTGTGGCATGACATCAGATGTTGACCAGTCACAAGGTCAGCTCGGGCCGTGGGGGCGCCGCTCCCCAAATAACTGGAAAACCAGTTATCCCCGTGCGGGGAGCCGTGTGTCATCAGTTTATACTACCTTACCCTATTGCTATTCAATGAAGCAGTGATTTAGTGAGAAGGTTATAATGTGCATTTCCATTATTCTTATTAAGAAGACTATTTCTTCTGCTTGTGTGAAATAATCAAATCTCAATAAATCATTCTAACTGTAAATGACATTATTTAGTAATTTTCAGTAGCAGAGTTCCTGAAGAATTTGTTGCAGTCTGGAGTACATTCCACTGCTGTCAATGGGATATTAACGGCGAATCCGTTATGTTTATACAGTTCAGTTACTTTACAGTTAAAGGGAAGTAAGTCAACAGAGAGCAAGAAAGAAGTTAACAATATTAGAAGTAATAAAAACGAATGCATTCACTCATACGCAGTCCAAAAGCATTTTCAAAATTGCCATATCATATGTAACGAAAAATAATTTATATTAGCAAAAAACTCTTGCATCTCACACCTACTTCGACAGATATCCGTTTTCTAGAATGTTTGAATTACTTGCCTGAGGCTAATATTTTCTTGAAACTGCGTTACAAAATGACATTTATTTTATGCATAACAGTAAGTACTATAACTTCGATTTAGGTTTAACGGAAATGATTACTATTTTCGAACTGAGCTCTTTCTCATCCATATTGGCGACAAATTATGTTTCAAATTAAGACTGCATGGCAAAGGATCCAACAGTATAAATGAATATTTTGGCACATTTCCATGTGGTAATGAAAATGATAAGTGACAGAAAAAACTGAAAACGGTGATTCTAAGTATCCTAAATTTTTGTGTTCGAAGAAGCCACCTCATCTAACTTCCGAATATCAAAAAACCTCTGAATCAAAGGAATTGTGAAAGTCTACCACACCAAAGTTCATATATATATATACAGGGGTTGTCCAAAAAAATGGAAACACCTTGAAACAATAGGTGTTACGCACGTAATATGGTGTGAGAGCACACTTGGCATTTAAAACTGCTCGCATCCTCCTTGGAATCGACGCATACAAGTCATGGATGATGGTAAGTGGTACGTTGCACCATTCTTCCTGCAGAAACTGCTCCAATTCCTTGAGATACGCCGCAGGAGAATGACGGGATCGCACTCTGTTCTCCAAAACGGAAATCAGGGGCTCAATGATACTTAAGCCTGGTGATTGTGCTGGCCAGGGAAGGTGTGAAACTTCATCGTCATGTTCCTCAAACCATGATTGAACAGTTCGAAATCTGTTAATCGGGGCATTATCATTTTGAACGGTGCATTCCCTCTACCGAAACAATGTCTTCGCCATTGAATGCACATGGTCGGCCAAAAGAGTGACATAGTTACCGCTAGTGATCAGTCCGTGTAAGGTGATAATGGGACCAGCAAACCACGAGATCATGGCCCAAAATATTACGGAACCGCCCCATGCTTCATTGTAGGAAGGAGACAGTCTATAATTGTAGGCTTCTGCGAGGTTTCTCCACACGTAAACCTGTCCTGTGTTTGGGAATAGTGAGAAAATTGATTCATTTTTAAACAAGCCATGTTTCTATTGATCCGCAGTCCACGTTTTATGTTCTTAGCACCACTGTATTCTCCGTTTCATATTCATCTGTGACACCAGGGATTTCCAATCACAGCTCTGCCGTAAATATTGTGCTTATGCATTTCCCTTCACACGGTATGTGTCGACACTGGGTTTTGGAGATGTGCCTTAAGCTTAGTAGTCACTTTCGTCGCCGTGGTCTTCCTCCTTGCGGTCATAATCCTCTTTAATGTCCTCCTGTCTCTCGCAGTGAGCTTTGTTTTCCTTCCACAGTTGTGTCTCGAAGATGATGTTGTACCGTGAACATTGTATCCTGGCATGACCTTCGGCACGGTACCTCTGGATACCCTCAATACGTGTGCCACTGTGGTGACCGACGCTCCAACCAGACAGGCTCCTACAATCTGCCGTCTTTGGTACTCCAACAGGTCACTCATTGTGCCTTCACCTAGATCGAAATTATGCAAACACCGATTTAAAATACAATCACATATACCCTTAAGATTATAAGGAACAATTTTTTACAACAACAAAAATGTAGCTACATTTTCCTTATACTGAAAAAGCAGCACATACCAAAGTCACTGCTTTCAGGGAGGTGTTTCATTATTTTGGACAACCCCTGTATGTGTGTGTGTGAGAGAGAGAGTGTGTGTGTGTGTGGTTTATCACCGAAAGTAATAAACTGTATATACGACGTCAAAAATGAATTGTGGCTAAATGGACAACACTGAAAACACTGCACTTCATTGCCAGTGATTATATTTGTATATACAACGTTAATTATATTTTTGCTTCTTCGGATTTGAGAGTAGCGTAATGGGAGAGAGCCAGGACAAAAATTAATATTGTATTGTATCAATACGACAGTTTTTTAATAAATTTTCGGAACACATCCCTCTGCAAAAGGACTGACTTTTCCTAGCGACCAATAAACATTCGACAAATTTCATTAATAGTTAACTTCTCATCCCACAAAAGATTTGTGTCATCTTAATGACTGTCTCAATGCTGTATCTTCTCAGCGAATATTGCAATTCGAAGCGTTGAATAATGTCTGACGTCCTATAATCCTATCCAAGCGTACGTTGAAAAAGTTAGTTGCTGGGCTTCATAAAAGTTTTACATGATGCACCTAGGATGCACCTTTGACTACTCTAACTGCCAGTAATGCAAAATTTCCCGCCAAACGTACCAATCCATTCGGAAATGGTGAGACGAAACAATTTGATATTTCTGCATCACTACGAGAACCTTCAGTTGAAGACACATTGAAAAGGATCTAGTTGAATATCATTGGATTATAGGACATCCCCGGCCCCGCAACCCAATTATATTCAACCGCTGCTTTATGCCCTTTGATTATTTTGTTGTCTGACAAAGAACCAAATTTACCACTCCTTATGACCAGCTGCTGGGGAATGAAACATGCACTCCAACGTGCATATGACGTTTTTGCGTTGTCTGTAATATTCTCATTAAAAGAATGACAAATCTGCGCAGACGCTATAGTACGGATCAGCCATCTCGTACGTACACCAGCCCCATTGAATCCACACTATAATCAGCCTAGGCTTATCGGGATATTGCATAGCTTAAAAGCGACATTAATACTTTGTCCTTAGAGCTGTGCTTAAATCCGCTGGTTGATCCGCACATTATATAGGCGACTTGCATCAACTTAATGCTTCTCTTCACTTTTCAAACAGACATGTCTGCAATGTCTAAAATGTTTTCGGAGAGTGTTGTGCTGAGTTCGAGAAATCTTCGCTAAGGACGCTGATGTCGAGCTGAGAAAATCTGTCGTGTGACACTTACACCTATACTGGAAACTTTGATTACTAATCCGCCACCGTACATCTGTGAATTATTTGCACGCGACATAAAAAACGTCTTCACATTACCTTGTTATCTAAGACTAAGGTACCTATTGAGGTACACTACACAGTGTGACCCAAGAAGCATTTCAGAAGGCCTCGTATTCCTCACCGCCTCAGGCTAGGGAGTCTCGGAGATTATACTGAATACACAAGAACACTTTTGTCAGCCCTTCAGCAACTGGAAATATCTTCATTATCAAACTCCGAAAGTAGCGCAACTTATCACTCTTGATTACGCTCAACCATTTTCCCTTCACTCTTTCTTACGCACACTCTGCCCTTTTCACCACACTCGACACATTTTTTATTACACACACATTCACATTCCACTGATACACATCTCTGATATTCTCAACTCCATCTGAAAATGGTTGAGCAGTCACAGAGGTTTCGACAGAATGCTTGAAATGGCACCAGATCTAAAATCGGTCAAGAACCTAAAAAAGGATGAAGGGGAAAACAACACTTTCCAAAAACAGTAGGGAAAATATCCGCATCCCCGTTTCATGTACCCATAAAATTTTATTATTTTCTAAAACTTATTAGAAAATTAAAACATGGCAAATAAAAATCTTTAATACCTATATTAGAAAGGCAAACAATAAGATACCTTATTAATGTAAACTATTTTATCAATAGCAGTGTAGACCTATTCTTTTCATCCATTTTAAGAAGTAAAATCGGATTAAGGAATTTTAACACGGAATATTAAAGTAACGTATGCTGTAAAATTTTTCATTCTTATTCATACGCACTTTACAGAAATTTTACGCAAACATTGTAAATTCCCACATTTAGTTATGCCATTGTTTCGTTAGAAGGCATTCAAGTTATCCAGTTCTAGACAACATACGAAACCCTACAAAAAATCAGCTTTAATAAATTATTATTAAGTTAAATTACTGAAAATTGCAATTATAAAATTAGATTTCTGTGTATAATACGTATATACATCAGATTTACATAAGTTAGGCTGGTGGTTTCACATTAGGTCAAACAAAAATATAATTCTCATACAAATTATCCTTTATTTTCGAATCATAATTTCTCGTATTCAATATTTCATTCTTTTAAGCAACCCATTACTCGTGCCAAAGTGTTTAAATTTGATGCAGCAGAAGGGATTAGCAAAAGGTATTATTTTAATCAACATTCTTAGTTTTTCAAAATATGCTTGTTGATATTATTAATAGTGCATGATTTGGTAATATTAACTTTGGCAACCACGCATAATCACTTGACATTTCTTTTGATTATGTGTTCGAAATATTTGTTCATGGAAAAAATACAAATCTCCAATTTATGGAGAAAAAACTCAAACCGTCTTTTACGGGAACTGTAAAACATTGCAGTTTGAAAAGTTTCTACTCTCTACTTGTTTCCTTTAATAAATATAATTCCTTTTTATGTTAACAGCGAAAGGCAGCTTCATGCACAGTTCCAGTTCAAGGTTTAGAGCACATCCGGTTTTTGTATACTTTGCTAAAATAGTTTCAAAAACATTTATGAAAGGATATCCTTTTATCGGAATACAAAAAAGAATATACGATCTGTTCACTTCTTTTTTATTGAGATAAAAATATCCTTTGGTAATAAGCATGTGGTTGATATACTCTGATGAAAAAACCTAAGGACGAGCCATATTTTGACCTGTGTCTTAGCACAGGAGCGGCTTGGACATATGAAATTCAAATAATAGGATCTACGTTACTTATCGAAATGATGATGGAAACAGCGTTAAAATCCTCCAAATACATGTCGTCAGGGAATAAACAAAGACAGCGCTGTTTTCGCTTTTAGCAAAGGCAGGAAGCAACACAATTGCACATAATGAGGGATACAGTTGAACTTTATTCAGCACTTAGGGCAATGATATGACGCATCACTGCCATAGACGGTACGAATAGGAATGTTATCAGCTGCTGGACAGAGTCTGGTGTGCGATGACGTCCCGAAACCCGTCTTACCAGCGTATCTCATACGTGGTCTGTAGGATTTAATTCAAGGAAACGTGCTGACCAATCCTTCCTCTGAATGTGTTAATCTTCCACATTTCATCAAAAGTCACTGTATGAGGGAGTTTGGCATTATGGTCTATTAACAGAAATTGTAGGCCAATATCACCTCCGAATACACGTTCATGGAGAAGGATTAACCCATTTCAGTAACTCTCACCAGTTACAGTACCACGTAAGAGTAACTGAAGTTCCGCACTTCCATCGAGTAGGAAGACTCCATATACGAAACAACGTGGCCGCCATATCTATCACTTTCTTTGATGATTTTGAGGATAATATGGAGTGCCTACCTCACGCCAGATAAGGCGACAACCAAAATCCATACAAAGAATGAATCTACTGTCCTCAGTACATAGTACTGAATCCTACTGTTCTGCTGTCCATCCCTTGTGATCTCTAGACTACTGTAAACGGTGTGTCCTCTGAGCAGTTTAAATGAAATATAGTGCACTGCTCTGGGAGCAAACAATCCATATTGGTGTAATATCATGGCCTCTGTGAATCTTTTATCTGTGCGAATTGTACTGATGTTCAGTTGTTTTGATCCTGCCAGGCTTCGACCTCTGTCTTGGCCTATAGGAACAGATGGCTGTTCTCACTGATGTTGGATGTTGGCGTACGATAACTGCCTTTTTATCGTACAGTTCTACCTGCAGTCCTGAAGAAAGAGCACGCATATAATATGATGTTATTGGCGACACCGCGCTCTTAGGCCACACTCATCACAGTTCGAACCTCCCGAAGTTACCCAATTATGCGACCACAATAATCATCAAGGTGTTCTTAAAGTTCTAGTTCGTCGTCTCTGGCACCCAGCAGACACAATAGAACGTCTGTAACAGTTATGTACACTGTCGGGTAACTTCTGTTCAACTGACACAATTGGACTGCATGGGCGTATTTTGCGCTGATTGTTTCTGCATATAAATTTTGCTTGCATTGAGAGTACTGAAAACTTTGAAAAATGAGTCAGTTACTTTGCTTCTTTATGAAGCATTTTTGTGCTGTGACATGGGTAGATCTGACTTATGAAACCGTTTGTAGTATGTTTGGTAACAGGAAGCATGACTTTCAAATGCTTCTGATGTGGCACAGGGAAAGCTGCGGAAGAGCCTTTTTGTACTTCTTATCTTAGAGTGCAACAAAATCCCAATCGACATAAATTGCTGTACTTGATATATGATGGAGGCATTTCGTTGGGTGGGAATCTGTCCAGAGCTTGCATCTCATGCCATGGTCAAAAAGGCCCGGTCATTTCAGAGGAACAATGCTGGGATGAAAGGAACTTACGTACGCTCGTGATCCTTGTAGAGCATTTATCCTAAGTCATGGTATAATAGAGGCAGTCATTTAATGACAGAAGAGCCTATTGCTACGATTCCTTACCTTAAATCCGTTCTATAGTTAGTCTGCATATTCGTGATAACAAGTAGTGAACTGCAAGATCTGTTATTTAGTTTTGGGACATGCATTGGAATCTAAGAAACTTACATAAATATACGAGCACGTAACATAATTTTGAGATTATTTACCGCAGAAAATTCAAATATATATCATAATTAGCCACTAAAAGTAATTTTAACTATTTTCAAAGATTATTTATCAGATGCTAGAATATTCTTTTTTTTCTTAGTTTTTCACACTTCGATTAAATATGTTTTATGAAAAGTTAACCTTCGTAAAAGAACATGCGATATTTGTGACTTTGTATTCAGGGTCCACTGAACTTTATATTTAAAATGTAAATATTCCAAAATTTCAGTTTTTTGTGCAATCTTAAACCGATTATAACTTCAGATTTCTGAAGTATTTGAGTGTTTAAAAGCAGATTTCTCCATTTAAAACCGAAACTAAAATCTGACAGATCCACAATTTGTTGTGAAATACATTTATGCATGACAGAAAATTTCCGTTTCCTCCAATGCAATAGCTTTCGAAAGTTATGATTTCAAACAGCATAAGACGTTTGAAGTGATTATTTTTACGTCTTTGATTATTGTTGTGCACCAGTAAATACAAAATTCTAGGAGATATGAAGCAGCCGTTTATTTTCATTATAATACAATAAAGCTTCAGCGAGTTTGATCAGTACATTATCTGAACCTTTATTTATTTACCAGATGAATACACCTACTTACTATTTTCAGGAAACCGTCCAATGTAGGTCTATTGATGAATGGCAGAAGCAAGCTGCGGTAGTGGTCAAATACGCTTTGCAATTTCATGTCAGGTTCGTTCGTAACAAAGGAGAACGCAATAAAGTTTCAACGTAACACATGTATGTGCGGGAACTTGGATTTGGCTTCAAGTTTCTCACTAAAATCCTTTGTCCTACGCTGTAATACATAACATCAGAGGTGAGTGAAAAAGGTATTTTATAATTTCGTACTGCTTGATTCAAAATAAATTCGAATCTGGAACACAGAAATATACCATCTAAATCATTTACAATATTGTTATTGTAATATTTTTAATTATGAGACTGGATTTTTATCATGGTTATATTAAAGCGTCAAACATTATTCTCGAATTATTTTCAAGTTAAGAACTTTATAAGCTCACAGAATATCATTAATAAGTTCATTCCAGATTTTAATACTTGTTGTCATTACACAGACAACAAAAAATACCTTCCGTTATTAATATTTAAATGGGATTTTCAAAATAAGTTTAATTCTTGAAATCATGTTAAAAGAGGAATATCTAAAAAAAGTGAGTGACATGTTGAGCTGATATACCTAGATACAGGAGAAAATGTAATATTTGCCGATGTCCATTCCGCACAGCCTAAGGTTTATAAAAACGCGTGAGAGTATTTTGTTTCAGAATTTTTTGGGATATGTGTCATTTGAAGTGAAATGTTTGGAAGCGAAGAGGATGTTATGATTTGAATAATTGCCACGTATGATTAACTAGAACCTATAATTTTTGTACTCCTAAGACATTGCAGAGGTGTATAACACCTTCATTCACATAATGAAGCACGTGCTCCGCAAAACAAGACATTGTTTTCTAATGAATGAAGGAGAAAAGTTTGATTTTTCACACTCCATTCCTCGTATTTTACTTGTTTTATTGATATATATTGTTAGGTTTAACTGAAAAAATACGACCTGTTCCTCCTTTCATTGTGGAGTTGTTTACATCGCGAAGTGCATATGTAAGCAAACCAGCCAACAACTCTGGCGGGAAAATATACGTAATCTCGTACTTCGATTTGAAGAAAGCGAAATCAGCTTGAATCCAAGTTGCAGTTTATTACATCGTGTTAGGCCGTTAAAGGCAGAGACACTAGAAAGAACTTCGAACGTATGTATGCAATCCGATTTTTAAACCATAAAGATAAATTCACATTTCTTTTTGCAGATACCGAATGGCAGATGAATGGATAAAATACCTCCCTGGTGATGCTCTTGCGCGTTATTCTTCGTTTAATCGAAGACAACGAGATAAGAGATTTTTCTTGAAATATTTATCTTAGCTATAAATGATTTAAATAATCATTTATTCAGTGAATTATAAATGCAATAATTCTAACAATACCTTATAAAAGCAATATTTTTGTTTCAGGTGGGTGTATACAGAGATAACAACATTTCTGTTGTTTTCCTGCTTACTCTATATTTTTCAGTAAATATCATGAAAGTAAATTATATAAAAACAATTATTCTAATTTTTTTAACATTGGTACGAGTAACGGGTTAAAGCAAGTTAAGTCTTAAAAGGCTCTATCTGTTTTTTAAAAGTTCGCGTTTAAGGAAAACGTAACAAACTTACATTTACGGATTTAAATTTAAGCTAAGCAGTTTTGAAGTTTATTGCATTCTGACGATAATACTTGAGCTTCTGACCAGGTAAAGAAAGGTAACATACAGATGAGTTTCTTCCTTTCTTTACAGCAATCGACTTGGTTTTTTCTATAACAGTAGTTTACAATTCATTGGGTAAAGTAAACATGCAAACGCGCAGTGCCTTTCAGTAGTTCACTGTCAAGGGAATCTTATTATCATCATAAAGCAAGAATTAGGATTCGAAGATGTGAAATATTGGTACATACAAAGGACAGTTAATTAGAAACATGTTACGATCATCAACGTAAGAAAAGACATTATGCGAAACCCACATTGCGCAGATGAACGCAAGGGCATCTTGCGCAAAATGTATGCAAAATTCGTTATGACGTGCGTCACCACGTCATGTAGGCGACTATTTAAGACTGCTGTTTGTCAACAACCGTCAATAGTGTTGATCAAATAGGGAAAAACCAGGATATTTGGTAGCTCGATAAAGAACAATTGTGGGTGCCTGTCCGGATAAGGGGACGATTTTGAAAATACCAGATCTGATAGTTTTCTCAAAATTTGATATAGCACCGTGGTCTCTAATATATGGAAAAATAACAACCATTGCATGTTCAACAGGTGTAACTACGGTTCGAAGACAATCTGTCTGGAACGAGATCGGTCTCGTTGTACGGAATAATTATTATACCGTTTAGAACACATTTCACAATTTGAATAGAACGTGCACATCGCAAATCTAAAACACTTTGACCAGCCCATCTTTATGCAAATCGTAGAAAATATAGGTAAACGACGAGAGCGTGTGAAGGTCATGAAACGTTAAAATAACATTTGACACTAAGGCTTGTTAATTAACGCTATCCTTGTTCTTCCGTAGGGAAGGACAAATGGCTTAAACCTGTTTGTGAAAGTTCAATTCATAATGGTAAGAAGACAGGGCTTATAGAGCACTCAGGGTTGGCTATGATTAGTACCTTCTAATAGTAGTCCGCAGGAGGGAAAAACGATGAACCACCTGTCAAGTGTAGGGCGACTACAGCTGACATGTACTAGAGGTGAACGAAGCCTATCTCGTATGATATGAGACAACAGAAGCGATACTGTAACGCAATTGATGCTGGTGGCGAGGGTAGTATATCGCAACGCTCATTACAATGAACTCTTCTGAAAGTGAGGCTGTATAGCCGCAGACCAGTACTAGTACGCATGCCGACATCGTTTCAGGGGTCGAAAGCGTCTACAATGAGCACGCAAGCATCAAAGCAAAACTTTGAATTATTGGAAGAAATTCAGCTTGTCCGATGAATCTCGTTTCGTGTTGCACTATGTGCACGGCTGAGTACGTGTGAGTCGTTTACCTAGGAAAATGTTGGCTACACTTAAGACCGAAAATTAGCCTGTGGAGAAAACTTAGTGATTAGGGCATTTGTTTACTGAAAATCGCTGTATCCGGTCATTCATGTACAGGAAACTGTGATATTTGCCACCTATATGAAATCATTGGAGGTCATGTATATCTTTTAATGCAAGAGTATGTTCCTGTAGCAGTGGCTGATTTTAGGAATATAATGCGCCACACAACAGGGCCTGGATTGTTCAAGAATATTTTGCGGGACATGAGAAATACTTCCAAGTATTACCATGGCCTGCAAATGCCCGAGACTTTACTCAAGTCGGGCATCGGCGTGTTTCGTTGGAACTTCAAATTCGATCTGCAGCGGCGAAACCATGTAACTTACAGGAGCTAAAGGATTTGCTGGTAACATGTTGTTACCAGATTCCATAAGATATTTTTTAAAAAACTCTTAGAGTCATGCCAAACGGAGAAAGAGCTGCCTAGGCTAATCGTAAAGGAGCAACATCCTAGTGAGCAGGTGGTGCTATTTCTTAGGCTCGTTGATATACTTCCGTGAAATACACACATGTCTGAAACTTAAAGGCGAACAATAAATACAGACATTTGACATGGATCAGGAACATCAAATAGAAGTCATCGCTCTTTCCACGTTTATAAGTCAGTCACGGAAAAATTCTCATTGGCCGCCACCGGGGATCGAACACAGGGTCTTCCAGTTACGCGACGGATATGATTCCACTGCTTAACAGCGGCTTCGAATTCCACCAGACACACATACGCGAACTAGCGGCGCGTAACTGGAAGACCATGGGTTCGATTCTCGGTGGCGGTCAATGAAACATTTTCCGTGACTCACTTATAAACGTGGAAAGAGCGATAACTTCTGTTTGATGTTAAGCACGAACATTTTCACGGGTTGCACATGCAACCCGTGAAAATGCTCACTTGCTCACTTGTGTTTACATTCAGTAATACATGACATTTAAGAACATAACATATCAGATATTGACACTGACACAGAGTGCCAGACGTCCTACGTATCCGCAGCTGGTACTGTCCAGGAGCACTTATAGATAATTTTGTATGCTCTCCTCTAAGAGGTACAACGTTTGATACTGGTGTGCAGGCTCAGAAAATGATTTCTGAGCGGTTCGTACTGCATAATTTGCCACTCCTCTATCAACGCAGCTCAGGGATCGTTGCTGATGTCAGCGTCCTATCATCTAGATGTCTTCCCAAGCCAGGCCAAGTGTCCTGTATTGGATTGAAATCACGGGAGCATGCTGGCAGCAACACTCGACGGATATCTCTTCCTTAGTTAGTTCAGAAATAGCCGTTGATTGGTGAGGGTGAGCATTATCTTCCATAGAGATCAACTCTTCTCAGCTAACTCCATGGAACAGGCGTATATGCCGGAAGATGACGTCATTACTGTGACTTTCACTGATAATGGACCCTCGTTCCACTTGCTGCAACACCGTAAGGCCATTGACAATAATATCGGCTCAGACCATGATTACTCCAACAAAATATTTAACCATTTCCACGATGATCTTGTCACAGTACTCTGTTTCACTTTCCCGATAGATATACTGACGTCCATAAACGGACGTTAAACTAAATCTGCTTTCATTTTTGAAAAAAAAACTCTGCCTCATCCCTCGTTCATCCAATCATTGTGCTTTGGACACCATCCAAAACTGGCCTGTTGCAGCTTTAAAGATACACATTTGACAGGTTTACTTGCATACGGCCTTCCAGCATTCAGCCGTATTGCTACGGTTTGACACGACACACGTGTCTTAGTGCTAACGTACAACTGTTTACTCAATTCACCAACAAGGTTTGAGGGAACCGGTTTTGCATATAGCATCATGTAAAAGTTTCAAGATGCTGTGGTGGACCGTTGTAAACCTCTCCCAACACGTCTAGATATGTTTTTTGTAATCTGGTACCTTGGCCACAACCTTGAAAAATGCCGGGATGGATACTTAATTCGATTGCAACACTGGTGACGTTAAGCCCCGGTTTACCGATGATGCAGTCACGTCCAAATTCACTCAGGTGATGTCTTTGTGCCATGTTTACTCAGACTTTCCAGTATGTTTCCATAATACCACAAACCACAAGTGAAACCTTGGTGTCTACTATCTGAGCAACTACCCATGACAAGAGTTCACCGACTGTTTCATAAGCCATATATGTTGGTATGTGTCATTTTGGTGTAGAGTGAATCGGTAGGGACGCTGGCAATATTTAGTATTTGTGTGATGTACGGCCAAATTATCCGTTTTTTAGGAAAAATCTCTTTTGAGCTTAAATTTTGGAGATGTATGTATTTCATATTAATGTTCAACATATATTGTAGGTAAAAAGTACTTGCATATCGTATCACTACGGCTGTCTGTTTGTTAATATGTGTACACCATAGATCTTTGCACCTATTAGATTTGGTATGAATTATTTCTTTTTTCTTCTGAGGGGAAGCCTAAGCAGTAGGAAGAACAATTCAAGCATTTATTTCCGATGCATTAATTTGTCACAAGGAGGGAAAAATAAATGCTGTCGAACTCAAATTGTATTTTAGTCAGTGAAACTGCTAAAAGGAACGCGGCTGCAAAGGTGAGCCATTAGTAGAAGCTCCAGTATCGGACAATTCATTTCACTGGAAACGCTTTCCAGTCCTGAAAGGCGCATTGGTCGCTTGCCTCGTTTTATTGTACTAATTGAATATCTTTCATGGAAGCATGGTCCCTACGTCATGGATGGGCGGTTAATTACATCCCTTAGCGGTGTTCATGGGCGCCGTTAAAGCACAAAGCAGAAAGAGAATCCGGTTCAAACAAAAATTTATTTCGTATTGTTTTCAGACCCTAATATGCAATAATGCACCAAATTCTTCCTGAAATAACGCGCGTATTTCCCTTTAAATGGTGCAAACCTATATGGCATGTCCCTCTTTATCGATGATTTCGAAGGTACAACGTACCTATTAAGTTTAAATGAGATAGAACATTTTGCATAAGATATTTAATTTCTCGTAATTTATAGTTTGGTTGTGATAGGGTGAAAGAGTATGTTTCTGATAAACATGTATTTTCAGTAGTACTTCGGCTCCCAAACACTCGATTGAAATACGATTTTGGAAACAGCCACCGCCCACGGCAGACAAAAAAGCCCACATATATTGTTGAATAGGAATGGACTGATCTTTTGTTCGCCCAAATAATATACACTCTGTTTGGTATCTCGTTTTCTGACAGTTCATTTAAAATAAAAAAAAATATTTTACCTCCACAGCTGTCAAGTTGCGAGTCTTGCTGTTCTTTATCTGCGTGATGGGTGTACAAAATATAGTCATCTACATTATTTTTCAGTCTTCGCTGGACCAAAGATAATGTAGACGATTATTTTATTTTTCGGTCTTTGTTGGAGTTAAATTTCCTTTCAAACTATGAAACATTTTACAATACTATTACCGAGTCTTTTTTCTTCGATATAAAAATAATTGAAACGGCATATTCACATCAGATTATTTTGAAATGTCTTCTTCTTACAACACTAAGACCAAAGCTAAGTGATTTATGTTCTCTTAAAAGCATAGGAATACTGGTTCTTGTTGAATCGTAATATGTTGTGAAAATATGATAATGCCAGTGTTCATCGAAACGTCGTTCCCAGAACAACACAAATTAAGACAACACAGATATAGACGGATCAAAATACTTCCCACAATAAAAATGCTGAAGAGAGTATTAGGATGAATGCTTAAAAATTGGACGGGCGGAACACAAATTCTAACAGAATCTCAATTAAGTTTTTATTTAAAGAAAGACCAAGAAGGAATTCAAGAAAATAACACAGTACTATACCACGACTTATTCACAAAACTTATTATGCATCCTTGATTTATATTTGCTGTTTTTCTTATAAAAAAAACGATCATTTCTTTATATGGAATGATATCGCTTGCGTTAGATACATTATTTTAAGAATGTAACAATTTACAAAAATTTTTGCCTGCTTAAATAATGTAATTATTTCCAATACAGGATTCAAATATACGTTTGAACATTGTAAATCCTATTCATAACAATTCGAATAATTGAGTGATTTAATACCTTTATGAGAGCATTTTTGTCCAGAAATTTCACTATTGCTTTTTGCAATAGTGAAATCCTTTCTGTAGCAAAGCGCAAATCTATTTTGCACATATGCGTCGCAGATAATACAATGCGTATTTTCTGTATGAATGTTTCATGTATACATAAAGCTTTTGTAAATCCTCTAAATATAATAATTATATCAGTACCTGACTATACACTGCTGGACAATTGCTAAAGACGGATCATGAACGGCTATATAGCGCATAAAAAAGTAAGTGTGGTTGGATGCCAAGTGAAATAAAATAATGTCAGAATGCCAGGACATTACAAGAAAGACAATTTATTGTGCTCTGAAATCCAGAAGGCTTTGGAACGTGTTCAAGGGACAAACAGGCCATTTTGTGAAGAATACGTAAACGTGAAAAAAATGCAATTACCGTCCGCAGGCGTTCGGGCGTAAGATGTCAATACGGGATATGGCCACCATGGAGGGCGATGCAAGATTCCACACGTCGTGTCATGCTTTGCACAACATTATCAAGCAGCTGTTGGGGTAATTTATCCCATTCCTCTGTCAGTGCACGGATAAGGGTGTCCTTGTTTATTGGAGGGCATTGGCGACCAGCAAGACTCCTCCCCGAAGCATCCCACACATTTTCAATGGGATTCAGATCTAGAGAGCATGCCGGCCATAAGAGGCGTTGAAATCCTCGCTCTCAAGACACTTATGGACAGCGACTGTTCGATGACATGATGCGTTGTCGTCCATAAAAATGAATCTATCACCGACAGCACCACGGAACATGCAAACATGAGGAAGCAGAACATCATTAATGTATCGTCGGCCAGTCATAGTCCCAGTTGGAAGCACATAGAGGGACGTACGGCCATTGATCATGATGCCAGCTCATACCATGACACTACATTTCGGATATCGGTCCCTTTCCTGTATGTTTGCTGGACAATATGCAGTACCACTATCACGCCAGATCAGTTGTCGTCGACATTCAGACGATAGACTGTATCTACTCTCATCTGAGAAGAGGACAGCAGACCAGTCGTTATCAGTCCAATTGCGATGTTGATAGCACCATTGCAAACGGGCGGTACGGTGACGTCTGGACAATAGGATGCACACAACAGGACGGCGGGCGTGTAGTCCTCCTTCATGCAAACGTCTGGCGAGAGTTTTTCGGGAGATCCGCTTGCCAGTAGCAGCCATAAACTGATTTGCTACCTCACTAGCTGTGCTGCGCCGGTGTCTTTTTGTTGATAGCCCTATGTACCGATCTTCTGCAGGTGTCGTACTGCGAACACGACCTCCCCTGTGACGTTTGCTACACTCTCCATTTATTTGAAATTATTTCCAAAGCCTTGAAACAACACTGTGGCTGACGTCGAACTCCCTGGCAACATCTGTTATTTTTTGCCCTTCTTCAATCTCGCCAATAATACGGCCACGCGTAAAATCATCTAGGTGATGTCGGGAAGACATACTGAAGATTGCAAGTTCGTCAATTGATTCTTTCCCTTTCAACTTTGCGTTTGAACAACAACGGTCAATACGCGTCAAATCCTTTATATCTCTTATCAGCGCTATGACGTCACGAACAAGTTCGGCAATCCAAAATTTGCATACGCACAACACGTCTTACTGTATCTCGCACTTATGCTAATTTCCACATTTTACTGCCTTCCATTTTATGGTTGCTATCGTTGCTATTGTCATCCATCCTTAGCAATTGTCCGGCAGTGTATAATGATAGATGTTCGCACGTCAACTAAGGGCGGACTTGATTGTTGGTTCCACATATCAAATGTTTAGAAATATGTAAAGATAAAGCAAGTATACCAATCTTGAAATACTTCTCTTTCAATTTTGACCAGCGAAGAGGTTTATGAGTACAACATACATTATTAAAGAGGACGTTCACACAACCAAAATAAGACTGATTGATCTACTAGCATATATTAACTACAAACGAGCTTTACCTTATATATAATTATTTTTTTCGTTATTTTACTGTACCAGTAAAACTAAATATACAGAAATTTAAAATAACAGAAGTTGTGCAGAACACCCGCACACAACATTTAAATTCTTAATAGCAACTCTCAAAATGATATTTCCATTGATTTTGTTCCATCGTTTCAATTTTCAAACTGATTGAGTTCTTTGGGAATAAACGGCTAACTTTTCCTCCAATCATTAAGTTTCATGTTATCACACAAAAATTACGTTCTTGATTAATGACTTTGTTTGTCACCAAGAGAGTTAAACTTTGGTCTTCACAATTTTATATCTCAACTTTCAAAAGGAAATTCGTAGTATATTGTATCATTACTTAACCTTTGATTTGTGGTATTTAGTTGTACACCATAGTTAAATTTGAAGCAAGCGGAATAAAGGTGATCTGGTCAAGTTTACATGAAGCATAAATCCTTTTACGCTAAATTATTCTTTGCGCGACACGTTATGTGTTAGTCTTACAACAATTATTTGGGGATTTTGAAATTTGAAAGAAAGTCCGCCCTCACTATAATGACACATCAGGCGAATAAATAATGCACTTTTACATCTGCAAGTCACAGTGTCAATCAAGCTTGAAATTTGCAAAGGAACAGAAAAAGGAACATTTTTTCCCTAAACATTCGGGAAACTACACTGATAGTGTACAATCCAGACAAAACCGAGTATGTACTAAAGGACTGAAATTGAGAGATAAGATTTGGCATCTAGAGGAATCGGAATTTTTAAATTATGTGGAAATGTTAATACATATGCAAATATACTTATTTTGTTTATGCGAGTATATGTTGCAGAATTTAAGTACATGCATATCAAGATCTAAACACATATCACTTTAACTTTCTACTCACAGATATTTATCAAAATTGCGCTGTGATAATGGACGAAAGCGATTTAAAAGAGGATTATAGAGGCGCATGATAGCTGTTAATTCCCCTTTGGAATTGCGATACGCTTCAGCAGAGATACAAACTCGAGTGTTCGGTCATCGCCATTCAGTATAACCTGAGGATGAACTGCTGTAAATTCTTCTTCATTACAAAAACGTTTAGGCTCCAATCCGTCCGCAATGCTTTCTACCTTTCTGCATGCCCGTAAATTTTCGATATCTCCATTTACGTCGATTTAATATTTGAAGCACCTGACCTAGATGTTTGAATGGATTCGTACATCCCCAAAAATTTGTTCGTCGGTTTATATCGTGGCTAACAGGCTGTTCGCGGTGTTCAATTACATATGAAGAATCTGTATCATCATTCGAAACGACAAATAACGCGTTTGTACTGCACAGTGGGCAGTCATTTTCCTTCCAACCTCTTTTAAAGCCGACTAGCATAGAAAGATAGATGTAGCGCGTCAGTAAAGATATGTATCATGTTTTCAAGTAATAACAATATTATGTTCCATACTATTTTTGAGATCATTAAATTAAAGAACAGGATCACGTTGTTATTGAGTAAATAAAGGACTGCTATCATGTTAGGTGGCAAGTTTATCAGAAGCACGGAAGCTGGTGCGAAAGCTCAGGTTATTTCCGGTAGCTGCCGAGCGGAACACACACGTGCGCCGCCAGGCGGCAATCGTGCTGCGAGAAAGCTGGTGCTTTTAACATTATTGTAGAGCGCCATCTAGTAACCATTTGTAGAGGTTTCTGCAAACAGTTATTACTAAGTGAGTTGGTTTACACTAGGTCCGCTATATGTCGCGTCCTATCACATTGAACTGAAAATAAAATGAAATTATTTAAATTTTGTGATATGTCGTGGCGTCCCTGTGGGGAAACCGCGGCGCACACTTTAGGAACCACCGACATAATGCATTTTTAAATCTCATGAAAATGAAAACTCAAGTCAGTGCAAGTGGCGAATGCTATGCGCCTAGCTGAAAGACAGAAAATTTTTTCGTTAACAACATTGCATATGCTTTGGAATATATGAACTCTTTTTACGAATATTTCACTGAAAAACAATATTTTAAAACTGCATAGGAAACGTAGAAAAATATCGTATTATATTTTTACTATTCGTTTAAGAAGGAGATTGTTACTGAAATCTAATATCAACAACTGTGAGTATGAATATTTTCCGTGTTATTCAAATTCGAGAAACGGATGAAATAAAGGGCTCGTTTTTTAATGTAAAAATATAATACTTCGGAAAAACAAACTTTATCACTGCAACCATGAGGAAAATACTTGCAGTGTTGAGGTACTGTAAAATAATCTTCATTGATGATGTTTTGATGTAGGAAAAATTTATTTTCAAGTAGCGTGATATCACCTTTCTCTGTCAAACTCATTAAAATAACTTTACTTTAGGCGAATATCTATCATTTGCGTAGACCAAAGTAAATATACCAAAGCATACGTTTACTCAGAATGAGAATACAGATTTACGATAAAATTGATGAAGATGTTCCCAAAACTTTGGGAACTACCAGCAAAAATGGAATTACCTTTATGACAAACATCTTAAATTAACTGCAAGAAGTATGGTAGCTTTGATGACTTATTCATGTTTTCGTTTCTCGCGAACGGCCTGAGACACAGATTATTCTTTTAAATTATATGTATGAGGCATTGGTATTTACTTTAAGTAGTATTTTAAGATTCCATTGTTCGAAATGTTTTAACTAAACACAATGAAAATGTATTCACTAAACATATTATAAACTCATCATCATCCAGTGAATCAGGAATTTGTATTGGCTACTAGTAGAAAAAGGCATACAGTTACATCAGAGAATCTTCAACAGAGCGAGATGAGCCGACTACAAGACGTGCGACATAGCGAAATATTCATGGCTGGTAACATATGAAAGATAGCCCAATTCCTATATTTCTACTATTTGTAAGTTTGAAATTATCTAGCCTGCCTCCGTGACTCCGTGGTCTAAGCAATGGCTTCTGATCATTCGTCCGAAAGAGATCCGGGTTCGAATCCCGGTGAGGCATGGATGTTGTGTTTGTCTTACGGCACTGGCTCTCTCCTTTCCCTGGAACCAGTTACCCTGAATTAGGGACGGGCGACTGCTCATAGCCCACTGAGTTGCTCACAGTGGTCGTTAAACTTCCAATCCAAAAAAAAAGTTATCTATTATAATAGTTTGGGAGGTTTGATAACAGAAACAGTTTGGAATCAAAACTGCGGATATCCTATAACAAAGAAATAGACAAACATTATAGAACAAATTTTATTTTTCCATTTCAACCTTTGCTCTCTGCTACCTACAACGAGTGTATATTTATTTCGAGAGATCCATATGGCACTATTTTGGAAAATCTGCAGCCACCAAATGACTAAAATTGACCTGTGTAATAGTAGTACTTTGAATGCGTGTATACTGTGTACCTTTAGTAAAAGAAACTGGTGAATTCAAGAGAGTGACCCACTGGCTACTTTACGTAAGTTTTTATTAATAGCATCGTGAATAATTACAGTAACTGAATGATATTTAGTAAAATCATATCATCATCCATGGAAAACGTAACAATATCATAAGAAATGTTAAAAGT
The DNA here is from genome assembly GCA_039090855.1 of Macrothele yani. Lineage (NCBI taxonomy): Eukaryota > Metazoa > Arthropoda > Arachnida > Araneae > Macrothelidae > Macrothele > Macrothele yani. Next base: position 66,784,311 of record CM077034.1, on the reverse strand, counting down.
GTCCGCTCTGTACTCCGAGACAGGCTTGAACAGAAGACTACATAGTTCCAAAAGTTCCTGCTAGTTACTCAGACGTATGCGCTGCTACTGCTTTCAGGATGTTGTTTTTAAGTGCATCAAGGCCCTCGTTGTGAACATGGGCGTCGCGCATGTCAGTTTTGTGATTATCCGGGGTTAGCTCTTTGTCTGTCGTGAGACTGATCGTATGAGTTAACATGTCCTCCCGGTTAGCTTTATTTGGGCGTGTGTAGCTTATCCGTACTCTTTGAGAGAGTAAGTCAGTAAAGAAGTGTCAGTGTGAATTTCGTAGGAAATTCGGATGTTGGGCAGCAAAAAGAAAACCTTGTATTCCACAACTGGTTAATAAGCTGGAGACCCGTTGAACATTACATGATTTGCATGAAAGGGGCCGTCCCGAGATGTTAGAAACACTGGTGCGGGCGTTCACCAGCTTCGCCACCGAAACCTTTTCCTAGGCTTGCACAGGAAAACGGTAGGTCAATAAGCACGTGTCATAGTGAGAAAAAGAGGGCTGCATTCTATCAGTACCGTTTTTCTGCAGTTCACGAACTTAAAGCGTCACTACAAGAGAAAATAATAATGGTTTCAGGCATTTGCTACTGAACTGCCGGACATCTTGGGCTACATGTTTTCCCCGTAAATAAAGTTATTAGGACACATAAATGCACAAATCACGCGTATGTGGGTAGCGGTAAATCCTTACCCATTTATGGAGTTAGGATTTGCCAATATTTTAACGTTCAAGTTCAAGCAGTGGAACTTGTTGGAATAATGTGTTCAAGTTTCAGATCACACGAAGCGACATCAAGGTATATTCCATCTTCTTCATCCGTTAAGATGGGCTCTGCTTTTGCCACAATGTGATTGGTCCATTCGAGGCAACTTGAACCTCTAAACCAAACAAGTGGCACCTCTTCATTACCAGCTCATCGAGGTGTCTTCAAGCCGTGCTACTCCATAATCGAAACAAGTATCCGTCTCTTCCCCGGGCTTACTCTGTTCGCCTAAAAAAGAATTACGTTTCACAGTAACATCAATATCATTCTAAACGCCTTGAGGTATGATAGGTACCTCTGGGAGATCATCGGAAACTACAAAATGGTGGTACTTCTGAAGGGGCTTCAAGACGGTTGTACCAAGTTTCCCTTCTATCTTTGCATTTGGGGCAGCATAAAGCCAATGCGCACTACTACAGACGAGACTGGCTACTGCTAAATGGGTTATCTGTGGAGAACAGCAATATCTCTTGAAGAGCCACTACTGAACCCCCGGGTGTTGATGATTCCACCACCGTACATTATATTGAGCTTTAAGAAAGAATTTTTCATAGATTTAGATAAGGTATCGGCAGCCTCCGGGTACCTACGAGACTTCTTCCCTATGCTGTCTGTGGGAAAAGTCAAAGCCGGGGATTTTGTCGAACCACAAACGAAAAATATCCTGCAATGCAAGTAATTAGCCAATCTACGTAGTGATGTCCATCGAGAGAACCATTGAGACCATGGCAACCAAACGGGCCTTACATAGATAATGGTAACCAAAGCTATATTTCGCTGCTTTTTGGAGGTTGTTGAGATGTTATCAATTTCCAGGTTACGCCCCAAAACCCAGGGCCCAAAGTGGAAATTGATAACCAACTCTATATTTCGATGGTTCAGGTTCAGGCGCTTCTGATGAATATATGAAATTCAGTTCCAGTGAGTAAACAGCCCCTTTCGGAACCGTCTGCAGGCCAATTCATCGAAAACGAATTCGTAGAACAGAAATTCATCGAAAACGAATTTGTAGAACAGAAATTCATCGAAAACGATTTCGTCGAAAATTAATTCATCGAACAGAAAACTATTTGAAAATTAGGGCTTGCTTCAGGTGTAATCATCGAACGCGAAATCACCGAAAGACACAATATCGTAGGGTAAGCTTTGTCGAAAACTGACTATAATTTCAATATGGCTAAGTGGCCACAAAAGCGTTTGGGAAACGTATAAAAATTGCAGTTTTTATGTCGTAGATAACACTTTCATGTAGGATGACGACGAAACCTTTAGGGAGTTTAACAAGAAACAGACTTTTGATTTTTATTATTGTATGTTTCACCATTACCGTGAGCAACTCAGTGGGCTATAAGCAGACGACCATTCCTAATTTAGGGTCACTGGTTCCATGGAAGGGAGCGAGACAGTGCCGCAAGAAAAACACAACATCCATGCCTCACCGGGATTCGAATCCCTCCCCTTTCGGACGAATGATCAGAGGCCATCCCTTAGACCATTGGGCCACCGGGGCGGTACTATTGATTTCATCATGTCTATTTTCCCCGTAGACCACTTCGAAAGATACGGCCAAGGCATTGGCTGTTTCAATAGCTTTTATTCCGAAGTAATCATATTTATAAGGTTAGAGCACCCTGACAGGTTAGTAATATTACGCTTTCTCTTTGGAACTAAAGATAATTTAATATACCTAGGACTAAGCTTAAGCCTTTTAAACAGTTTTATTTCACCGTGCTGATATTAATAAAGTTTAGACACCAATTCAAGTTAGTATTATCGCGCTTTTACCTAGGTAGTAAATATTACTATATAGGCCCTAGGCCCAGACCTTTTTAAAAGTTTTATTCCATTCTGATCGTATTTACAAGGTTTAAAACCAAGTGATTTAAACATTATTGCACTTTTACTTAGGCAGTAAATATCAATAAATAGGCATTAGGACTAGGCATTTTTAACAATTTTATTCCGTTGTGCTGGTATTCGTAAATTTTGGATACTAAGTGAAGTTAGTATTATTGCATTTTTTCTTAGGAACTAAATATTAATAAATTTGGGAACGCCTTTTTGACGCATTTAATTCCGTCGTGCTCATTATCCTAAGGTTTAGTAATTAATATCTACTTCGACATTAAATATTAATTAGTAATCCTTCGGTCCAGGCCTTTCTGACAGATTTTGTTCAAGTGTATGAAATATTTATTATTAAGTAAAACAGCAAATTATTAACTTGACATGATGCAAAGTGTGTAAATATGAGCACGATGGAATAAAACTGTTCAAAAGACCAAAGCCTTGGCGAAGGTATTAAATATTTAATGTCTACGTAAAAGCGCAAGAACACTAACTAGACTTGGTGTCTAAACCATATAAATATGAACAGGATTTTAAAAAATTGTTAAATAAAATGCTATGAATATTTTGCGCCGTGCTTAGATTCATAAGGTTTCGACACAAAGACTAGCATTATTGTCCTTTTACTAAGGTATCAAATACACTGATGGACAATTGCTAAGGACGGATCGTAAACGGCTATATAGCGCATAAAAAAGTAAGTGTGGTTGGATGCCAAGTGAAATAAAATAATGTCAGCATGCCAGGAAATTACAAGAAAGACAATTTATTGTGCTCTGAAATCCAGAAGGCTTTGGAACGTGTTCAAGTGACAAACAGGTCATTTTGTGCAGGATACGTAAACGTGAAAAAATGCAATTACCTTCCGCAGGCGTTCCGGCCTAAGATGTCATAACGGGATATGGCCACCATGGACGGCGATGGAAGATTCCACAAGTAGTGTCGAGATTTGCACAACATTATCAAGCAGCTGTTGGGGTAATTTATCGCATTCCTAGGTCAGTGCACGGATGAGGGTGTCCTCGTTTATTGGAGAGCATTGGCGAAAAGCAAGACTCCTCCTCAAAGCATCCCACACATTTTCAATGGGATTCAGATCTGGAGAACGTGCTGGCCATATAAGGCGTTGAATCTCCTCGCTCTCAAGACACTCCTGGACAGCGACTTTTCGATGACATGTTGAGTTGTCGTCCATGAAAATGAATCTATCCCCGACAGCACCACGGAACATGCGAATATGAGGTAGCAGAACATCATTAATGTATGGTTGGCCAGTCATAGTCCCAGTTGGAAGCATATAGAGGGACGTACGGCCATTGATCATGATGCCAGCCCATACCATGACACTACATGTCGGATATCGATCCCTTTCCTGTATGTTTGCTGGACAATATGCAGTACCACTATCACGCGAGATCAGTTGTCGTCGACAATCAGACGATAGACTGTGTCTACTCTCATCTGAGAAGAGGACAGGAGACCAGTCGTTATCAGTCCAGTTGCGATGTTGATGGCACCATTGCAAACGGGCGGTACGGTGACGTCTGGACAATGGGATGCACACAACAGGACGGCGGGCGTATAGTCCTCCTTCATGCAAACGTCTGGCGACAGTTTTTCGGGAGATCCGCTGGCCAGTAGCAGCCATAAACTGATTTGCTATGTCACTAGCTGTGCTGCGCCGGTGTCTTTTTGTTGATAGCACTATGTACCGATCTTCTGCAGGTGTCGTACTGCGAACACGAATTCCCCCGTGACGTTTGCTACACTCTCGATTTGTTTGAAATGATTTAAAGCCTTGAAACAACACTGTGGCTGACGTCGAACTCCCTGGCAACATCTGCTATTTTTCGCCCTTCGTCAATCTTGCCAATAATACGGATGCTTTCCCTTTCAACTTTGCGTTTGAACAACATGCTTTCCCTTTCAACTTTGCGTTTGAACAACATGCTTTCCCTTTCAACTTTGCGTTTGAACAACATGCTTTCCTTTCAACTTTGCGTTTGAAAAACATGCTTTCCCTTTCAACTTTGCGTTTGAACAACAACGGTCAATACGCGTCAAAACCTTTATATCTGTTATCAGCGCTATGACGTCACGAACAAGTTCGGCAAATCAAAAATTAGCATACGCACAAAACGTCTTACTGTATCCCGCACTTATGGTAATTTCCACATTTTCCTGCCTTCCTTTTTATGGTCGCTATTGTTGCTATTGTCATCCGTCCTTAGCAATTGTCCGGCAGTGTATTAATCCCTAGGCCTTTGCACACTTCTGAAACCAAGAAACCGCAACATACAGTATATACGGCCTCTAAAGTTGGTGTGTGCACTCGTCCGTTTGGATTAGCTGTTTAGTGGCCAGTTGTCAAACACCATTTCAATGAATTCGCTTCATTTTTTTAAGTAGTCACTTTTCAGTAAATTGCTTGTTCGATAAATTGTTTTCGATGAGTTCGCATTGGACGAGTTCGTTTTCGATGATTCGTCTTCGATGATTCGTTCTCGATGTATTCGCCTGCTCCCAATATATATACAATCATACATTCAGTGTATCACAGAACGTGTTAACACTGAATGTGTCAAAACATGATGATTTGAAATTCAGCGTTCTTGAAAAAAGTTTTATGGGCATTTTACAAAATTCAGATTAGAACTGGAACAATAACAAATTGTCCGTTCTTTTGGTAACATGACAGCAATTGTAATATGACATTCACAGTCGTATTAAAAAGTACCCATTGTTACACACAATGTTCTCGTTCAGTTTTCGCTGTTAGTAAAATGACTGTTTGAAGTGACAGTCGCGTTAACATATATCTCATGGTAGTAAATTTTGTTAATAACTATAATAAAATTATTTATTTTTTACGTACAGCTTCTTTAGCTTTTCTTTTAAGATAACTTTCGTTTTCTGTGGTAAATGATAAATTTGAAATCACTGTTACATTATTTTTCCTTTTTTTGTTTTGTCCTTGGTTTTTGTTGTGTGCCCTTTTTTTTCTTGAAACGTGGTTATCGATTTTCAAAATTAATAAATAATAAATCACATTCTCTTTAGTTTTTCAATTCTTTGGGCGGGAAAACTTCATAATAATCCTTGGATTGTTTCAGAAATGTGACATATTCAATTACTGTTAACTTTTTTCTAGGATAACATATTTACAGATTTTTTATTTAAAATATATAAATTGAATGAAGTGGAATATTGTTGAACATGTAAGAATTATGACAACACTATTGACATGTACGGCGTTTAAAGCATTCACAGTTCAGTTTGCATAAAACTAACTGTTTTGATAATGGTACACTGAAATACGTCAATAGGTTTAGGCATTTATTGCCATCTTTAGCAACACATCTGATATAAAAATTTTTACGTGTACAAATGAGTATACAAGATGCATACTTTAGGTATGCAAATGAGTAACAGAAAAAACTTCCAAAACTTCTTAAATTAGTGAGTTCGCACTCACGCATTGAATTCCATGTACAATACTTGACTGAATGCTTCTCACAGAATGATGTTTCTATTAAATGATTCACATGTTTTACTGAATGCAGAACTATTAACTTAAGGCACTTGATTTCGCAACCAAAAATCGAATATTAGATTACTAAATGTATAAAAGTTGTTATACGTATTTCCTTCGCGTTTGCTATTGATATGTTGCTGAAAATCTGTGGACACCTGATCAATGTTTTCAGATTTTCATCAACATTATCCACGTTTTTCTTGAAAGAAAAAATAAATAAATCGAAGGGATAATAGTGGTCAGTTCAGGAAAGGGTGACGATTCTTCCCTGGAGTGATTTGCTGTTAAACTTTTCGTAAATTTAGATTTCACCTCCCCTGGGTTTGATTTTTGGATCCAGAGAGAAAAGTCAAGAAAAAGTCACAGAAAATTCTATTTTCTCATCGCCAATTTTTTTCTTATCTTCTCTGCTTAATATACAAAATGAGTGTTTTACTTTGTTAAGGGATAGGAGAGTAGCAAAGGGCTACCCTCCCGCCGATTCAGTATTTCAGTATTTATCATCGCTCTGGGGCTATAATATGGACTTTTTGGTTGACTTCCAAGGTTAAGCATACAAATTGTGAAATAAGCATATAAATAGTGAATACTCAGCCCAGCAGGAGGGAAATGGCAGTGCACATAAGAAAAAAAAAGGGAAGGGATGTAATTTTCTGAGTGAAGAGTAGTGTAAATCATTTTTTTTCTCGTTCTTTTACCTTTGTTGTGTGAACAAAATTGTAGCATTTGTATTATTCATTATCTAATCTATGAGTAGGATGATTCAGAAGTTAGTAGGATGTATTATAATTTTAACTTTGAAATTATGAAGTTGGTGAGGTAAGGCTGGGATGGACTTGATAAGTGGGCCTTAAAAAAAAAACAAAAAAAAACAAGAATAAATGTAATCCAAATCAAAAAAAAAAAAAAAGGAAAATAATAATCTTTCACCGGGGCAAGTAATTTCATAAGTTATAATTTTTTTGTTGAGTATTAAAAAATTAATGCAAGAAAAAGAAAGCTGGTCTATGCTCAAAATAGGTAGTGAAAAAAAAATGTAGTTCTTTTTATGGTATATGATGTATGTATTTATATTTTCTGTAAGTCAAATGCAGTTCCTTTCTTCGTCCAACGGTCACTTTTTTTTTCCCAAGCTCATTCCAAGAAAAGGGGAGTGCTGTTTGAAATTGTTAGGTCGCCCACGCAAGGGTGAGCAGTTATTTACACAAAAAGGCATTTTTTCCCTCTCTACAACGCTGTGGTGAAATTCTCAGAACAGAAACACCACCCCGAGAAATTTCCCAGCTGGGTTCCGTGGGCTGGCAAAGAGGGCTTAATCCTGAAGAGTTATAGTACGAGCTGTCAAGCTCTGAGCGGCAGGAAAGCAGGCGTGCTTAAAAATTTATGTGTTTCCCTCCAAGAAGGCAAGAAGGGTCATATCAGATTACACGTGTGCCTGGCCGCTGAGAGTTCCCGCGCTTTTGCTTCCCCCCCACTCTACCTTCCTCTGATTGTAAGAGGAATGTCACGTGGGCAAGCACGAAAACCATTGCATGGTTTTGACCGGCTGACCAATGGAAGCAAAAGCGTCCTTCGTGGACGGCGCTGATTGGCTCTCTGTGCTCTTCTGCGAGAGAGCATCGTTTGGAGTCTGGAAAAGAAAGGTCGAAAAAGAAGTGGGGACGTGAGGAGAAGGAAGAAAAAAGAATGCAGGGCAATTGGAAGATAGTCCTGGACATATGTGGTTATTCACCACCAGCCAGGAAAAAGATACAAGACCTCATCCCTGATCCAAAAAAAAAAAGAAAAAAAATTAAGCAAACAGCGGCTCTAAAACAGTCGCCAGAGCATGAAGGGGCCCGGGTCGAGGTGTGCCTCCACCACCAGGCAGTTAGGCCTATGAAAAGGGTATTTTTTTGCCTGGCCGTGAAGAGGTAAACCAATGCGTGCATCTCCACCCCACACGAGACTTGGCATTCGATACCTGCAACCTAATTCATGATGGTCAATGACGGCTCCGGGAAGAAGGCATCCTAACGTACCAGTTGCACTTCGTCAGTGAGCGTATTCAAAGCATTCACACTTCCAGCAGCTGTCAGCCTAAGACGTGATGATCCGACCTATTTGTGAATTCTAGCACCGAATCTCCCCTCATCAAGGGGTAAGTTGTATACACTAATTCTATTTTTGGCCCTTTCGTAGAGCCGAAGTCGGCACTACAGCAATCAGATTACCAGTATGCTCTGAAAAAAGTACTTTCCGTCTGCATGTCGGAGGTTACCCAGTTAAGATTCATCTGGAAAGAAAGAGGGAACTGTACGTGACATTGCTCTCACAAATGTAGTAGACATATAAAAAAAAGTTAAACTCACAAATATGATTGTAAATCGTGATAGTTTACTCGCCTCTTCAAGGCGGGAATTTTCATGTTGAAATGTTAACACTTCAGTTCACCTGTGCATATCTGCCTTAAAAGAAAATATATATATATCATCATCATCATCATCATTGTCAACCATTATCAATCCACTGCTGGACGAAGGTCTCCCCAAGTTTCCTCCACAACGGTCTGTCTTGTGCCAGTCTCCTCCATGTCACCCCTGCATACTTTCGAATTTCATCCACCCATCTCCCATGTGGTCTTCTTCTGGGTCTTTTCCTGTCCCTTGGGATCCAATCTAAAATTTCGGCTGTCCATCGATGATCTGTCCTTCTGGCAGTATGTCCAGCCCATTGCCATTTCAGGGATTTAACTCTGATCATGATGTCTTCCACTCTTGTCATTTTCGGATCCACGAGTTCCTCTTCTTATCTCTCCTGGTTACACCAAGTATGCACCTCTCCATGCTTCTTTGAGTTGTCTGCAGCCTTTGTATGTCTCTTTTAGTTAAGGTCCACGTCTCTGCACCATACGTAAGCACTGGAAGGATGCATTGATCAAACACTTTTCTTTTAAGACATAATGGCATATTGCTCTTGAAAATTATGCTGTTTCTTCCAAAAGCTCTCCAGGCAAGTTTTGTACGCCGATTAATTTCTTCATCAATGTGACCCTCACTTGATATCTGCTGTCCAAGATAAACGTACGTATCTGTTATCGCAAGCTTTTCTCCATCAATCGATAAATCTTCATTTCTTGTAAAAGCATTGAACATCACTTTTGTCTTCTGAAAGTTCATTTTTAATCCCACTTCTTTACTCTTGTCAGCAAGTTCCTGGATCATACTCTGCAGCTCTGATGGGCTAGTTGCAAAAATGACTACGTCATCAGCAAAACGAAGGTGGGTTAGATAATCTCCATTAATCTTTATCCCCTTGTTTTCCCAGCTCAGTGACTGAAAAACACCCTCCAATGTGGCATTAAAGAGCTTCGGAGATATGGTGTCACCTTGTCTCACTCCCTTTCCAATTTTTATGTGTGTTGTATTTTCAAACAGCCTAATCTTTGCACTTGCATTTTCATAGATGTTATTAATAATATTAATGTATGCATCTTCAATACCGCAGGTTTTCAGAGCCATTGTAACTGCTGATGGTTTCACCGAATCAAAGGCTTTTTCATAATCGATAAAAGCCATGCACAATGGAAGTTCATATTCCCTCGCTCTTTCAATTAGTTCTCTCAGCACATGGATATGATATATTGTGCTGTAGCCACTCCTGAATCCAGCTTGTTCTCTCGGTTGAGCCATGTCCAGTGTTACCTTCAAGCGGTGTGAAAGAACTTTAGTGAAGATTTTATAAACTACTGATAGGAGGCTGATAGGTCTGTAGTTTCCGAGATCCTCAATGTCACCTTTCTTATGTAGCAGGATCATTGTAGCGGTGTTCCAATCCTCAGGAATCTTTCCTTCATTAAGGCATCGAGTGAAAATTTGGGCGAGTACTGTTTCGATTTCTCCACTTGCTTCTTGTATGATGTCTACAGTAATTCCATCTTCTCCTGGAGCTTTCCCCCGCTTCATGTTCTTGATTGCATGTGCAACTTCTGCTGGAAGGACTGGAGGAACTCTGGTACTGGTATCTTTCATGATGTCTGGAGTGCATGTATCATCCCTTTCATATAATTTGGAATAGAAATCTTTCACTCTTGTCAAAATTTCGCCTCTATTTCTTGTTACAGAACCATCTTCTTTTCTCAGTGCCATAATCTGTTTTCTTCCCTTACTGAGATGTCCCTTTGCTATCTTTAGGCTTTGGTTGTTTTCAATTGCTTTCCTCACTAGTTCACAGTTGAATTTTCTTACGTCTTCAGTGATACTTTTTCGTACTGTCTTGCATAGCTCTATATATTCCACTTTGGAAGTCGCATCTTCTTTAGTTGTCCTCATCTCTCTTCTTTTTTGCATCAACATTTTCGTTTTTCCTGATAATTTATTTACATGCAACTTGTTCTTAGACCCAGCTAATTTTGTTGCTGTTTCCATAAGAGCTTTGGTTACTTTTCTGTTAACTTCAGAAATATCCACTTCTTCCGATGTTAGGCCTTCTACAGCAGAGAACCTGTTCTTCAGTTCCAACTTGAAGGTATTATGGTGTTTTTTAAGGTTGGTTATGTCAATAGATTTTGTTTGTCTTATGAGCTTGCCACGTTCAAGTTTAGTGTTGAGGTGCATCTTACATCTCACCAATCTATGGTCACTACCTGTGTTGAACTTGTTTAGCACACTGCAGTCTTCTATGACGAATTTTTTGTTACACATAATAAAATCAATTTCACTTGTCGTCCCATTTGGATGTCTCCATGTCCATTTCCTGTGTGGCTTTTTCTTGAAGAAGGAGTTCAAGATGAAAAACCCTTCTGCCTCTGCAAACTCAACGAGAGTATTTCCACGCTGGTTTCTGTTGCCGTGACCGAATTTACCTACTGAAGTTTCATTCTGTTGCCGTTGCCCTATTTTTGCATTGAAATCTCCCATAATTATTTTCAAGTGCTGCTTACCTTTATTATTTAGATGACAAATTTCCTCATAAAATTCTTCAATTTCTTCTTCAGGATGACTTGTGGTGGGTGCATAAGTTTGAATAATCTGAGCCTGGTATCTTTTCGAGAGTTATATATATATATATATATATATATATATATATATATATAACTCTGGTCAGGTGATGTAAGGTCAGGTGATGCGTAACATCATAGCCTCTCCTTGACAAATGTCAACCCCGCCTTCTCGTGGTGCATCCTGTTCCCACTAAAGGGGCTCTGACGACCGCCCATAGCGGTATAACTATACCATCGGGAATAGAGGAAATTCTATCCCACACTCACCAACCCGCTTGGCCAGCGTGGTGAGTTATGGCCAAACCCCTCCAAAATGATTCCACAACTTAAATCTTGGCCCTCAGTCTCCGGCAGCTGGAATGTACCTGGCCAAGGCAGCGGCCAGTGCGACATGAAGGCAGAGGGTGCTAAGAATCCCCGGAGAACCGGACTAGGCTGCCATCTGATGCTGACCTTGGCTACTTACAATGGACGCTCCCTATCTTCTGATTCAAGGCTTCTTGAATTGGAAGAGGAACTACAAAGGATCAAGTGGGACATCGTGGGGCTAAGTGAGGTAAGGAGAAAAGGAGAAGATCTCATCGAACTGAAAAGTGGACATCTCTTCTACTATCGTGGGACAGATACTGGCAGAACTAGTGGTGTTGGATTTATAATAAACAAGAAACTGAAGGATAAAGTTGTAGAAGTTGAAAGTTCCTCTGACAGAGCTGCACGACTTGTTATCCAACTCTCGAAAAGATACCAGGCTCAGATTATTCAAACTTATGCACCCACCACAAGTCATCCTGAAGAAGAAATTGAAGAATTTTATGAGGAAATTTGTCATCTAAATAATAAAGGTAAGCAGCACTTGAAAATAATTATGGGAGATTTCAATGCAAAAATAGGGCAACAGCAACAGAATGAAACTTCAGTAGGTAAATTCGGTCATGGCAACAGAAACCAGCGTGGAAATACTCTCGTTGAGTTTGCAGAGGCAGAAGGGTTTTTCATCTTGAACTCCTTCTTCAAGAAAAAGCCACACAGGAAATGGACATGGAGACATCCAAATGGGACGACAAGTGAAATTGATTTTATTATGTGTAACAAAAAATTCGTCATAGAAGACTGCAGTGTGCTAAACAAGTTCAACACAGGTAGTGACCATAGATTGGTGAGATGTAAGATGCACCTCAACACTAAACTTGAACGTGGCAAACTCATAAGACAAACAAAATGTATTGACATAACCAACCTTAAAAAACACCATAATACCTTCAAGTTAGAACTGAAGAACAGGTTCTCTGCTTTAGAAGGCCTAACATCGGAAGAAGTGGACATCTCTGAAGTTAACAGAAAAGTAACCAAAGCTCTTATGGAAACAGCAACAAAATTAGCTGGGTCTAAGAACAAGTTGCATGTGAACAAATTATCAGGAAAAACCAAAATGTTGATGCAAAAAAGAAGAGAGATGAGGACAACTAAAGATGTGACTTCCAAAGTGGAATATATAGAGCTATGCAAGACAGTAAGAAAAAGTATCACTGAAGACGTAAGGAAATTCAACTGTGAACTAGTGAGGAAAGCAATTGAAAACAACCAAAGCCTAAAGATAGCAAAGGGACATCTCAGTAAGGGAAGAAAACAGATTATGGCACTGAGAAAAGAAGATGGTTCTGTAACAAGAAATAGAGGAGAAATTTTGACAAGAGTGAAAGATTTCTACTCCAAATTATATGAAAGGGATGATATATGCACTCCAGACATCATGAAAGATACCAGTACCAGAGTTCCTCCAGTCCTTCCAGCAGAAGTTGCACATGCAATCAAGAACATGAAGAGAGGAAAAGCTCCAGGAGAAGATGGAATTACTGTAGACATCATACAAGAAGCAAGTGGAGAAATCGAAACAGTACTCGCCCAAATTTTCACTCGATGCGTTAATGAAGGAAAGATTCCTGAGGATTGGAACACCGCTACAATGATCCTGCTACATAAGAAAGGTGACATTGAGGATCTCGGAAACTACAGACCTATCAGCCTCCTATCAGTAGTTTATAAAATCTTCACTAAAGTTCTTTCACACCGCTTGAAGGTAACACTGGACATGGCTCAACCGAGAGAACAAGCTGGATTCAGGAGTGGCTACAGCACAATAGATCATATCCACGTGCTGAGAGAACTAATTGAAAGAGCGAGGGAATATGAACTTCCATTGTGCATGGCTTTTATCGATTATGAAAAAGCCTTTGATTCGGTGAAACCATCAGCAGTTACAATGGCTCTGAAAACCTGCGGTATTGAAGATGCATACATTAATATTATTAATAACATCTATGAAAATGCAAGTGCAAAGATTAGGCTGTTTGAAAATACAACACACGTAAAAATTGGAAAGGGAGTGAGACAAGGTGACACCATATCTCCGAAGCTCTTCAATGCCACATTGGAGGGTGTTTTTCAGTCGCTGAGCTGGGAAAACAAGGGGATAAAGATTAATGGAGATTATCTAACCCACCTTCGTTTTGCTGATGACGTAGTCATTTTTGCAACTACCCCATCAGAGCTGCAGAGTATGATCCAGGAACTTGCGGACAAGAGTAAAGAAGTGGGATTAAAAATGAACTTTCAGAAGACAAAAGTGATGTTCAATGCTTTTACAAGAAATGAAGATTTATCGATTGATGGAAAAAAGCTGGCGATAACAGACACGTTCGTTTATCTTGGACAGCAGATATCAAGTGAGGGTCACATTGATGAAGAAATTAATCGGCGTACAAAACTTGCCTGGAGAGCTTTTGGAAGAAACAGCATAATTTTCAAGAGCAATATGCCATTATGTCTTAAAAGAAAAGTGTTTGATCAATGCATCCTTCCAGTGCTTACGTATGGTGCAGAGACGTGGACCTTAACTAAAAGAGACATACAAAGGCTCCAGACAACTCAAAGAAGCATGGAGAGGTGCATGCTTGGGGTAACCAGGAGAGATAAGAAGAGGAACTCGTGGATCCGAAAAATGACAAGAGTGGAAGACATCATGATCAGAGTTAAATCCCTGAAATGGCAATGGGCTGGACATACTGCCAGAAGGACAGATCATCGATGGACAGCCGAAATTTTAGATTGGATTCCAAGGGACAAGAAAAGACCCAGAAGAAGACCACATGGGAGATGGGTGGATGAAATTCGAAAGTATGCAGGGGTGACATGGAGGAGACTGGCACAAGACAGACCGTTGTGGAGGAAACTTGGGGAGACCTTCGTCCAGCAGTGGATTGATAATGGTTGACAATGATGATGATGATGATATATATATATATATATATATAAACTAAAAGAGACATACAAAGGCTGCAGACAACTCAAAGAGGCATGGAGAGGTGCATGCTTGGTGTAACCAGGAGAGATAAGAAGAGGAACTCGTGGATCCGAAAAATGACAAGAGTGGAAGACATCATGATCAGAGTTAAATCCCTGAAATGGCAATGGGCTGGACATACTGCCAGAAGGATAGATCATCGATGGACAGCCGAAATTTTAGATTGGATTCCAAGGGACAGGAAAAGACCCAGAAGAAGACCACATAGGAGATGGGTGGATGAAATTCGAAAGTATGCAGGGGTGACATGGAGGAGACTGGCACAAGACAGACCGTTGTGGAGGAAACTTGGGGAGACCTTCGTCCAGCAGTGGATTGATAATGGTTGACAATGATGATGATGATGATATATATATATATATTTTGAGTTTGGTTGATAGAGAGAAAGATATAAGTAATATTAATCTACACCTATATATATACCTATATAAATATACACTCATAAATATTGGATCCAGAATTTTGATATTTGTTCAGAGAAGATACAATTTGTTTTGATAACATGTAAGCAAGCCACAAATATAAATTAACGTTCTCGCTGTGTTAACAAATGACAGTATTCATGTGGACTCTGCTATGATTATATAAGATCGATCATTTGAATTACTGTCTTCACATATGAGTGGGCCAGTGAAGCCTTAGCGAAGTGCTAAATAGTAAATGTATTAAACCTTTCATAGCAATATTAATATCTGTCCTATTTGTGCATGTTGTTATTGTTGAAAAAAATAAATACAGGCATTAGCCTTTCAAAAACCAAATTTTGTTATAAGTTGGCATTCGATTTCTCGGTGTGTCTCTTAAATTTCTGAGCAATGGCACTCATCACCCAACGCTCTGACGTTGGCTAGGAAGTCCATTGGTTGTTGTTTACATAATGATAATGTCCTAATAAGTAAAATAATTACGGTCTGATATTTTCTTTTTTGTTCATGCTTACAAACACGAGTTCATAAACACGGTCTCTTTGAGTTGACACCTATGTTACACATGTACCAAAAACACAGTGCTTTAGTTATTCCTCGGCTGAAACAAAACTCACAGAAACACTAACACAGGTGAAAACTCAGTTGTGCTATGACAAATATGACATCTCAAGGTTTCTTCTTATAAGCTTAATTTTTGGTTGTTTCAAAATGCATCTACCCATCTCCCAAAGTTAAATTTTAGTCGAAACTCAAAATTTCCCTTCAGAATTAATTTTGGCTACCTATTTAATAAATATATAACGTGGTTGAGATTTCCGCCACAACATAAATGGTGCCGTGTCCTAAGATGCGTACCATGGCTCAATTTTTAAGACACTGAATGCCAAATAATTCCAAAGTGTGTAATAATACTGATAAGTTGTTGTTAAATGAAAATACCTGAGTAGTCTCTGAAAATTTTGTAAGAGCATACGCCAGTGGAAATTAAAAGTTGAGTTGGGGTTATAATCGTGAAAAGTAGAATAACGCAGGGTTGCAGTAAACAATAATTTTTGTTTTGTATATCTTTACTGCTGTTAATAATCAGAGAGTAAGGATATTAAGTCAAAGCTTCAGGGTGTATATATATATATATATATATATATATATATATAGGATGTAAGGTCAGGTGATGCGTAACATCACAGCCTCTCCTTGACAAATGTCAACCCCGCCTTCTCGTGGTGCATCCTGTTCCCACTAAAGGGGCTCTGACGACCGCCAATAGCGGTATAACTATACCATCGGGATCAGAGGAAATGCTATCCCACACTCACCAACCCGCTTGGCCAGCGTGGTGAGTTATGGCCAAACACCTCCAAAATGACTCTACAACTTAAATCTTGGCCCTCAGTCTCCGGCAGCTGGAATGTACCTGGCTAAGGCAGCGGCCAGTGCGACATGAAGGCAGAGGGTGCTAAGAATCCCCGGAGGACCGGACTAGGCTGCCATTTGATGCTGACCTTGGCTACCTACAATGGACGCTCCCTATCTTCTGATTCAAGGCTACTTGAATTGGAAGAGGAACTACAAAGGATCAAGTGGGACATCGTCGGGCTAAGTGAGGTAAGGAGAAAAGGAGAAGATCTCATTGAACTGAAAAGTGGACATCTCTTCTATTATCGTGGGACAGATACTGGCAGAACTAGTGGTGTTGGATTTATAATAAACAAGAAACTGAAGGATAAAGTGGTAGAAGTTGAAAGTTCCTCTGACAGAGCTGCACGACTCGTTATCCAACTATCGAGAAGATACCAGGCTCAGATTATTCAAACTTATGCACCCACCACAAGTCATCCTGAAGAAGAAATTGAAGAATTTTATGAGGAAATTCGTCATCTAAATAATAAAGGTAAGCAGCACTTGAAGATAATTATGGGAGATTTCAATGCAAAAATAGGGCAACGGCAACAGAATGAAACTTCAGTAGGTAAATTCGGTCACGGCAATAGAAACCAGCGTGGAAATACTCTCGTTGAGTTTGCAGAGGCAGAAGGATTTTTCATCTTGAACTCCTTTTTCAAGAAAAAGCCACACAGGAAATGGACATGGAGACATCCAATTGGGACGACAAGTGAAATTGATTTTATTATGTGCAACAAAAAATTCGTCATCGAAGACTGCAGTGTGCTGAACAAGTTCAACACAGGTAGTGACCATAGATTGGTGAGATGTAAGATGCACCTCAACACTAAACTGGAACGTGGCAAGCTCATAAGACAAACAAAATGTATTGACATAACCAACCTTAAAAAACACCATAATACTTTCAAGTTGGAACTGAAGTACAGATTCTCTGCTTTAGAAGGCCTAACATCGGAAGAAGTGGATATTTCTGAAGTTAACAGAAAAGTAACCAAAGCTCTAATGGAAACAACAACAAAATTAGCTGGGTCTAAGAACAAGTTGCATGTGAACAAATTATCAGGAAAAACCAAAATGTTGATGCAAAAAAGAAGAGAGATGAGGACAACTAAAGAAGATGTGACTTCCAAAGTGGAATATATGGAGCTATGCAAGACAACACGAAAAAGTATCACTGAAGACGTAAGGAAATTCAACTGTGAGCTAGTGAGGAAAGCAATTGAAAACAACCAAAGCCTGAAGATAGCAAAGGGACATCTCAGTAAGGGAAGAAAACAGATTATGGCTCTGAGAAAAGAAGATGGTTCTATAACAAGAAATAGAGGCGAAATTTTGACAAGAGTGAAAGATTTCTACTCCAAATTATATGAAAGGGATGATACACGTACTCCAGACATCATGAAAGGTACCAGAGTTCTTCCAGTCCTCCCAGCAGAAGTTGCTCATGCAATCAAGAACATGAAGCGGGGGAAAGCTCCAGGAGAAGATGGAATTACCATAGACATCATACAAGAAGCAAGTGGAGAAATTGAAACAGTACTCGCCCAAATTTTCACTCGATGCCTTAATGAAGGGAAGATTCCTGAGGATTGGAACAATGCTACAATGATCCTGCTACATAAAAAAGGTGACATTGAGGATCTCAGGAACTACAGACCTATCAGCCTCCTATCAGTGGTTTATAAAATCTTCACTAAAGTTCTTTCACACCGCTTGAAGGTAACACTGGACATGGCTCAACCGAGAGAACAAGCTGGATTCAGGAGTGGCTACAGCACAATAGATCATATCCACGTACTGAGAGAACTAATTGAAAGAGCGAGGGAATATGAACTTCCATTGTGCATGGCTTTTATCGATTATGAAAAAGCCTTTGATTCGGTGAAACCATCAGCAGTTACCACGGCTCTGAAATCCTGCGGTATTGAAGATGCATACATTAATATTATTAATAACATCTATGAAAATGCAAGTGCAAAGATTCAGCTGTTTGAAAATGCAACACACATAAAAATTGGAAAGGGAGTGAGACAAGGTGACACCATATCTCCGAAGCTCTTTAATGCCACATTGGAAAATGTCTTTCAATCACTGAACTGGGAAAACAAAGGGATAAAGATTAATGGAGATTATCTAACCCACCTTCGTTTTGCTGATGACGTAGTCATTTTTGCAACTACCCCATCAGAGCTGCAGAGTATGATCCAGGAACTTGCTGACAAGAGTAAAGAAGTGGGATTAAAAATGAACTTTCAGAAGACAAAAGTGATGTTCAATGCTTTTACAAGAAATGAAGATTTATCGATTGATGGAGAAAAACTGGAGATAACAGATACGTATGTTTATCTTGGACAGCAGATATCAAGTGAGGGTCACATTGATGAAGAAATTAATCGGCGTACAAAACTTGCCTGGAGAGCTTTTGGAAGAAACAGCATAATTTTCAAGAGCAATATGCCATTATGTCTTAAAAGAAAAGTGTTTGATCAATGCATCCTTCCAGTGCTTACGTATGGTGCAGAGACGTGGACCTTAACTAAAAGAGACATACAAAGGCTGCAGACAACTCAAAGAGGCATGGAGAGGTGCATGCTTGGTATAACCAGGAGAGATAAGAAGAGGAACTCGTGGATCCGAAAAATGACGAGAGTGGAAGACATCATGATCAGAGTTAAATCCCTGAAATGGCAATGGGCTGGACATACTGCCAGAAGGACAGACCATAGATGGACAGCCGAAATTTTAGATTGGATTCCAAGGGACAGGAAAAGACCCAGAAAAAGACCACATGGGAGATGGGTGGATGAAATTCGTAAATATGCGGGAGTGACATGGAGGAGACTGGCACAAGACAGACCGTTGTGGAGGAAACTTGGGGAGACCTTCGTCCAGCAGTGGATTGATAATGGTTGACAATGATGATGATGATGATATATATATTTCTTTAAATTTCAAAGTTAGCAACAATATAATATAGTGTTTAGTGCATATGTTATTTCTAGTGTTTTGCATATATAAGTTTTTGGAGCAATTTGCATACATAAGTGTTTAAATGAATAGTGTAGAATTTTGAGTATATTAGCATAGTGGGAATTTTTGCATTGAAGATTTTTCTTTGAGTGAGCTTAAATCTGAATAGGTATGATGATAACTTGCACAATGGATAGAACATGTCAGTATTAATAACAGTTACAGGATTACTTAGTTAGTGAGTTGTTACAAAGCACTTGCCCTAGGAAAAAGTAAAATTTTTGTTTTTGGTGTAATATTTCAATTTGTATGGTTTCGCTCAAGTTAGGAGTAAAGTGAAGCATAACATCATACTAACTAGGACAAAGATAATTTCTTTTTTTTGCCTCTTTTTCCTTCTGCTGGGAAATCAAATTAATATGGAGACTTGAGTTTTGGGTGCTATTTGAATTTTAGAACATAGAATTTGCATTTTTTTATTTGGTCAAAAAGATTCTTTCGATATTCTGCGAGAGTGTGAGCACTTAAATTTCTTTTGATGTTGTGATTATATCAGTGTTTGGTAAGTATTATTGGTATTTTGTGATGTGGGTAGATTGTTTATTCCTTCAAATGCTAGGAGGCGAATACAGTGTTATTCTGTTTAGTGGTTTATGGTTGTGTGAATTTAGTGTAATTTCAAATAATTTTTGTTTTGGGTTTCCTTTGCTACAGTGAGTTAGTTTTATTGAGAGTGTTAGTATAGTGAAAGTGTAGTGCAAGATTAATAGGGTGTTTGGATAACCTTAGATACAGCTTACAGCAGTGCTAGTGCTGAGTATATATAAATATTCCGAATTTTTTTTTTCATGCTGAAGCAAGAGTAAATTGAATTAGTGAAATCATGGCTAATGAAGGAGAAGGTACCGGAGAAATCGAAGGAGTAAATTGGAGTCTCCCAGGTCTAATGGGACTAGTGAAGGAGTTTTCTGGGGATCCGAGTAGATTGTCAGTGAAAGAGTTCTTTGAGACATTACAGGATGTGGAACTCATGGGATGCTGGGCAGCAGATCAGAAATTTGTGGTATTGAAACATAGGTGTACAGGAGAGGTCAAACAACTAGTTAGGGATGTGATTGCTCGGTCAGAGAATGTAGATTATGAGGGGTTGAAAAAAGAACTAATTGAGAGGTTTGCTTCACCTGAATCGGTAACTGTCAAGATGGGAAGATTTCACTCGTGCGTACAGAAAAGGGGTGAGACAGTGAGGCAATTTGCAGCTAGGTTAGAACGGGCAGCCTTCAGCTACTTCAATGAAAACGCTGGAGCTTTGGCTGAGTTCAGAGACCAGAATGTCTTGGCCCAGTTCATAACAGGAGTGGACCCAAAAATTCGTCGCCTGGTTCTGTCCCATCAACCACGAACCCATAAAGACGCAAAAGAGAAGGCCATATTGGAAGAAGAAAATGAGAAGTACATGGCCAGTTTTTCTCGGGGTGTATCCTTCGTAGGAGTGGAGGAAGGAGATAATCGTGCCCCTAGGCATGAGCTTGGGGAGGAAACGCCTCCAAGTCCCATGATGTTGGCACTGTGTGACCAAATTAGGGAACTGGACAAGCAAGTAGCAACTTTAGCAATTGCTAATGCCAGTGCCAGTGAGAAACCACCGAGGGAAGAGCCGAGGCACAGCAGTTCTCCTGCTAGTAGGGAATCAGGTTTTTCCCCAGCCAGGAACAGTTACTCTTCACCCACAAGGTACCGGAGAGATAGGAGACAGGAATATCCACGAGAAGTCAGGTCGGAGAGATACAGATCCCCTAGTCGTCCAAGACAGGACGATTTTCGCCGGAGCAGCAGGCTCACTGTGATCTGCTATCGGTGTAACCAGGTAGGGCATTATGCAAATGAATGTCGCCAGATAGACAGGCCCTCTCAGGAGTATAGAAATCAGGGTCGCGGAAGCAGTCAATATCTTTCCCATTCCAGGGGCGGAAGGACTCGACATGCACCACCGGGCAGAAATAGTCAACAACGAAACAGTCAACACAACAGGTCGGATGCTTTAAACTGGTAGTGGGGAGAAGATATTGGGAGTCATCTTCTAAGAAAAAACCCTTGTTGTAAAGGCTCCAATTGGCTCATGTTTCACCAACGGTCACTCGTTTGGCATGCCTATGCTGGAAGGAGTAGTTAGTGGGAAATCCTTGAGGCTACTGATTGACACGGGGGCGTCAGTTAGCTTAATAACCGAGGGTTGTCTCAACTCCTTACCAGGATATAAGAGATTCATGGAATATCAAAACCTAGTGGTCAAGGGTGTTTCAGGGAAACACCTGGGTATTAAGGCCTATGTGGAATTGAAATTTTGTTTGTTTGGGGTGAATTTTAAGCATAAAGTGTTTGTCACCCAGACTCGGTTATCATCAGATTATGATGTCATTGTTGGTTTTGACCTTTTAAAGGCACAACATCTTGTTTTCAATGCTGCAGCAGGCACTTTAAGTAGAGAAGGAGCATGCATGCTAAATGTTTATCCACGAGAGAGGGAACAAGTGATTGCTTTGGTGAAACAGATGTTCCAAATTCCAAAGAGAAAGAGGAAAGTGGTTAAGAGAAAAAGGAGGAAGAGGTGTGCAAGAAAGAGGGTGATACCCCAGAGTACCCCTACAGTGTCAGAGCATGCTGGTGTTGATCCTATTGGTGTGGTTACTGCTGTAGAGGGAGCCTTCTCTACTGAGGAGACCCCCATTTCAAAAGGTAAACAAACCAACCCACCGGCTGAGTCAGTAGTGCATCAGGAGGATTCTCTCCCCACTGAGGTATCCGAGGCACCTTCGGGAAGTCAAAATTTAGGGAAAAGGCATTATTTTGGAAAAACTGTCCGAGCGAAGAAAATACCCCCAAATCTGAAAGGATAATTTCGGTAACGGTTGCAGACTGTGCAGAGTTGGGGGAAGTTATGCTCTTACAGCACGCAGACGCATTCAAGTGCGAGTCACTTTAGATAGGTCGCTCGGTGAACAGTACCAATAATGATAGTACCTTGGTGAAGGTGATCAATTTATCGGACTCAGTGGTTTACCTCAACAAGCATTCTAGGTTGGTTACAGCGGAACCAATTCAGGTAATTTCAGTGTCAACAGTGGACAGTCAAATTGATGATTGTTCCACATGGGCGAACGAGTTCGACGTGTCGCATCTACCTCCTGATCAGCAGTCAAAATTGTCCTCATTTTTGCACTCGCATAGGAGGACGTTTGCGAATAATGTAGCAGAGTTAGGTGAATGTGACACCTTGCTACATCAGGTTCATCTGACAGATGAGATCCCTGTGAAACAGAGAGCCTATAGAGTTCCTTATGCTCTTCGCCGAACTCAATAGGCAGATCAACTAACTTTTGGAGGCAGGTATTATACAACCTAGTGACAGTCCTTATTCGGCACCTGTTCTCCTTCTAAAATAATCGGATGGCAGTTATCGTCTCTGTACTGACTTTAGGAGGCTAAATGCCAAGACAGTACCGCATTCTTTTTCGATTCCAAATTTGGTGGAGATGGTGGATTCTTTAGCAGGAGCCACCTACTTTAGCTCTCTGGATTTAACCTCAGGGTTTTACCAGATGAAAGTACGCCCTTCGGACGTTTACAAAACAGCTCTTGTCACCGATCAGGGTTTGTACGAGTGGCTAAGGGTACCATTTGGGATGCGGAACAGCCCAAACAGCTTCCAGAGGCTGATGGAAACAGTTCTATCAGGTCTCAAGTCTCTTCAGGTTGGCATATATATTGACGACATTGTCATTGCCAGCAAAACTTTCGAGGAACATTTGTACTTATCATATTTTCATTAGTACTTATCATATTGTCGGCATTTTCAGAAAAAGAAAGTAAAATCAAAACCATGCGAGTAGCACGACATACAGAAATGCATTTCAATTAAAGCCATTTAAACAAAAATGAAAAGAGGCTGATAATTTTCAATTCGTCAAAAACTCAGTCAGAAACAATACGGAATAATAATAAAAAACAACAACAACAACCATCCTTTGTCGTTTGAAGCTTGCGAAACGCATACTGCGCTTCTCCCGAAGCTCGCAACAGCCACTGATCCTAACCTGTATTTATACCGTGAAACCGAGGACCCTGCATTTTGACACGACACACACTCTGCAACCGCGCTATACACACAATGTATGAAAATACCGACAATCAAGGACATAACCTCAAATCAGTTGGAAACAACTCAGACATAGTACATTAAGGGCGTAGAACCTATTTCAGCGATTAGTCTAATCGAGGACGTCCTCGGTGTGAACCAGGTCCTCGGTTGGAAGGTGTGTAAACATACAAAAGTCCTCGGTTTCCACCTTACGCCAACACACACACACACACACACACATGTAATGATTAATCAGCCTGCCGAAATTCAAATAATTTCCTGCCGTTGTGGAATCCTGACAGAAAAAGTAACACGTAGAATTAATTATCTTTATAAAGAGAATTCCAATTATTTTATAACGGTGTCATGACTAGTATAAAAAAGCAACCAGATCAACTTAAAAGTAGCCTCCCAACACTTTCGACGCCACTAGGTCACATTGAATTTGAACGTAGAGGCAACAAATTAAAAATAATAATAATTTAAATATATTTTTTAACTAAATCCGCCAATACCACATCGATTTCAGAATGCCCTGTGTATACACCTAACACTAGTGAAACACGTTAAGTGGGTCTACTGTTACTGCGTAAATCATAACTGCGTGCAAAATGAAGGAAACGATCAACAGCTTGTGATTAGATTGGTCATTTCTGCTATCCTCTATTCCTTTCCATAAATGCTTTCCATCATCCAGAAGTCAGTGTTTCGCTACTTCCAATCTTTCTCCCGCAAACCTTTCCGTTCTGATTTCGATATGTTTAGTAGTACTCGAGATGTTTAATGAACATTCTAGAGCTTTCCTATTAACTTGAACTTCCCACATGCTGTAAAATTCGGAAAAGCAGCACAGAGTAAGTCAGTTTGAACTGTATGAAGTTTTTGTTGGGAGAAAACAGCGAAGAACGAGTGAGGAAACAATTTTTTGGAAATTGGTGGAATTTCGGGTAGAATTAGATAGTGACATGGATTCGCGTCTAAAAACTGGAAGTCTGAAAAATGTACATTGCCAGAATTAAACGACTAGAATGTAAAAGTCGTATATTCAACCATGTGTAATGAGGCTGGCAGACACTTGCGCCTGGGGTTATCCTTGTCAGCTTCTTTGATTTTGAAGACGGAACTTGGAAGTGGCAGACTGATAATTCATATTTTGGGTTACAACTGGCAAAATGATATCTTCAGCAAACATACGATAGAATTTCTAGGTTTATCTCTTGAGAAGAAAGGATATCTCTAGAACTCAGATATGTCGTTGTTGTGATAATTCCTTCTTCAGATGTAGATCTTATTCCCCAGACCTGATGATAAAATCAGTAAATGATTTGTGAAATTTCATAGCCGAGCCAATAGTTCAGCTTGCATTAAGGAATGTCAACTTCATTAAGAATTAAAAAGTAATATTTATCATTTTTATAAGACTTTCTTTCAAAATTAAATACTGCATATTATAACACAAAAGTGACGGTCATCAGTAACGAGCCATACAAAGATTGAGTGAAACACAAACACACATAATACTAATTCCATTCTTTGTATATAAATATTTAGGTGTTACTCAAATTATTTTTAAAATTTCAAATTGAAAAAAATAAAGAAGTTTCATACCGTGCTTCCCAAAATTTTTAACTTGCAATATCTGTGCGAAAATAATACTAAGTA
Source organism: Macrothele yani (assembly GCA_039090855.1). Lineage (NCBI taxonomy): Eukaryota > Metazoa > Arthropoda > Arachnida > Araneae > Macrothelidae > Macrothele > Macrothele yani. Next base: position 66,759,187 of record CM077034.1, on the reverse strand, counting down.
ATTTTACGTAATTCGGCAAGCATTGTCATTTTATGTTCAGCAATCTGGTTTGCGAGCATTACGAAAAAGCAAAAGGCTCTTACTGTTTCGTCCACTGCTTTATCTCGAATATATGTTTTCCGTAAGATACTTTTTCGAATTATCCTAATCTTTGTAGCCAGAAAGCCAGTAAGTGGTTGCAGTGCAGTTTGTTTTCGGAAAGATGCGTGCTAATAAGTTGCCAAATGGATTTTAAATGGTGCAAATGTCTGAAAGTGGAAAAATGATATTGACAATTTCACATGAAAAGTCAGGCAGCGTCTAATTTTAGAAGAATACGTCAACTCCGAATCACAGATGATACTACAAATCCATAATTATTGAGAGTCCCTCCATTACAGGAAATTTATATTCAGTTTAAAATAATATAATATGTCGACTAATATAAACCTTTTCGAAGCCTCTTACAGGGAAATTTGGATTCGTAATACCAAAGTTATGTGGCACAAAAATACCGTTATGGATGATTTCTATGGAAAACCTTGGCAATAATACCAGAATGATTAGTGGGCAGGTAAATTTGATAACAGCGGCAGAAACAACTGAGGCAAAACACTCGTCAAGTTCAGGGAGGTGAAAAGAGTTGTAATGGACTAGTTTTTCTAGAAGAAGCAACGAAAAAGATGGACGCGGAGACACTTTAATCAGATGACAAGTAGAATGAATTCACTATATGCAGGCATAATATTTTCATCGCCTCCTTTGGCTGGTTGGTTGGTTGGTTGGTGTATCTTAATGGCGCAAGGGCCAGGTCTGGCCAAAGAGCGCCAATCACGAAGCAATTAAGGGTTTCATAACAGGTTCCACACAAGAAGTTAAACATAGAATCATCAGTTGTCAAACGCACTTTAACAAAAAATTTGAAAGATATAAGATCATAAAGTGAACTGAAAATATTGATATCTGGAATGGTTAAAATAACATGACAAAACATAAAAAGTCCAACGTAGAAACCATTTTTCTGTAGCCATAGTATTTAAATCCGGATACGTTCAAAGCCTCTGAATGGTTCCAAACTCTTATGAGTTTTCCACCAGTCATGCCTGGATGGTTGGAGCCAGATGGGGCAGTGCATTATCTTGTTGAAACAGAATATCAGCTGCAGAATGCCCAAAGCACATGAAAGCGTATAGATAATCTGCCATTACATGCGTTTAAAGACCTCTTCTGACAACCTAAGTGACATAATGCATCCAATTAGAAAGCTTCTGAACCAACATAGTGCTACAAACGCGTTGAACTGCGCCAACCTGGCACGATGTCGCTATGTGGTCTCATACGGTCAACGACACACCCGTCCACTTCGGTCATGTCGGTACAGCTGAAAACCGAATTAATCTGACAAAACAACGCGGCGTTACTCTGCAGAGGTCCTTTTTTATGTTTCCTGCGCAAAGCAATGAGTGAAAAGTATCACACATATAGATAGTCGGTTCCTGTAGCACTGGTTACGCAGCGAACCATACTGTTCGTTCGGTGACGTTTCTTGGGACTCCCGCATTTAACAACGATGTAATTCAGCTGTTGCTAAGCAGTCGGACTGTACGGGTCTGAATATTGCACTTCGATCACGGTCATAAATGACATTTTGTAAGCCACCGGTTACTTTCTAAGCGCCTATACGTCCTTCGATGAAATGTTATACTCGCAGTACAACTTTGATAAGGTTGCTCTCGGAACTCCAAGTGTTCTGACCACTTGGACGATAGAATGACACATCTGTCTTGGTCCGACATGCGTTCACGATCAAACTCGCTCATATCCGAACGTGTGCACATGTTCGTTGATTACGGTACACTGTTGGATCCATGTTGAAGTGATAATTCCTTTTCCAGATATAAACGTAATCTCCCGACCTCGTGATTGAATCACTAAATAGTTGGAGAAATTTCATTAGCGCACCAAGAAGGTCATCTTCCTGGATAAAATAGCATGTTAATTAAAATCAAAACTTTATATTTGTCGTGTTAGTAAATTTGTATTTTAAAATTGAATACTACATAATATAACATGATAGGGTTATCAGTAACGAGAGAAAGGCTTGGTTAAACGCAAACACTCTTAGCACTAATTCCATTCGTACGTATATAAATATGTAGGTGATCTACAAATTATTTTTTTAAATTTCAAATGAAAAAGAATAAAGAAGTTATGATGTCAACATTTCATTACCCTTATCTCTAAATTTTGTCTACTGAGTGTATTAAATATGAAAGAGCTGATAATATTGCACTTTCAAATTGGTTCAAGCTGTTCAAAGCGACGGTGTTTGCATCTGAAAAAGTTCAAGACGACGTTTACCTTTCACAGTCACTATCCCACAGCAAATGGAGTAAAGAAATTCTTATAAGTAAAACAAACTGATTTATAGATACCTACAATATGTTTACTTGGATTTCTTCATTTATATATCACAGAGACAGTTGTTCAGCTTTATGCAAAGAAACACAGATGAGTCACTTGCGTGAATGAAATTCTTCTCTGTCTACATTTAGCATAGCCAAAAGAAAATTTATTAATAAAATACTATCGTCTGGCACAACCTCAACAAGAAGTTTTTTAAACATCAGATTCATTGGGAAGAAGCAATGAGAAAGATAGAATTGATGTACGGCGAATTCCCAACCAAGGTGTTATTACTTCCTTTCTCCATCTTTATTGGCGAAAAGTTCAACACATGCATTGTTTCTCCAGGTATATACTATATAGATTTTCTAATTAATTTTTTATATATGAAAAAAATTTTCCAAAAAAAATACCGAAAGCTATTGAGAATTTATTTTCTAAATCTAATGACATTATACAAGGTATTTAGACACTAGTCCTCACTATATTCATGCATACGTCATGCAGTTATTCTTACTATATTCACAAATACATGATTCAGCCAAAAACATTAAATCCATTTCTGCGTTATACAAATAAACGCGCAGGCAGCCAATCAACGTACCGAATGATATATATTACATATAGGTGTACCTCTCTATCAATCACTATCTCGTTTCGTCTCAACATCAGAAAAGTAAAAAAAAAATCATCTGATTTTTTCTAGTACAGCATCTGTATGGTAAGAGAATCTCCGAAGTAGCGAAGCTGGTATGCTGGCCCGGCTATACATTAGTTATTACCTATTAAATATTGTCCGAAACGGGTAACGTATTGATCATTATACAGCACCTCAGCTACTATAGACTTACGTTTCTTGAGAGTACTATTTCCTACCGCTACTGCTTTTTATATACACTAACGGACAATGAAATTTGAGCACCAAGAAGGAAACATTGGATTGAACTGAAATTCCATGGAGGTAATGATACAGATTAATGGTACACATGACAGTTACACAGCGATATCTGGCACGCAGGCTGGCCATATTCAATAGCACGTCGCACCACCTCGTGCGTCGATACATGCTGCAATACTGTCCGGCATGGAGACGAAGGAACGCCTGATGTTGTCCTGTGCTGACGGACCCACAAGTGTTGAACGGTGTGCTCTAAATCTCGAATAGTGCGGCACGGTGACAGCCGGCGTTTCAACTTCTCAGTCACGTCCTCGAAAGGAAACATGTCCGGAGAGCAGGCTGGCCATGGAACTGTCTGGCCATAACGTAGGCTGTCCTGGGCACCACGAGCCGTGCTCGAGCGGGCATTATCCTGCTTGTATAGCACACCTGGAATCTTAGCCAGGAATGTGAGCACATGGGGCTGTTAGATCTTATTAACCTACCGCTAGCTCGTCCATGATCCACTTGCCACTACTAGAGCTGATGGCTATCGTAGGTAATGGCTCCTCAGACCATAATGTCTGCAATTTCGGAGGTGTGGCGCTCGATAGCTAAGTTGTGATTGTGCCGTCGACCCGGGGACCTTCAACCCTGAGACGATGATAATCTGTCCCCAAAACGAAGCATCATCCATCGCTGAGCACCAGACGGTGCCAGCCTGTGGCATTCCACGTTGCTATGGCTTGGCATCACCGGACACGCTGCCGGCCATGTTCGGGTGTTAATGGCAGCACAGGTAAGGGGCCCTGGGATCACAGAAGCGCTTCCGCGAGGCTTCAGGAAATGATTCCTGGGCACACAGGAGTCTCCACATCTAACTGTATAGTGAATCGTATTGGCGTGTGATCCGTTCGGGTCTGGCGCAAAATCAACCGATCCTCTCTACCGGTGGTCCTCCTTGTCCGTTCGGAGTCGCTCCGCTGTGTGGCATTGCCGTTACGTGTACACGGCTCCCAAAAGAGTCGGACGGGATATTCAGAACTTTTCACGTGGTGGGTTATATGGCGCGCCGACCACCCTGTGATTTTCAGGTCGATGATCAGGCTTCTCTCAAAGTCCGCAAGGTGCGTAAATCGATGTCTGTAGCGTCTACACGGCATTCTTGTCACTCTGTACTTTTTCTTGTGTCGGCCGGTGCGAATCGCTTTCATGGGACTTCGGCTACACGCCTGTGTATAAGGCTGCCGGTTCGTGGTTGCAGCACAACCACATGCCTTGCGGTCATGCGCAATCGCACCAAGCGTGGATCATTTGTATCCCAGCTCGCAATCTAGCTATTTGCAAAGGTTCGCTATTGTAGCATGTTTTCTTCTAGATGCGCAAATTTTGTTGTCCGTGAGTGTATGTAAATATCTAACTATATATTGAAACAGACTTGACTCTCAGTTCTGAATGTTGTCTCTGAAAGAATAACATCAGTGATGGACGTGCCTTCACATGAAACAATAATATCAGAGAATCAAGTACTTTCAGGTTAAATGATCAACCTTTATTTACCACTATGTTTTTCTTATCTATTTATATTTTTATTTTTTCCTGTATGGAAACGCAAAAATCTATGATTATCCTGATTTGATTATCAAGCTTGATACTGCAAGTTTCAGTCTTCTACGATGTGCAGCACGTTTTATTTTAAGATTACAATCAGCAGCCTCTATGTCGAAATGTAGTCAACCTTGAAAGTTTGGAAACATTCCAAAGCTAGCAAATCTCTTTGCCTCTTCTCCGCTGCATGCGAACTTTTACATTTCGTTCAAGCGCGTGGAAAAGAAAATCTAAGAATTCGTTTTTTAAAATATTTCTAAAAATCAAATTTTCGCAATATTTCTGCTTATAAATGTGCGATTTTAAAAATTATTTCAACACCGGATGATATTGCATTGTGAAGCACTTTCGGTATGTATTTGAGAGTTTGTAGTTGACTGTTGTGTCGCTAAGTGTGGCTTGTCAAATTTTATTCGCTGCTGTATTTCAGCTTCTAAAAACAATACAGCGAATTTTTTTAACTGTATGCAAATCGGTACAATAATAATGGGGAAGATTATCCTCTTTAAATAATGCAGAGATTTCCCTCTAGGCGGCATAAAATTCTAAACATTTTTCATGCTACCTCTGCTTCCAGCAGACATATATAAAAATTTTACATTTCCTTAGCACATTTCCAAACAGCTTTTTCTATGAGAACAGTTTGCCTGTTTTCTTTTCCATTTTGCAAAACCATTATTCTGGAAGGCATAGAGCCATACCGTTTACTTCTATGTTTCTTCTTTTAACTGACGAATTTCATACTTCATTCTCTTTTTTTGGTCATATCCATCAAATCAATCCTTCATTCTCTTAATTTCATTCTGCATAGCTCTTTGTCTCTTATACTACATTCTGCTTTGGGATACATTTCGTGCGACATTTGTTAATTTTGGTACCATAGTTTTTAGCCGCTGTTGGAAAAAAGTAGCACTTTTTATTTCTGAGTGTTCCATCGATTGCAGCAATCCCGTTGATTTTTGTCTTACGTGTTCCACTTACTATGAATTACTTTGATAAATTTAATTTGCGTTAGAAATTATTCAAAAGACGTTATCATTAGAATCAAAAATTTGGTTTCTTCATTCTTGTTTAAATTTTTGCATCAAACCTATTACAAAGTTTATAAACTGTGGCATCTGTTTTCTAAGGTCAATATTTCTTGTTCTGTGTCATCATAACAACCCACGTCTCACTGGCACATGTTCGATAGCTGAATACACATGCGCTCAGGATACTTAGAATCTCGTGGTGACTGATAGCTGTATTCTTACAAACCAGGTCATGTGTCTTTATATCATCCTTTGCATTTGCTATAGAATTCGTTATTTTCTTCGCAGCCAAGTTTATTGGCATGGTGCTTTGTGAAGAAATGGTCAGCACTATTGGAGCAGTGTTCGAAACCCTAACTAATATCCTGTCTTCAAAGTGGGCCAGGTTTCGATTTTCGAAAAAAGCACAGGTGGCAGATTTGTTTTACGGCGCTATTTCCTCACTTAGCTGGGACTAGTGGCCCTGAATTAGGGACGAGTGACTATTTTTTACCCTTAGGATTGTTAATGATGGTCGTCAAACCAGAAACAAGTAAAATGTGCATGTGAATCGTTCCACATCGATTTAATCAGCAATACATTTAACATACTTTTTTCCAAAATATTTTGGCGAATTGTTCTGCATCTGTTAAATAAGAACTATATATTCTAATTAAATTTTGGTTTTTCTTTCCGTTAGTACCGTAGTTCGTAACACCCTTGGAGCAGGTTACGGACAAAGGTCGTTCATAGCAACACTGGAGTAGTGTATCACCTTTATTCATAGCATCAGCGGAGGAGTATATTTAGAAATGTCCACCACTTGTTTGTCCTACGCCCGATTGTAACACATTTATTACACACAATAAACTTAAGTACAAGAAGCCAACTCAATGGAAAGTTTGTAAATGCACCCCAATAAGCTGCACATTCATTTTAAAACGGGAAATGATTTAATGAAGTGAGGTGAAGCGCATGAAAAAACATTCAGTAAAAAAATATGTACGTACAAATTTGTACGTACATATTTTTGTTTACATATTACAATGTTCTAATTAAATAACGCAAACTAAAGCTACAACAAGTTATTTTTTCTACAGTAAGTACTGATGCCATAAAATATAAATAAATGGTCACTGAAGTGCTCTAATATGTACTTTCATATTCTTCTATGAAGACCACTAAATGAGTTAAGAGTTTTATTACTTTATCTTAGGTACAGAAATTGATGATCTCTGCTGTTTTCCTACATTGTTAATCTGCCGTTAATATATGTATGTACTATACATTTATGTATATATTTAATGTTGACTATGTATTATGTGTCAGATGAGCAGGCATGCTGCTTTTCTAGACATGGGTATATGTTCCCGGGTGTATACATGTATGTTCGTGAGGTAATGGACTGAACTTCATATTAAAACGTACCTCATATTTTATACAGTACATCATAACGATATGAACGGATATTAAAGGCCTATCAAAATCTTTTAAAAGGCAAAGTCACAAAAATGATGGGAAAGGACCACATCTCAGTAGGAAACATCACAACAGACGATTAAACTTCCACCAGCAAACTCGCGTCCGTACGCATTCTTCGTTCGTATCAATTGTTAGCATGCCACACCACCGACGTCTTACTTCGACACATGGAGGAAGATGATCATCCGAACCAAAAACAAAGGCCCGAATTCTTAAAAAAAAAACTGCCTGAAGAAATGACATTACGGCCAAATACTTCAGCGGATGTACGCCATTGGCTGATGGATGAGTGGCGTTTCCTCATCTAGTTTTTTCAGTGATACCAGGTATTGCTTATGTCCCAGATCTTGAAGATTCAATTACTCATAAGCTACCATTTTTTCCGCATAAAGTGTGATTTTTCCTTAATAAAATCCTTCAAAATTTTAATTTTTTTCATAGTTATTTATCAAAAGAAAGGTGCGCCTTATATTTCGAAAAATACGGTAAATGTTCCCATGCGAGGGTCATAAAGAAAGTTCTGTACACGTTAATCCAAAACGCAAGCACATGCTGCAATGGGGAAAATGATTGTTTTTAAGTCAAAGTCAGACTCTCAGCAACGGAGAGGTGTCAGGATGATGCGTTATCATTTGCGGTGTGGACGTGGGAAAATGGAAAAGTGCAGCTCTTCAAACCAAGTCACGGCATTAGACAAGCGATCGAACGTGAAAATAGAAACTCACCGACCCGCTGGAGCAGTGGATTAAACGATGGCTTCTCATCATTCCTCTGAAAGGTGTCCGGGTTCGAATCCTGGTGAGACATGGCTGTTTTGTTTGTCTTACGGCGTTGGATCTCTCCCTTCCATGGAACCAGTGGCCCTAAATTAGGGACGAGCGACTGCTTATAGCTTTTTGAGTTTCTCACGGTGGTCGTTAAACCTCCAACTATAAAACAAATAGAAACTCTTCGGAGAAAAACTACTACACAAACATACACTGCCTTGCAACAATTTTGTTGGAAAGGAATTCTTGAACGAAGCACAATTTTTTGCTAGGCATCGTTACTGAAAATATTATCCTGCGTTTTATATTAAGAGTCACGGAATTTACTTTATGCTATTAACATATACTGTGGAAAAGATTTTTGAATGTTTTTATTGGAAAACAGATCAAGCAGTACGTATTTCAACAGCCAAGAAAGACTTTAAAAAGTGAGATGAAACTGAGTCTCAGCATAAAGAAATGTTTACTTTCTAACTTTGAGTAGAACTGATAAAACCAGTAAGACTTATCCTGCACATCACTCAATAATACTTCCGAATACGGTAAAGGAAGTCGTCACTTAAAAATAAAACGCAGACTCTAAATGGGAGTCAAATTCAGCGATGCTATGGATAAAAAACGGATTCCGAAGTAATGGTACCAGAGCGAAAGAAGCAAGCAGGATTTTTTAATTACATTAGGGAAAGGTCGATTTCCTCTTAATTATATTTTCATGTTATTTTACAGTTGCGTATTATGAGTACTTTTGGAATCTTTAAAAATTTGCCAAAGCATTTTATTCACCGGATTGGCCAGTCCTCAAACGATTCCAAATTTCACAATGATGTAAATGTTCAGAAAAGCGCTTCCCACAAACTGGAAACACTCAGTACATTTTTTTTTCGATATTCATTAGAAAATATCTATTTCAGGCTTCGTTAAGAAATGCGGAAAATTACAAAAAAAAAGCGAAATGAAATTGTGCATTCGCTAATTTTTGTAGCGAAAGTCAAATGTCATGATTAGGTAATTTAACGAATTTCCTATAATTATCTGTGAAACGGAGCTTCCCACGTTTTCATCACAAACATTCTATTCTGAATTAAGCAGGAAGTAAATCTCCTTTTCAGATAGATGGCTGATAATGACGCTATCTCTATCTTAGTAATTCCAAATCATTTGCTGAGCCGCAGAAATCATGAGAAGAGACGGGATTCACTTCATTTAAGGACATCCCACACACGATTCCTGCGGCGCCACAATCCGGACCGCTCCAAAACATGACCCAAAGTTTGCTCGTGTCTACGTGGAAGTGTTTGAAGCTAACCATGGGAGGTATTGTTGCGTGACACTGAGATTTATGCATTTTTCATTGTTTGAAATACGTAGTCTGTTTTAATTCAAGTAATTTGAAATCTAGAACTTTACATTAAGTATGTTTGGACTGTTTCGTAGGCATCGGTGCATCTGCTCGTCTTGCGAAGTGGATTTCGTTTTTACAAAATTGTTAACAATCGTTATATAGACATCGTGTTTTTCTTTTCTTTAATAAGTTTCTGAGAGATAGGTATAAATTATAAATCACTTTTCTTGTTCTCTAATCCTTCTTTCAAGTTCCATAGAAATGTGCCTCAGTTTTTATTGATCCAAAAAGTCGGTTTCAAGCATACTGGAGGACTCGAACATTCGCTACTCTGGAAATAGTGTCTTGATGAGGCATGGATTTTAAGAGGGCCTCATATTGTTCTACAAGTACGTTCAACCAGTTAACATGACTTTCTTTTTTCTTTTTTTTTTGATTGGGGGTTTAACGACCACCGTGAGCAACTCAAAGGGGCTAGATGCAGTCGCTCGTCCCTAATTTAGGGTCACTGGTTCCAGAAAAGGAAGAGAGCCAGTGCCGTAAGACAAACACAACATCTATGCCTCACAGGGATGTAAACCCGGACACCATTCGAACGAATGAAAAGGAGCCATCGCTTAGACCACTGCGCCACCGGGGCGGCTAACATGACTTTATCTAATTAGGGAACGTTCTTTGGAAAAGTATCTCTGTACAAATCGTGCACACATTATCTTTTTAAAGTGTGCAATATTAAACACAAGCCAATGTGCACACATTGGCTTGTGTTCAATGGGATAACGATCTGGGCAATTTGAGGCATTTTATTTTTTCGAAGACATTACCGTTCTACTTAAGCTGTGTGGTGATCCAAAAGTGGTCATATGGTATATTATTCCGGTGTTCATAAACCACTTCGACAGGAAACACAATCAATGTTTTGAGGGGTGTCTGGAGCAAAATATTTTATGTAATCCTTTGGCACCCAGTGTTGTTTCAGAATTATGAAGGTACCAATTTATCGCCGAGAAAACAGGTCCCAGATCATTTCGCTTCATCTATCAGCTAGTAAATTTGCTATTCGGCTGCTGGGATCCATGGAATTGTTCATTTTTCTTTATATTGTGGTGCGTCCATCACAGTGTGTTAAATTAAAACGCGGTTTATCGGAAGAAAGGACCATTTTGGTTGTTCTTAATGATCTGTCTGGTTCACGGTGACACATATGTGTCTATCTACCCTGTTCTAGTACACCTTGTCCGGTGCTGGGAATTTTTCAGCTTTTAGATCAGACGAGGTATATACGAAGAAGACGGTTGCTGTTATATATCACTAAAATTATTTGAAACTGCCGCTGGCCACAGCATCGACCAATCGTTTCTACCAACAGGATGACAACTGACTGCTTGTTTTGTTGGTTGTTCACCACTCCGTTCATGCAGTTGTTCTTACATTTACACATCAAACGCCCGTTAAAATGACTCCTTGAAATTATCTATTCGTACGTGTGAAACTCTTGCCCTGACCTGTATACAAGAATATCTTCAGTGGTATGCAAAATATATTGCATTACCTACAAAAAACTGCGAATTTTTAAATAAAACTCTTTGTCTAACTTACTAATTTTCGTAATTTTTTTCATCATTTATGTCATTAGATGCGAAATTTAATGGAGATTTCAGAAATGTTTTAGTTTTTTCTGTAGCTACTTCTGTTCTTAAGATACATTACAAATATCATGACCACGTCGAAATTATTATGAAATTAATCGTTTATCAAATGCTTAGGATTACAGCAATAATTCGCTTTTGTAATTCACAAGAAATGAAATAACATTTAAATACAGAAATACAATGAAACAAAATTATAAAATGTTCCTAATGTTTTCTTGCAGAGCATTTACCTTTAATTACAACTTTGCATCTTGCTGGCATACTATAAGCAAAGTTTTGTAAGAGGTTGGGTTGAACACTACGATTCTAAATTTGAATTACATCTTCAATGAGTTCAATTTTGGTTTTTGGCCTCTTTTTTGATGGTTCATACGACACGTCGAGCCACAAATTTCCGATAGGGTTTAAGTCCGGTGACTGCGATGGCCAATCAAAATGTTGAACATTTTTTTATACCCACTTTTTTTTTGCTACTTTAGCTCGAAAGGGAGCATTGCATCTTGAAAAATAAAATTGCCGGCATAAAATCTTCTACGTAATGATAGCATCCCGTTTTCGAATATCCGGACTATTTCTGGGCATTTACCGTACCATAAAAAATACTGAGGTTCCCAACGCCATGTGCACAGCTACAAACCATGACCTTCACTGGATGTTTGACAGAAACCACAAAACAACTTGAATGGAATTCTTCATGCTTTAATTACCTTAAATAATTTGCGCTCTAGCTGGCATCAAGGAAAAATTCTGATTCATCACAGAAAAGAACATTTTCATATTCCTTGGCTGTCCATGAGACATGCCGCAGGAAATCTACGTTGTCATTTTTTTTTTTTGCATTGAACAGTGGTTTACGCCTGCGTTGGCAGTCATGTAAGTTATAGAGAAGCAGACTCCTCCTAACAGTAGATATACTAACAGTAACATGAGTCTGTTCAGACCACCTTTGAAACCATTCAAGTGAACTGAGCCTCCTGTCTACCACGCTTAGCTTTCCGAACACTCTGTATTGCCTGGTTGTTGTGGATCTGGGCCTTCTACTTCGACGCCTATTTTTAATATCTCCAGTGTCTTTTACTTCCTTCAGTAGCCTAAAAACTGTAGATTCATTACACCCACTCTTTCACCTATTCGACTTAAAGAATATCCTTCTCCATGCAGAAAAACAATTTCTAGTCTGTCCGATCTGCACGATTCTGCCGTTTTAGCCATTATTGAGAAGGTATACACAAATTATACCCTAATAAAAACAAGAAGCGACCACTACAGTGCTTTAGTTAGCTCAGTGGCAACCCTATAGGGGCTGGTGTAGGATAAGAATAGCATTAGGAAGCAGCCGATCAGGTAAAAGAATGTCAATGATTGTGTGTAGCAACAGATAGGCAGCTAATGTGACTTCCAATGTGTTAGTCAAATCTCATATTTTATGTCACCTGTTAAGAACAGAATTAGCTGAAGGAAAAACTAAGCAACTACCGAAATCTCCATTAAATGTCGATCTAACATCATATCAGCAACGAAATAACTATAAAAATTAGTTCGTTTTAAAAAGAATTAAACTTAAAAATTCACTGTTTTTAGAGGTGATGCAATGCTTTACACACCATTGTACACAAAATAATTCAGTTTGGACTATCATTGTATGCCCTTAATAAGTTAAGACCCTGCATATTTTTTTGATAATCCAACAAAAAATTATTACAGCATCACTTAAGGAAACGCAGAATGTCAATTCTTCCTGTTAAAAAAATGATAAAGTTTGAAGTATTAATAACGGCTTAAAAATCATATCACTTTTAATATACGTACATAAGGAATTTAAATGATGTCTTTACGAATGAATATTTAAAAAATACGTCATAGAACATGTTTATCAAGTCCCGAACATACGCAATACTTTTTTTATGTAATTTAGGTTGAATATTTGTTCAGAATTTATCGGCAGCAGCATGAACGAACATGTTTCATTTACAAATCTAATTCCAATTTCAGTTAAATCGTATTGAACCTACAGGGGTTGTCCGAAATATTCACCTAATATGGTGTAGGAGCCCCCTTCCTATTTAAAACTGCTTTAATCTTTCTTGGAATGGACACATACAAGTTCTGGATGGTGGTAAGTGGTATGTTGTTCCATTCTTCCTGCAGAAAAGGCTCCAAATCCTTGCGAGATGCCGGAGGAAGATAACAGGATCGCACTCTGTTTTCCAACATAGACCACTGGGGCGCGATGATGTTTAAGTCCCGTAATTGTGCAGGCCAGGGAAGGTGTGCAACTTCATCCTCATATTCCTCAAATTATGATTGAACAGTTCGACTTCTGTGAATTGGGGCATCCACATCCTGAAAGGTGCAATCCCCTGATGGAAGCAATGTGTGCGCCATTGAATGCACATGGTCGGCCAAAAGAGTGACATAGTCACCGCTAATGATTCGTCCGTGTGATAATGGGACCTGCTGCAAACCAAGAGATCATGACCCAAACAATTGCGGAACCTTCCCCATGATTCACTGTAGGTAGAAGACAATCTGTTATAGGCTTCAGCGGGGGTTCTCCACTCGTAAACCTATACTATAGTGGGGAATAGTAAGAGATTGTGATCGGAAAACAAGTCATGTTTCCATTGTTCCGCAGTCTACGCTTTATGTTCCTGGCACAACTGTAGTCTCCGTTTCATATTCACCCGTGACACCAGGGGTTTTGCATTCGCAGCTTTGCCGTAAATAATGTGCTGTCCATTATTTTAAATAATTCCCTTTGCACGGTATGTGTCGTCACTGGGTTTTGGAGATGTGCATTAAGCTAAGCAGTCAATTTCTTGGCCGTTGTCTTCCTCCTTGCTGCACAATTCTCTTTAATATCCTCCTGTCTCTCACAATGAGTTTGGATTTCCTTCCACAGTTGTGTCTCGCAGATGATGTGCCGTGAACATTGTATGGTGTCATGACCTTCGACACGGTACCTCTCGCTACCCCAAATACCTGTGCCAATGTGGTTACCGAAGCACAAACCAGACGGGCTCCTACAATCTGCCCATTTTGGAAATCCGATAGGTCACTCATTGTGCCTTCACCTGGAACAAAACTATGCAAACATAGATTTGCAATGCAATCACACAGACGTTTGAGACCGTAAGCAACTTTACCGAAAAAAATTGTAGCTACATGTTCATTTTTATTCAAAAAGCAGCACATACCAAAGTCACTGTTTTCAGCGAGGTGTTGCCATTATTTTGGAAAACCCCTGTATGTACTTCTCACAAAATTATGCTTTTCACCTGATGCTGGATAAAAACATTTATCAATGCACCAAATAAACATTATTCTGCATTTAAAATATTTTTCTTTTTAAAATACATAATTTCGCAAAGAAATTAACACAAGCAACTGGAAAATTATTGACAATAGGTGTGTCATAAAGGTGTAGCCAATTTGAAATAATTAAACAGGTTTAATATAAATGATATCAATGCACACTTGTGTAACTTGACAGAACAGATTATGAAGTTTCATAGACATTCGACATGATCATCATTTGTCCCCCGAACAATGTCTAAATGTTATTCCAGGTTCAACCATGTTCGTTGTAAAGTGACCGAATTAACTTTCTGCAGTACGTATGTAATCCTGCTCTTTAAGTCATCAGTGTCTGCAACAAGGGTGCTGTAAACCTCACCCTTGATGAATCCTCATATGAAAGGGTACTCGGTTTAAAATCCGACGAACATTGGGGCCATGTAATGAGATCACGCCACCCACTCTATCGATCGGGAAATTTGGTATACACAGAGCTCCTCACAATCAAACCATAATGAGGTGGTGCCCCATCTTGTTGGAAATGTATGGAATTGCATGTTCATCCAACTTGGGATACACAAACTGCTCTATCATGTTCAAATACTTGTAGATAAATGTTTATAATACCCTATCTACCAACAAGTAATTGTACATCCCTTCAATCGACGATATCTGCGGTCCTGATACACGTAACGACCGTCGCCGTTAAATAACGTGTGGGAAACAACAACGCAACCAGTCGCATGCAAGATGGCATGCAGTTCGGAGCTATCTGATTTCGAGAAAGGTGTAATCGTCGGGTATCACAGAAATGGCAGATACACACATAACATATCCAGCAAATTGAAGTACCCAAAATCGACAGTGGCCTACGTGATTGGCAAGTGGAAGATGATAGGTGACTGTTGGAATATGCTCCGACCCGGTAGACCCCCAAAACTAGGAGTTAGAGACTGACGGGTGCTGACAAGAGAAATTGTGAAGACCCACACCAAATCGATGGGCCACATCCGCGAGGAGTTTCAACAGGCATCTGGGAGTGTTCTTTCGATGAATACCATCCGTAAGGAATCCCATCTGCTCGGTTATCATGGACGTGCACCCGCCCACAAGCCTTTGATCACCAAGTCCAATAGCGCTGCTCAGCTAACGTGGTGCAAACAACGTCGACGGTGGACCGTTGAACAGTGGAAAAAGGTTCTTTGGAGCGACGAATCATAGTTCACCCTCTACCGCTCGGATGGCAAGGTCTGGGTTTGGCGTCTTCCTGGAGAACGCCTCCTGCCGAAATGTATTGTAACAACTGTGAAGTTTGGTGCCCGTGGAATTATTTTATGGGGGTGTTTCTCCTGGTATGGCACGAGATCCTTGGTCGCAACTCCTGGTAGATTCAATGCCGAGACCTACTGCAAAATTTTGGATGACCATGCGCTTCCTACGTTGTGGCTGTTTTAAGGGGTGGACCCATGTTACTTTCAGGATGGCAATGCTACCTGTCATTTGGCGAGGTCTACCATGGCTTGGTATGGTGAATATGGGGTTAATCGAATGGACTGGCCAGCGCTGAGCCAGGACCTTAACCCTATCGAGCACCTCTGGGACGAGCTGGAGCGTCCACTTAAGGGGTGCCCCCACCGTCCGAAATCGGTAAAGGAACTGAACTGTCTTCTGCAAGCCGAGTGGAAAAAACTACCACTGGTCGTTGTGCAACGCCTGGTTGAGAGTATGCCCCGGAAGCTCCACCAACTATTGAAAGTGAATAAACTTCGTTTTCCTTTGCTATCACTGGTGTCCAATTACTTGTTGGTAGATAATGTTGATCCGGAAAGACAAATCATATAATTACACCTTGTGATACATCAACAGGAACATCAGAGTTCCTTTTTCCGAAGCAATGTGTTCTGCTTTAGCTAAAATTAATCAAAAATGGTACTTTTTATATATATTTTTATTTATTTAATATACTGCTTAATACCGAAAGAGCACAATTTATCATTTCTTTCTGAACTCATAACTAATTTGCAGAATTTAACTATTTTGCTCAGCAGAATATAAAAAAGAAAAACAAAAAAATTAACGGCAAAAAGAAAGTTTTAGATATCTATAATTTATCTAGCTGTTACCGCTAGATTTGCCTTTTTTCTCGAAGGATATATTTTTTTGAATCTGCTGCAGATGTAAATAATAGCTACCACGTCAACCTGTTCATATCATTCCGAGGCATGCTTGTCATGCTTTTTTTCTTCTTCCACATTTTTGTTTTCTAATAATTGCAAAATTTTTATGTTTTTGTTTTGAAGTAGCCAAGAATGACTTGTCAATAAAAACACATATTTGGTTTCTTAAAAATGCAGAATAATATGTTCTCTGGTCGGTAACGAAATGAATGTTTACTTCCAAGGGAAGCAATGAATATTACCATGATTTAATAGATATGAATCAATACCAATGGTTTGCTAGTCTTTCCCTTTTAACTCAAACCTATTTCACCTGTGCTGAAGAAGCGACGATGAAGGGATTTTCTCGAAATGTAATAACTGGTATCTCAGTTTTGTTTTGTGGTTCAGTAGAATTGCTAGAACTGTTGAACAGGTCTGTGTGTCTTTCTGCTGCAATAGATGGTA
Source organism: Macrothele yani (assembly GCA_039090855.1). NCBI lineage: Eukaryota > Metazoa > Arthropoda > Arachnida > Araneae > Macrothelidae > Macrothele > Macrothele yani. The sequence continues at coordinate 66,742,143 of CM077034.1, read as the reverse complement.
TGCATAACTTTATTCATTAAACATAGGTTTATGTACTACGTACTTCCGAAGGATAGTCACAAGGGTGTTGGTAAACATAAGTTTCCTGGAAACACGTCCTCTGGAATAATTTTTCTACATCATTCATAAAAGATCACAATCTGTGGGAATTCATGTTGCTAAAGATGTGATTTTCGTCGTTATGGCGAAATTGGTGTACCAGCGTGCTCAGCAGAATGCTGCTCTATCAAGGATGAAATTTTGCCTGTATTGAGGGGAAACTGCACTATTTTATAATTAATATTGGTTAAATCGAACGTTTGCTAGAATGAATGAACATAAAAGGAAATATTATGGTGATTGACAGCTTACGACAGTGTCTCAATAATAATTCAAGATTTGTGAAGTTCATGTTTCTGCCGTTTAGAATACTTGGAATGTCCCGACGAGAAATGGATCCCCGTTTGCGAAGCAATGAGCTTTGGGAATGTTTTATGAGATTCCGATTTACCGGTATCTAATTTTGAAAAGCAACAGTTAAAGATTCGTCATAAAGTGAAGAGTAGTTCTTGGCAAATACATGCGATCTAACTCTAGAATGATATGCTTCGTTTAAAAATGTTTCTCTACGTCTAAGGCAATGAAAAAGGAAAAACAATGTGAAAATGGATTACGAGGTGAAGAACAGGTACATGGAATGTAAAAAATTGGTGGAGCGCTTCTATTTTAATCTGTGAAATTACGTCTGAGTAAAATTTAAAAGTAACCATTCTTTCTTTCAGATAGGCATGCGATATGATCATTTTAATAGTGGAATGGAAACAACAGCAACCTCTTATTCGCAAAAGTGTTGAACGATTTATGTTTAAAAGAAGAAATATATGGCAACACTTCGGACAGCATGACGGGATGATTTCTGAAATAATTATATCTAACAGTATTTATACAAAAAGTGTTGTTTTCTTTAACGGATACTAATTCACTTAGTCCAGGGTGCTATTTACCGGAATTTATAAAGCGCAACAGAAATCTAAACAAGTTTCCATTGATACCTCTGATATTAAAAGACAACTTTTCCCTCTCTTTGGAGATTAAGAAAAAATGAAATGATTAACAGCCGGCCCATTAGGATCCACCAAGGTACACATTGTATAGACAGATATCGTACACCTTGTATAAACTGAATATTGTAAGGATGTAAATGAACATTGAAACTTTTATAATTTAGATGACTTTGCGAAAACTAAACACATTAAGCTAAATTTTGTAAGTATTTTAATGTCTACAAGGAACCTAATATTTGAAAATTGGAGTATTTTACTGTAAATAAAGACCTTCTCGAAAAACCAAAGTTTCGGTTTCTGAATTACTACATTTTATATAGTAATTAAGAAACACAAAGCTCGGTTTGCCGTTCTGTGTCTCTGATATATTATACTTGTATTGAAATCATTTATTCACACTTAATTCTCCTTAACATACAATGTTAATATTTAAGGTGAAAGGTTCCGTTAGGGTTGAATTTGGTTAATCGATTTGAAAACGCATTCCGTTAACTAAAAGTAGGAACTATGTGTATCTTTGCATGTGGAAGATGTGCTTTCTGATTCAGATTATGTACTTCCATACAATATTTTTCAATGGAAACTCGTGTAACAACATATGTGAAAGTGGTTCAGTGGAGACGCCTTTCATACTCAATGCTCGGTTTCCGAATGTGGTGTTCGAATGAGAAGAATTGGCACCCCAGTGCGCTGCATTACTCTCAGTACCTACTTTCAATTAAATAAAATGTTTTCAAGTTTCAGATCAACGCCGACGTTTCTTACACGTGCTGTAATTTTTTTATTTGCCACAAACTTTCTCTTCCTTACGATCTATCAACCATGAATCTGCAAAAAACATTTCAGTGCCAAGTCTATCACATGCAGCAATGCAAACGATCACAATCATTTAGGTATTTCAAGAACGGGGTTATAACACCCTTAAGAATGTAACAGAAGTATTAGCAATTTCAACAATTACGTAAAGTAAAATTTATTAGACATACACTGAAGTGCCAGGAAAACTGGTACAGACGAACTTATGCAAAATACATAGCAACGTCACTTATGCGCGTATCTGGTTGCATCCGCCAGTGTGTATATAAAGCGATATACACGGAAGTGCCAGAAAAACTGGTACACCAGTCTAATACTTGTCAGGTCCCCCACGGGAGCGCCAGACTGCAGAAATACGACGGAGCATAGACACCGCTAGCTTCTGGAAATATGCTGTAGGCAATGAACACCATACTTCCTGCAGAGCGTTCCACAATTTGGGTGTATTCCGAGGTCTCGGATTCCTGTGTTCGAGCAAAGTTTTGCACCGGAATTATCAAAAAGTAAGAATAATAATCGTTTTCACATTTCAAACTTTACAACGCAAAAATAATTTTTCGAAAGGATTTTGTCTAGAGTACTGCGGTTAATATTCGGTGCAGCAGTATCAACTTGTCTTGTCATGCAAAGTTTATGAATATGATCCCGGAGAATTTGAATTTTCTAAAAAGGACTACACCCAAAGACTGTTAATCAATATTTTTCGAATTTATTAAAAGTAGTCCGTAACCCGTCGCCATTCACGGTTAAAAAAGCCATGACTGAAATTTTTTCTTGTTTTATAACATGAATCGAAATAAAATACATAACTGTAAGAAACGGTTGTATTATTAATGGGCAGTTTATAAGATGGGTCACCAACAACGAAATGTTCGTAATATTCCCATTATTTTTTAATTTTTCCAACTACTCGTATACGAATTTAACGATGACGTTCCTGATTATTGTAGGAACATGTGCTTATCCGTCGTTGGAGAGCTTGCATTGGAGTATTGAGGCATTCTTTCAGTGATCCGAAATGATATCGTGTCTAGATAACTACACAATGGGGTTAAAAATAAGTTTTATTTTTGCCAGTTTGGTTTTAACAATTTCTTTTTGTATCATTATATAAATTTACACTAATATATAAAGAGAGAAACTTTGTGGGTTTGAGGTAATCTCGAAAACTACTGAACCGATTTAGATAATTCTTTCACAGTTGGGAAGCGTATTCCTTTCCGGTGAACAGAGGATATTTCATTTATTTATTATTATTAATATTATTTTATCTGTGGTTGTACTACCGAATCAGATCGCTTTCAAGTAGTTCCCCACTTCACTTGTATCGCTCCGCTTTTTTTACATACAAACTGATCACACCCAACGTGAAAGAAATTAGTTCACGACAACACACTGAATTTTTTTACCAATCTCGAATACCACTGAACCGATTTGGATAATTGCAACTATTGTACGTAGATAACGGCGGAGGGCTTAGTTCCAATTTCGACCACCGCAGAAAGGAAGATGGCGCTGTAAGTACTGAAGTGGGAACAAACGCCAGAATAACGAACGGCGGATTGTACGAAGAAAATGCCATGGTAACATAAAAAAATTACTTATGAACAGTGAGTAAAACATAGTGATGACAAATCTGTCGGCCAGTAGCTTTCAGTTAAAAAAAATCATGAACATCTCTCCAGTGGATGGCGCTGGAAGATTGTAGAAAGGAACGGCCTTGTGTTTTAAATATATACAATAGATATAATCAACATTTTTAAATAACGTTTTCCAAATACAACGTGATATACTGAAATTCAGTTGTTTCACCAAACACGGTAGCTTTAAGAAAATTTACAAAATCTCGGCGATTTGTTGCCCCAAACTAGAGCGAAATTTCACATGAGACCCTCCCTAATGCAATCCAGCAAAGCCCATTTTCCATTGGTATGAAAGTAACTCATATTTACCTTGGGATTTCTGATTAAATTGTGATTTTATAAGTTACAGTGATATTTGATGCGCACGTTGTGACATACTAGAGAGGTGAAAACATGTGTCACGACGATAAATCTGCAGCGAGGCATTTTGTCTACATAGCTCAGTTGGGAGAGAGGCTTACTCCGGAGTGAGGGACACGGACAAACTTGTGTTTTCACAAGGACACATTTGCAAACCAAAATGTTTTTGTTATGCAAGCGAAGTGTTGCCAAGAAATGGCTATTTTTACACGACCCCTAAATTTGTGCGGCCTGCCAGTTATCCTAAACTTGCTGATGCCCGATTGAATCTAGAGAATCAAGAAACAGTATTGAATCCTCTATCACTACTGATTTTCTTTGGTCTGCCAGTACGTGCTGCTTTAGGCACGCCATGTGGCTTCCACTTATTCAGTACATCCAAAACAGTTGACTTGGATATGTTTGAACGCCTTTCGGTTTCACTAATATAACAACCAACAATATTTCATTTCTCAAAGTCAGTTCTCTCCCGCCGCGACATTTTCACTCAACCTCACAGGCGATATGATCGCGATCAGTTGCGGGCTTGTATTTATTCCTTTTGCAGCTGTATCGCGCATCTTAACAACGCAGCGGAACCGTTCTTTTGCTTTTGAAATGGTTTCCGGTGACTTTTTTCAATATAGTGTATTTGTCATATCGCTGGAAACATTTCAAGCCCGAGATGAATATCTTTGCTGATATATTATTAAAATAACCAATCACTTATCCGAAAGATCATGGTAACTTTATTCCTTTAACCCTTCAAGCACGTCAATCATCTTTATGCAATACTGCTGGCCTTCAAAGGTTGAAAGAATCCTTGCCTATGATATTCATTCTTTCGGGGATGAAATATCGTATTTTCCTTTTTTTTTCTTTTTTTTTTAGTCTTTACTGGACAAAAAACGCAGGTTTAATTCTGCCATATGAGACGTAACCATAGCTCGTCATCTCCATAAAAATCTCACAAACATACACACCATACCACTCATTCATACATTCAGTTAAAAACACTATATACATAATTACACTATTTACATTCCCAGGCAGGTAAACCTTTGTCAACTGTGACTAAAAAAGTGCTCCATCCGTTTCAAACACCGTGCTAACGCAACTGCAAGTGTCAACCTCATTCAGCCCGTCATACAATGAGGTTGACACTTGCTGTAGGGTTAGCACGGAGTTTGAATTGGCGTAAGATCGAAATGACACAAGGTTTATGTAGAACCTTTCTGACTCCTTAAACCGTATTATGCTTTTAATATTTCCCAAGTGATAACAAACAATTAAGGGTAATTAGCAAAGACTCATCCAATCAATCTTCAGGTGCTGATCTTTTTTTATTTTAAATTACAACCTTGATACCCCGTTTTTCTAAACATTTTATAAAACTTAATAAACGCACTCAACGGATTATTTTTCACCTATTTGCAAGCCACCTAGGCAGCCGGTCTTTTTAGAAGATTTTAAGTTACAACCTAGATATTTCGTATTTCTAAACATTTTATAAAAGTTAATAAAAGGTACTCAACGATTTACTTCTCTTCACAAGACACCAAGGCCTATTAGTTTTTATTAAACGTTAAAAATACGGAATACTTTGGTTGTAACTTAAAATGTTTTAAAAAAGCCCGCGGCCTAGGTGGCTTGTTAATAGGTGAGAAATAATCCGTTCACTGCGTTTTATTTGGTTTTATCAAATGTTTAGAAATACGGAATATCAAGGTTGTAATTAAAAATCTGAAAATATCAGCACCCGAAGAGCGATTCGTATCACATGGAAAATATTAAACTCATTACTCAAGGTTTAGGGGTACAGAAAGTTTCTATATACACCTTGGGTATTTGGATCTTATGTACCCATTTTGATCGCTAGGAAAACTGGTGCATTTCGTTTAGTACAGTTTACTTTACCAATGTCCTGAGCCCTAGTAATTAATATTTTATGCCTAAGTAAGAGAGCAATATTAATAACTTCATATGTTATGTAAACGCCCTAAATATTTAATGTGATCGATTAAAACCTGTTAGAAATGCTTAGGATCTATTAAATAACGGTTGGTGCCAAAGTACAGGCGCAACATTAATACCCTGGCTTGATATGTAAGCGTTATGAATATACAATCAGCGGAATAAGAACTGTAAAAAAGGCCAAGGGCCTATAAATAAATATTTGGAGACCAAGCGCAACGTTATTAAAAAAATCCATCTTATCTTCCTTTTTCGAGCATAGCAAAAGCCATGCTATAACTCACTTGTTTCGTATAATACCGTAGTTTTTAAAACTGTGCTAAGTCACGGCAATTTATTTCCCCGGATGAAAGTGGAATATTTACTTGACTGACATAGAACGTTTTCTCAAAATTTATTTGGAGTTCCGAATTCACTTCTCTTATGGATCCAATAAACTGCAATTTTTATACGGCCCCTTAAACTTTTGTGGCCAATTGCACGAAATCAGATCTGACCAGCTTTGTCGTCTGCTTAGTTGAAATTAAGGCCTTTCTTTGTGAAATAAAAAAAAACAGTCGAAAGTTCCCGTATTTCCGAAAAGTGGCCATTTTTTTCCTATTTTCGGGAAGTGGGCATTTTTCCGTGGACATTATTTCACACATTCCGTAGTTTGCTTACAAAATTGTGGGACCGTTTCATTGTTCGGTTGGTTGGTTGGTGGATTTTATTGGCGCAAGGGCCAGGTTTGGCCAAAGAGCGCCAGACAAAGAACTATCAGCCACAGATTTTTAAAAACGTGGAAAATGATTAAGAGCAGACAGGCTTGGTAAAAGTTGAAAAAGAGTATGATGAAAGCAGTGAAGACAAGGTAGTTAATTAGGTTTATATAAAAATTTATTAATTTACTATTATAATTATATATATATATATATATATTTTTTTTTAAACACAACTACACAAAGGATGAGTCACTCTCCTCCCCCCCACACTCCTCTGCAATGCTGGCAGAGGGCGGGGACGAACTGTCACTCTCCTCCCCCCATGTTCCTCTGCAATGTTGTTTGAGGCTGGGGACGAACTGTCACTCTCCTCCCCCTATGTTCCTCTATAATGTTGGTTGAGGGTGGGGACCTCGCTGAGGCCGAGACAGTTGGATGGACACTGCACACCTTTGCGGATTGAGGGCCGGGTCTTCCGCACGTGCAGGCTTTCGGCTGGAAACTGGAAGAGACGGTCGGCTGCAAAAGAGAAGGCCCAGAATCAGGTATTCGAAAAATCTCGAGCTCGGGGAAAAACACCTGTGTCGCTTGGTCAGCTGTAGATCGCTTGGCAAGGGCGGCTAGAGCTACAGGGCGCGGAACAAAGGGCTGCACGGGTTGTGGCAGAGACTGAACTACTGCGGCAAAAGTACGCTGTCGGGTGGTGGGTATACCCAACTTGGCCTTGGCAGCAGGGTACGAGAGGCCTTCCAGGGTCTTGAGGCGCTGGATCGCCATCTCGTCCTTCCATTTCATACAGTTGCGGGAGTAAGCTGCATGGGCCTCACCACAGTTAACACAGCAGGCCGCAGAAATGCAACCATCCCCGTCATGTTCACTGGAGCCACAATTAGCACAACGAGCGGAACTCTTACAGAAACGTTGGGAATGCCCGTACCTCTGGCACCTAAAACAGCGCAGAGGACTGGGAATGTACGGGCGAACTCCACAGACCAAGTAGCCAGCCTTGATTTCGGTCGGAACTTTCGGGGAGTTAAAAGTCAAGATGACATTTTTTGACTTAATCAAAGAACCATCGCGCCGGAACATCATACGACGTGCAGCAATAACACCCTGATCTGCAAGTTCAGTCACCAATTCGTCCTCACTGCATGGCAAGAGATCAAACTCCAAAATAACACCCCGAGAGGTGTTAAGAAACGGGTGAGGTGTCACTTTTACAGGAATGCCTTGAAGACTAGTGAGGTGCAGAAAAGTGTTACTCTGAGAAACACTGCAAGTTTGGACAAGCAGGTCCCCAGAGCGAAGCTTCCTCACAGACTTCAAGGGGCCAACTGCAGCGTCCAAAGCTTTAGAAATGAAAAAGGGAGATCTGGTGGACAGTCTCTCATTCGGATCGATGGATTCTACAAGTAAGTGTGTAGCATGCGTAGTCACAGCAATCGAGGGAGACGACGCTTCGGAGCGACTGGTACAGCTGCCGAAGAAGAAGTTCCACATTCTTGGTCCAGGTCAAGGTCTAAACATCGTTTAAGGTTATGAGACTTGGTAGGTTGAGAAGACGAAGGAGAGTCATTGTCAACTATCATTTTCTCAGGTGACTTAAATTTGGAGTTTTGTTTTTTGTGTTTACCCATGGAAAAAAGGAGGAAGATTCGTCTGCAGACTACTCCACCCACCACCGAGCCCTACAAGGGAGAACTGGAGGTCTGCGAGCCAAGAAAATGACGCTGGACACAGTTCTGGAGCTTATACGTCGCAGATATAGTCCGTTGGCTGTGATCACACGCACTCGGCGGACACTTCGGCCTCCGGGTACCGTCATGCCAACGCCTTTGGCATGATCCCACAGCCCCCGGGCTCACCCTGCCGTGCTATACGACAAAAAAGCCGCTAAAGCCCTGCACACAACTTGGTACAAGACTTCTGACTAGAGGTGGGTTAGTCTCTAGCCTCCCGTTTACAGCGAAGCCTGGGTCAAAGAGGAGTGTTGGTACACAGGAGGCACTTATCCGGTCTCCTGCGCCTCACGGGTCTCCGCACGCGGCAAACATGCAGGTAGGTCTAGCACCCAAACCAGCTAAAAGGAAAAAAGAAATCTAAAGAAGACAAATCCTGGAAGGGAACCTAAACGGAATCTCAGCAACCTACGAACTGAGCGGTTAATATAAAACAGTTAGTGGTGGAGGGTAACAAAACCACAAGACCGGGGTGTTAGTACATAACGTGGTAGCGATTAGGTAGAGGATACAACACGGGCAACTAGCCAGTGGAGAAAATAAACAAAAACAAAAAAGAGAGACACAAGACCAGCTCGGGATCGTGGGGCCGCGACTCCCCAACAGCCGGATGAACAGCCGTCCCTGCAAACACCAACAGCACCAAAATAAAAATCAAGCGGTGGCATGACATCAGATGTTGACCAGTCACAAGGTCAGCTCGGGCCGTGGGGGCGCCGCTCCCCAAATAACTGGAAAACCAGTTATCCCCGTGCGGGGTTTCATTGTTCGAGTGAATACGTGCTCTTAACCTGCAGAAACATAAGATCTTTTTTAATTTCTTGGAAAAATACCGAAATTTTAACTAACCAATGGACAAAATTAATCAGAACATTTCGTCAGCTGAACCATATGAAATCATCGAATGTGGGAGAACTAGCCACCCGGAGAACTTAGCCACAAAATTTTTGAGGAACCGTATAAAAATTGTGTTTTAGACAGCTTCGTGGCCATGTCCCCAGAGGTTGGTTATGAGTCACAAAGTTTCCGTAATTTCGTATTTTCTTAATCGCGATATTTAATGTAATTCGCTATAAAATATGCTTATGATTTACAACTCGACAAAAGATATTCATGGTATAAAAACAATAGCTTCGCAAATTCACTGTGGACATGTGCAAACTCAGAAAACCTATCGGGCGGGGGGAGGGGGCTTAATACCAAAAATAATAAACATAAAGAATATATATGCTCCGGTACTGCGGTTTTGAACATTTGGAAGCTACAACTCTGCAAATTATCTGAGGGTACGTGCCAATACAGAAAACCTAGAAGGGGGGGGGGGTTAAGATCGTAAATACAAAACATGAAGCATATGTATCTCAAACGGCAGCTTTTCAGCGTCTACAACTCAACAAATGCTATGCGGGCATGTGTAAACCCAGGAAAGCTATGGGGGGAGGGATATGGGAAAATGTTGAAAATATGAAATATCAGGAACTTCTCATCTGATTGGGAGATTTTTAGCGTTCACAAATAAAAACATAACGAATTATCTGACTGTTCCTGCAAACTCAAAGAGCCTGTCGAGTGGAGATGGGCTTAATACCGGAAAAGTAAAAATTTTTTACCTTAATCGGGAGTTTTTCAGCGTTCACAAATTGCAACCCAAGAAATCACAAACGCAGAAAAGCCGTCTTTTGGGGTTAATACGGAAAATATAAAATACACTGACGGAAAAAATCCCAACACCACGAAAAAATAGTTGTAGAGGAATGAAATGGCGGCAATACATTTGTATAGGTAACATATTTAATCGATTAAGGTTTCAAGATCACAGCTTAATGTAAGCGCGATAACAGCCATTTTAAATGTGAATTGCTGGTACATTAATAACCGGTGTAACCGCCAGAATGTTGAGTTCCAGCATGCAAACGTTCATGCATTGTGTTGTACAGGTGCTGGATGTCAGTTTGTGGGATGGAGTTCCATGCCTGTTGCACTTGGTTGGTCAATACAGGGACCGTTAATGCCGGTTGGGGGGTGACGCTGGAGTTGTCGTCCAATGATGTCCCATACGTGCTCGACTGGAGAAAGATCTGGTGATCAGCAGGCCACGGCAACCTGTTGACACTCTGTAGAGCATGTTGGGTTACAACAGCGGTATGCGGGCGAGCGTTATCCTGTTGGAAAACACCCCCTGGAATGCTGTTCATGAAAGGCAGCACAACAGGTTGAATTACTAGACCGCCGTACAACTGTGCCGTCAGGGTGCGCGGGATAACCACGAGAGTGCCCCTGCAGTCATAAGAAATTACTCCCCAGACCATAACTCCAGGAGGTCCAGTGTGTCTCGGCCGCAGACAGGTTGGTTGCAGGCGCTCATCTGACCTCCTTCTAACCAACACACGGACATCACTGGCACCCAGGCAAAACCGGCTTTCATCAGAAAACACAACAGATCTCCACTCCGTCTTCCAATGAGCTCTAGCTTGACACCACTGACGTCGCAAACGGCAGTTTTTTGGATTAAGTGGAATGCACGCTAAAGGGCGTCTGGCTCGGAGCTGTCCTTCAAGTAACCGATTTGTAACAGTTCTTTGTGTCACTGTGGTGGCAACTTCAGCTCGAATTGCTGCCGCAGACGCGGTACGATGCGCCACGGCCAAACGCCGTACACGGCGGTCTTCCCTCTCAGTGGCCGGCCGGAACACGGTCTTCTTGAGGAAGTGCCTTCCCTTGACCACAGCTGGTAAAAATCTTGCACAGTGGCTAGATTCCTACCAAGTCGTTCGGCAATATTGCGGAACGAAATTCCAATTTTTCGTAGCCCTATTACACGACCTCGTTCAAACTCCATGAGCTGTTGATAATGGCTTCTTCGTCTTCATAAAGGCATTATTGACTAACATCAACACACTACGTCGAATTTCAACGATAACTAACGCTCACGAACGTTACAGCGCGTATTTGCAGCAAACCTGCTTTGCATGTTCCGAGGGGCGCTACCAGCGCCACACGTATGCGCCGAGCGCAAAATTTGCATAGACGTCTTCTTACATATGTACTCTCACCGCCTACCAACTGTCGTTTATCTAACACAAACCCTTCTTGGTGTTGGGATTTTTTTCCGTCAGTGTATAAAGTATTTGGAACATTGTCGGGGGCTTTTCGGCGTGTACAGATTTCAGCTGAACAAATTATCTGACGGCACGTGTAAACGCAGAAAACCTGTCGGGTGTTAAGGCTTTCCCCACCTCTCAGGTTCTCGTTAAAAAATACCCGCAGAGAATTTGTTCAACTGCAATTAGTAAACGCTGAAAACCTCCGGATCGGACCAGAAATTCTCTATATTTTATTTTCTTGGTATTAAGCCACTGCGTCCTTTCCGTCGACAAGTTTTCTAAGTTTGCACATGCTCGCCGAGGATTTTTCAGCTGTAGTTTATATACCATGAAATTCTTCTGTTGAGCTGTTTATTATAATTTTTTTATAAACAGTTGAATTAAATAGCGCAATTAAGAAAATACAAAATTACGGAAACTTTATGTGACTCAAATAATCAACATCTGGGGACGTGGCAACGAAACGGACGAAAACGCAATGTCTGAACAACTCTTTAAAATTTTTGTGGCCAGTTCTCCGCTTTGTCTTTGGCCCGAAAATCATGGAATTGTCTAAATTTCTTATTCAAAATGAAATACAAAAAAAAAAAAATCTTTTGTTAACAATAGTTGCTCAAGAAGTGGGAAACATGGTAACGCGATATTTGTTTATTCAAAACAAATTTATGGCACTGAAATTGCAAAGAGACCAGTTATCCGGTGTCCACTTCTCCCTACCGGAAAGTTATCTAGCATTATAAGGCTATCACAGTGTGTTTCCAAAATGGCAGAAGGTGTCCATTGTTCGAATGAGCACGTGCTTTTACGTGCAAAAACATTAGTTCTTTCTCAAATGAGTGCAAAAATATCTTAATTTCAACTAAGCAATGGACAAAACTAATCAGAACACTTCTTCCGTTCAACCCTATAAAGTTATCTAGCATTAAAACGACATCACAGTGTTTCGAAAATAACAGAAGAGGTTCATTTCTTGAATGGACACGTGTTTTTTATGTGCAGAAACATGGGGCCTTTTTAATATCATGAAAATATATCTAAATTTCAACCAAGCATTTTGGCGACAAACTATGGTGTCCTTGTAATGTTAGATAACAACATATGATTTAGAAGAGGAAAAGTTTCGGACCAGTTTTGTCGACTTATTAATTGAAATTAGGATATTTTTTCATGACTGTGTAGAACTACGTCATGTTTCAAACAAAACGTTATAGTTAACAGAAGGCATAATTTTCCTATATTTGAGTAGTGGGAATATCCTCCCATATACCAAAGAGTACATTGTAGTGCGTTATTGCTCCCTTCTCTAGACCGCCGAAATATTTCAAAAGTTGCTAGGTGCCGTATGAAGGTTGAAAGCTTCTCTCTTTACACGAATGTACGAAAAAATGCCCACAGAAAACATGCTCACTGCTTAAAAATAGGAAAACATGTCCATATTCTGAAAATTAGAAAAATATTTCTGCTGCTGCTGATGTCTTCTTACGTGTGTTAGAAACACGACGTTTTTCCTAATTTCATGAAAAAAAAAAGAAATTTAAACGAAGAAATCGGCAACACTAGACAGAACAGTTCCAGTGCTTAAACACACAAAGTTCAATAACATTACAAGGTCATCGTACTTATTCGAAAATGTCGGAAAAGGTTCATTGTTCGAACGAACATGTGCATCAAAATGGTGGAACTTATTCCAAAATGCGGAATAAGTTCATTGTTCACAAACAGTAATTAAGCGAAAGGCAATTCTTTTGCATGAGTGATGCATTACAGGGGAAGCAACGCTAATTATGTCTTCCAACTTCATTTCAGACACTTAGTAAGCTAATAAAAAAAAGCATCACCTAGGTTATTATGGGGGAGAGTGGGCTCCAGAAAAGCTTTAGGGCTAAGGACTTTGCACGTGTTTCATGTTCAGCGAGTTCTGACCCTTGATAGTATTTCATTTCATGTTTACACATGATAGTTATTTTCAATATAGAATTTAAAAGCTCATATTTTGTTGCAAATACATCAAAAGCGGAAATTAAGGTTTACGCCACCTGGTGGCCAAATCATTTTTTTACAAACATTAGAAATTATGTGCAAACGATTTCCCATCAGCAGCTGTTTCCGGTGCAGAAATAAATTTTCAGATCGGAGATTTAGAAGCACAGAGAGATATAGGGGAAAACGCAATTTACCTTCACGCCCCCGAACGGAAATTCTATGAATTACGTGAAAATTTTGAAATTATATGAAAAACATGCGACACGGAAACATCATCCAACAAAGAAGGGATTTTTCAAATATGACTCCTAGAAGTCGAGATATTGTCAAAAATAAAATACACATCCACGCCCCTGGCGTAGAAACCCTGCACCATTATAAGAAGAAAATGTTTCTAAGAAGTTTGTCGACATTAGTAGAATCGGTTTACAAAGGACGTTATTTTCAATCGAGAATTTAGAAGCTCATATTTTGCTGCAAATACATCAGAAGCGAAAATTAAGGTTTACGCCCCCTGGTGGCCAAACCATTTTTTACAAAAATGAGAAATTATGTGCAAACGATTTCCCATCAGGAGCTGTATACGGTGAAGAAATAATTTTTTAGATCGGAGATTTAAAAGCAGAGATATAGTGGAAAATGTATTTTTACCTCTACGCCCCACAGCGGAAAGTCTATGAATTACGTGAAAATTTTGAATTTATATGAAAAAAATCCGATCCGGAAAACACTATCGACCAAAGAAGGAATTTTTCAAATCTGACTCCTAGAAGTCGAGATATTGACAAAAATAAGATATACATCTACGCCCCCTGTCGTAGAAACCGTGCCCTATTATAAGAAGAAAATGTTTCTAAAAAGTTTGTCGACATGTGTAGTATCTGTCTACAAACGATCTTATTTTCAATCGCTCACATTTTGCTGCATATACATCAGATGCGTAAATTAAGATTTACGCCCCCTGGTGAAAGCCAAACCATTTTTTTTTACAAAAATTAGAAATTATGTGCAAACGATTTCCCATCAGGAGCTGTATCCGGTGCAGAAATAATTTTTCAGATCAGAGATTTAGAAGCAGATATATAGGTGAAAACGCAATTTACCTATACGCCCCCTAGCGGAAAGTCTATGAATTACTTGAAAATTTTGAAATTATATGAAAAACATGTCACACGGAAAACACTATCCAACAAAGAAGGGATTTTTCAAATCAGACTCCTAGAAGTCGAGATATTGACAAAAATAAGATATGCATCAACGCCCTCTGGCGGAGAAACTGTAGAATAGTTTAGGAAGAAAATAGTCCGAAAAGGTTTATCGATGTGAGTGGCATCAGTCCACGAAATAATTTTTTCAATCGATATTTTAGAAGCTCAGATTTAATTGCAAATACATCAGAAGGGAAAATTAACTCTTACGCCCCCTGGTGGCCAAAGTAGTCTTCACCAAAAATTCGAAATTATATGCGAAAGATTGCGCATCAGGAGATGTATCCGCTGAAAAAAAATCCAAATCGGAGTTTTAGAAGAAGAGTTTTTGGAAAAAATGCAATTTACTTTTACGCCCCCTAGCGGAAAATCTATGCGTAATTTGAAAAAGAAACTATATACAAAATACTCTTCGACATCAATGGAATAGAATGATAAAATATTTTTTTTTCAATCAGATGTTTAGAAGCAAATATGTGGAATAAAACGTTTTTTTGAATTTGACATCATCTGAATTTACGCCCTCTAGCGGCGAAATTGTACATCGTAAAAAAAACCGAAATGCAGGATCATCATTCGCATATTTCAAGCTTTCGAATGTAAAAATAATTTTTCAAAGCGGACTAATAGTTGCAGAGATACCTTGGGTACAGGAGGACGGACAAACCGATAACATAAGCACGATCTTTTTTTACAAAAGACGTGTTAAAAATACCTTTAGTTCAGTTTAGGCAGGATTCCTGGGGTTAAAACCAAAATTCCCAACTTTATTCGATTTTCACGTTACATGTACGTAGTAATGAAATTATTATTTTTTACTAAATGTGCGAAAAGGCAAAATTATTTTCACTAAACTATAATGAAGTTTATTTCTCTAAAAACCATGATTTCCCTATGTATTACATACAGTGATTGCTTTAAAGTTTTTAGTTTATTACTTTAAAAATTTTAAATATAAAATTTCATGTAACAAATTTTTGTTGGTGTCTGTTATGTATTAATTTTACGATCGCTCCTCGATGGGCCGTATATGATAGATACAAATACTCGTATTTCAGTTTTTTGATGTAAAGAAAAATGATTATTCCCAAATACTTTTTTTTTTATTTTGAGATCTACTGTGTTATGCTGATCAAACAGATCGGCATAAAAAATTCAATTGTGAATGAGTTTCATTTGCAAAACATCGCAAGGATTGTAGTCGGAAAATAAAATGTTAGTTTCATTATAAGCGTATCGCATGACCATTCTGTACATGGCTGGAATGAAATTTCCATTGAAGGGTGAAGCGAAAGCATGGCGTAATCCTGAAAAATTTGATGTTTTTGTGATGGCCTTTTCAAAGATCATATGGAACTAATACCTCGTCATGCGGCCATACGTTGTCTTTGGTACGTTGTCATTTATTATATTAAACTTGCTGTAATTGTGTCCATTAAGAGAAATCTTTGTAAGAATAATGTTACGTAGGTTTCTGTCTTTACGACAAGCAGTGAAAAATTGATGCTGTTGAATTCGATATATATTTATATTGAAACTCGCTAAACATTTCCGATTTGAAAGAATCGCAGTCTCTCACTTCAAAGTTTTCAAAACCAAATATTGAACAATTTCAACTGTGAGCAGTACATTGCATGTGTGCACTGAAAACAAAAGTATGCTTTCTCCATCAGAATCTCTGATTATAAAAATTCGATTTAAATTTTCTTTTCTAGTGTATTACTTTTACTTGGTAAAATTTTGTCATGGCCTTTCTATTTGTTTACCAGTACAAATATTTTGATTCCTTCAGGTGGAACATATTTTTGAATGTCAAAAGCAGACATATCATGAGAACTTTGTTTTTTTTTTTTTTGCCACATGCGAAACAAATTTCGAAAACTGTTAGTCAACGAAAACGTAATTTCTGGCTCCTTCATAGGAATCGCATACAGGACACTACACATTTGCGCGTTTGCTTGCTAGTATCACTCAATATTAATAATATTTTCCGTGCCTTTTTTTCGTACAGAATAAATATTGTTACGACCAGGGCTCCGTACTGAGTACACTCTGGGTCCTTTTATTGATAATGCAGGTTAGAGGACTGAATAAATGACTTAGGCCAGTCTAAAGAAAATTGGTGGTTCCGGGAAGCATACAAATGTATCAGAACAGTGCTTTTCTGAATATATGTATTTTGCATGTATATGTGTCGGAATCTATTATTTTTTATAAATACAGTAAAACAATGTGATGCATATCCCATCAAAATATAGTTTCAAATTCACTGTACCGCAGAAAATTTGAGATATTCATACTTTAATATTTACATTGCTCTTTCATTTTCTCAACAGTCGATTGTAAAACAGAAATTTTAAAACTAGTTAATTAATGACACAGAATTTATGATCATACAGACGGATGGTCTACTCGAAAAATATATCTTCCAAGTTAAGCATTTCCAAAATACCTCACACAAACAGGATCCAATCTCAGAGCAATGTAACATTTTTCACATCAGTTTTTCCATGTTAGGGTGTTATGAAGAGTAACATATTCTACAGGATATTATTCTTCATGAATTCAGTGTATCTCATTTCCATAAGAAACAGCAATTAATAGTGTATTATTATCTATGTACCTCTTCGTGACAAAATGATACAGGATAAATATTGTGGCATACAAATCTTTGCCCGTAGCTTTGAGGAATAAGAAAACCATATTCCACGCAATTTCGCATGATGTAGTTTATTCGCGTAAGAACGAAAATCTGCTTCTCTGAACGCCTTATGAGAAACATGCATCGAAGTGATAATAGCATAACAGCCAGCACGAGTTTTAGAATACCGAGTAAACTGCATGTAAACGAGGTGCGTGTGAAAATCATGAAACGGTATACATATAATCGTTACAGAGGACCAATAATAGGATACGAAATCGGTTAATCAGTTTTAGTTTTGCTATTCAGATGGGAAAGGCAGCGGACTTAATCGAGTTTAACAATGGCTAAACTATAAAGGTCAGGTGACTTGGTAAGTGCATTTCCGAAACGGCAAGGCTTGTGGGAAGCGCTGAATCAGACGTGGTTAGTACTTTAAAAAAAGTTCCGATAACTAAAAATCCACGAACCGCCGAAAAGGTGTTTCTTGAACACGGATATTCTATGCTAGAGATGAGCAGAGGCTAACACTTGTGCTACTACCCAAAACAAGAGAAACTGCAGCGGAACTTGCGTTTAAATGTTGTTGAAGGGAGTATATTGAACCCACACAGAAAAGGGCAATGCAGCCCTACACAGCTTCAAGTGCCCATGTTCACCAGAGTTCAGCGCAAAAGCACCTACAGTGGAAGAGTGTGTTTCAAAATTCGATCTTCAATGACTGGAAGAAGGTCGTCGTGTCAGTTAAATCATGTGTCCTACCATTCCATGAGGTCGGCCTTGTTCGTATTCGTTTACCTGGGGATGTGCATCGTTGGAGGAAATAAGCCAGTGAAGAAGTATAATGCTTTTTGCCATGCTTCGATAGTAAACTTTGGGTCTAGGCATTCGTGCGTAGGAATGTATTCCGTCTTCCTACAGCCTGAACATCACTGCAGACTAGCTATATTCTTTGATGGCAACGGCACTCTGCTTTAGAGCCTCACGCCTTCAGCAGGATAATGCACATAACAACAATGTCCGGATTGTTCGAGTATGGTTCACGAAACATAAGGAATATTTCCATGTTTTGTCCTGGCCTTCCAATTCCCCAGACATCAAATCAGTCTAGCATTTGTGGTTTGTATTAGGATACGAAATCGGATATAATGCTGTTCAGCAACGCAACTTGCCAGATGTAAAAATCTGTAAACGTGTTATTACCAGATACAAAAAAGCACACATATGAAATCTTGTAGCTTAAATGTCTAAGATACCATATTTGTAATTCTAAATTGTATTATTAGTATTGTGAAATCGCGTGTTTCCTCGAAATCCGTAGTTGAATGCGTTTAATAAAGTTTTTATGTGAATATTGTTTTTATCAGCCCGAATTTATTGGTTGTGAGGAATTTTGTGTTATAAAACCCAACACAAAATTAGCTGAATATCATATCATACGTATGACCTGCAATTTGCTTTCTAATATTTGAGTTAAACAAGAGTTTCAATTTTAAATGCACCTTTGTAGTTAAAGCATTTGTGCCTGATTAACGTTCTATTCAGATCATTTGAAAGTAATGCCAGTATATTTCTTGAAGTTTCGATAATAATCATATCTTAAGCATTTATTGGATATCAAACACTTAATATTTCCATCCTTTAATTTGTGGTAACCTACGGATATGATACTTATAATTTGGCATGTGTTCTCAATTGCGTTTTCAGTGAACAATGCCTGTGTTCTTTACCATTGTATAAAAAATAATTCTTTCAGTTTAATATATTAAAAAAGCTTTTTATATAAAAAATAAAAATGGTTTGCTGTAGAATACAGAATTTATCAATTTTGAAGTAGCTACGCGCCTTTCGATAGGCTTTCAATATTCACAATAGAGTATCAATATTTTATTTAGCATTCAAAATAGTTCTGCCATTAGTAATTTCGCCTTGGACGTTCATTCACGAAAAGGAATCATTCAAACAAATTGACCCTCAATCTCCAGTTGTCCCTACCTCTGTTAAATTATTGGTCGCATTGATCTTACTTTTGCGACCAAAGTGATTTCAAGACCACAACAGATGTTAACAAACTGCCAAAAACAGCGAGAGCTCTCCACCAATCGCTGTTCAGGATTTGCCATTAACGAAAATATCTATGTACAATCACAAATAATATAGTTTTTCATATGGCATCTCCACTTATTGTGCTTGCGAAAACTGTGTGAGATAATTTCAAATATAATTAAAGTACAAGGTCGGTGATTTTTTCCAAGAACGAAAGAAACTCACAAACACTGTAACATTTTCGGTATAATTATTCCTGTAGTTCAGTTTGCATGGTTTATGTAGATACCACCTTATCATACTGAATCACAACAAATTCCTTGCTTTTAAGATGCCTTTAAAATTAACAATGAGAAAAACCTATAACAACAAATTTGTTTTCAAAAATAAAATCGAAGATACCTTTTTTTCCAGTATTTTTATTTCTTCTTCGAATAATAAATTGTCCGAGTCGAACATAGCAGCTTGTTGGGAATTGTGTTTCGTATAATGAACTGCTATTTCTGTTCTACTTTGGAAAGCTATGGGCCAAAAACTTTACTATTCTGTCCACCACACTAGCAGATTTATAGGCTCAACCATCTTTTCTGATCAGCTATATATAACCTGAGGTAAACACTTTTCCGTACTATGCACTACCTTAACGAATTACTGTGTTCAACAGGATTTTCTCATCTACCTTTAAATGCCTGGTAAAAGATGCTGCAGAGGATTAGGTCGCCATTCCACAACAACGCATTTTTAATGTGTCCGCAAAGGTCATTCAACGTACGATTGCAAATTTTGGACCCAACGCTTGAATATTCTTGTTAAATGCACGTGGCAAAGCTACTTGATTGAAATGGATGAAGGAACGTCCCGTTGGACCGTAGAAGAAATTAATACGATGAACGGATTCGAAAAGCTGAGCTTCTAACTACAATACAGGAACGAAACGGTACATGTTTTCTGTTGATAATACGAAATATTTTACTTCTGGCGTGTCACTTCTTTGTGTTACAGTCATGCAAAGGGGATTAATGTTTAAGGGCGTTTTTACGTATGTCATCTTCGAAATTAATTTACGCACAAAGACAACCGAAACCGTATTAACCTAAGTGTGCTCGATGACAAGCAGCACTCGTTCGTAATTTTGGATTACCCACATAAATACCTTCTTTCAACCACACAGTCAGTGCCCTTTGCTCTCGGTAGAATTGGCAAACGACTGGACTGAGGAACATCCTCAAAAGCCACTTTTCTTCTCCACATCGGCAAGCTGATATGCAAGATGAATTAAAGGGGTATAAGCAATCTCAAAATCCACGATTAGCAAAGAAGTCCATCGTTAACACTAATCTACGCTATAGAAAGAACTGCTGTTAATAATTTCTGCAACACCGCAAGAACATTTCCAACACCTGACAGATTTCGTGCCTCGAAATGTACTTTCTGCTTATTTATTTATTTATTTTTTTTGATTGGAGGTTTAACGACCACCGTGAGCAACTCAAATGGGCTATAAGCAGTCGCCCGTCCCTAATTTAGGGTCACTGGTTCCAGGGAAGTGAAAGAGCCAGTGCCTTAAGACAAACACAACATCCATGCCTCACCGGGATTCGAACCCGGACTCCTTACGGACGAATGATCAGAGGCCAGCGCCTTAGACCACTGCGCCACCGGGGCGGCGCTTAATTTAGGATCAACCCGTATTAGCAAATTATACCTTTTGTGGTTCGCAGTTCTGCTGTTAGGTGGTCTTTTTGTATCTTCGTTTAGAGTTCTGTCTCCGCTTCAAAAAAGCATATGGAATTTTTTTAGTATGGCATTCGTTGCCAAAACGGATTACAATAATTTATTATGGGGATTATTATTCTCTTTATATGCGAAGCACTAACGTTAGGGGCGAGAATGTCGAAACCTTTTTACTCGCTGTTTCCACTTCGGGGAGACGTATTTTGAAAAATCCCTTTTCCTTATCATAGATTTTTATGTGAATTATAACTTTCTTTCGCATACTCTTGACTTTTCCGTTATGCGAAATTCTTCCACTAGCGCTGGCTAAATTATGTCATATGTTCTTATATTTCTTAATTTAACTGTTCGATTCGAATTCTACGTCTCTCTGATATGTTCTTTCTGCAACGGAAAAATTTTCGTGTACCGTTGTACTTGTTTAGCCATACTTGTTTAGCAACATACTTGTTCAGCCGTTTTTGGAACGCTTTTGCCAAATGGGAGAAATGCTCAAGCATCAACCTAATGGCAAATTTATATTGCTGACTTTGTCAGAAAAAGATATTCCTATTGATTTCCTTTTGATAATCGTCAGACATGGAAATATTTGCATGTGCAGAAGGAAGAAAGAATATAACTCCATCTAAACAAAGCCGTGAATTTTATCTCGTTGAGTAACTCCACTGTAATATTAATTCTACCCTTAATTCCCATTGATGACTGCTTTGATCGTACGACCTTTTGTCATCGAAAAGTAATCTTCTTTTGAAATTGAATGGGAATGTGGAGACGTAAATACACTGGCGTCCAAAAATGTAGGACGAGACGGTTTTTCGAATGTAACGTCGTGCAGAAGTGCTCCACATTGACTCAAACCATACCATAAGATCCCCAACAAGTAAGAATATGGGACAAGTGAGAAAAACTATCCAAACAAGGAATCCAAAGGATACAAAGGCACTTTATTGGAAAGGTAGCTTCGAACACAACTAGACAGCAGACAGAAACGTCCATGTGATAGGCGGATGCCAATAAAAATCCAGTCTTTAGTAGGGGATATGATCACCCCTGACTGCGTTGCAGGATTTAGAACGTCTCTAAATGCTGAGGACGAGGTTGTAAAGGAGCTGTTGAGGAATCGCAGCCCATTTCTCCTGTAGCGCCAAACGCAGCTGCGGAATCGTTGCTATCGGCTAGTGACGTGCTGCCGAGCTTCTCCCGAGAAGGTCCCACACGCGTTCGATTGGATGTAGGTCCAAGGACCAGGCTGGCCAATCCATGCGTTGAATATCTTCACTCTCCAACAGCCACTGTTCGCTGAGGTGTAGCGTTGTCGTCCATAAAGAGAAACTCAGGACCCACAGCACCTCTAAACCGACGCACGCGAGGCAGGAGAAGCTCGCTACAATAGTGGACACCAGTGACTGAGCCTCCTTGGAAGATGTGTAGGTCAGTACGGCTACCAAGCATGATACCGCCCCAAACAAGAAATCCGCCACCTCCAAACCGGTCGCTTTCGATGATGTTGGAGGTGTAATTGCGAGTTCCCTGCTCACTCCAGTTGTGTATACGTCTAGAATCGCTCGTCAGAGTACACCGGCTCATCCGTAAGGAGAACTCAAACCCATTGCTGATGTGTCCAGCCCTTTTGCTCCTGGCACCACAGAAACCGCCGTCTCCGATGAGCAGACGTTAATGTCACACACCGTACTGGTCGTCGTGCATATAGACCACCTTTGTACAGCCTCCTGGCCACGGATAAACGGAATAACGGACATCCCGTTGTCTGTTGCATGTGCCTCGCAATTTCTCCCGCTGTCTGCCGCCTGTCTCTTCTCGCCTGTAATACATTATACCGGTCGTCCGCCGCCGTCGTTGCTCATGGACGACCAATGCTAAACTCTCGGACATCTGTTCCTATCGTTTGAAATGCTCTCCAAGCTCGTGAAACGATGCTGTGAGCGATCCCGAACTCTTCGGCACCACTAGCCACACTTTGATATTCTTCCAACTTCTCAATGGCGCAACCTCGGGTAAAGTCATCCAGATGTCGTCTATTGGATTGCCTGTTGATTGAATATATCACACGGTGGCAGCAATTCGACGTCGTTCAAACCGATGTACACCGTTCAATAGCTTACACCGGATTGCTGAGCGTACACCGCTCGTGTGCTTTATACCCATTCGACATCCCCCTACCACATGCTGAATATATGCGCATGCCCTCCCGTACTGGACCCTAGTCTATCTCTTCAGTGGTCTTTCGGTCCGTTCTGCCTGCTCGTTCCGCTGTTATGCTAATTTGTCCTCTTCATCCTTATTGTTTGCACACCAGTGTATATTTATATATATTCTAATCTTTGGAGATTAAGATGATGGCAGGTGACATCGGCATATCCTGCTAATAGCTGAACAGACCCAAGCCGAACGCAAAAGATAAAGATAAATGGGCTAATGCTGTAATACGCGATTGAAATGAAATTTTCTTAAGGAAGCGGGAATAAAGTACGGATACAATGCATTGTACAGGAATGATCGTTTTTAACGTATAGTAACTGTTATTTATTATCTGTAAAAGTATTTATAGTATGGAACAACACGAAAAGGATTTATTAGGTTTGGCAATCTATGGACATGTGTTTCGGCCTTTAGCTGGCATTAATTGTTTCGTGTAAGGCAATGCATGAAAACAACACCAAGCTCCATTGTGGATTAATAGAAAAGATCATCTATTAATTCTGAGTCGGATGTCAGTGGAAATATAGAGTGTTCAGTGCCAAACTACCCTCACAAAAAAGAATAAAATGAAGAAAGACTTTTTTCCTCGACACGTGGTTAAATTTTATCCAGTAATTTCACACTTGTGGCTCATAGTTCGCGTGAACATCTCTTGTTTTATTCGTAGAGATTGTGTCAACAATCTTGGCAAAAAAGAGAAACAGCTGCATGGAAAAAATGAAATTCTTGAAGAGAAGTCATTAATTTCTCCCGAAGCTACTAATGATACACTCATTATTACAGTGAATGAGTGTGTTGGCTTTTATCTACACATACCTTTCTCTCGAACAAGTCATACTATCCATCTGATTGCGTGACTGAATGTGAATGAGACTCTTACCTTACTAACAGGTACGATTCGTTTAGAGGATCCTCAACACGGGACGTCACACAAAGGACCAACCGTGGACGGTAGATAGTACAGGTTGCAATCTTTGGGGATATATCTCCTGTAATAGGAACTGTGTTCTCACACTTAATTCATCTCTATGAAATAACTTGATTATGCATGACAAATTAAAGTTATGATATCGGAAATACCGATAATTATGACTTTTGTCTTTTCTTCGTACTGTGTATTTAGTCACATTCATTACCTTAAAACTCTATGTATCAGAAATAATCCATCCTTATTGTAACTGTGAAAGTATTGTAAAACTTTTACTTCAATCACTAAACGTTATGTAGAATTAAAGAAATAAAAGTTTTGGTCCAATGGAATTTCAATTCTTGTCCACCATAGTTACGATCCCTTATTTTGTTCCAGCTTCAGCAGGACAGATGATATTTCAATATACTGTAAATATATATTTAACAGCGAACCGTTCTGTCTGATAAAGGTGGCAAAATTAACAGCCAAAAATGAGATCAGAAAACAAACTGGCCTATGAATGAACGTTTATTTTTTTTTCGAATTTTACAAACTTCATAGTATTTACTGTCTAAGATTAACAATTATGATCAAGTTTAATTTTTATTGGTTTCACGGATTCTCCTGGCCAGGGCATTCAAAAAGCAATATGGTAAAAAATGTATCCCCAAAAATTTGAAAAATTAATAATATCAGTATTTTCTTTTGCTCAATTTCTAAGTAGACTGGCGTTATACTGTTTTGTCACATTATTATAATTATTATTTTGAGATTCTTGCACAGTATTAAAAATAACACATGGAAAAATCAGAAGACATAAAGTTACATAAATTATTTATTTAGTTAGTTAGAAAGAGCATCTTATCTATCAACGAGAAGCTTTGTCAAGGTAAAATACGCTAAAGGAAATTCCGTGTGGAATATAAAATTAAATCCCTTTGGGGCCAGTTCGTTTCTTCGGCTGTACCGTCATTGTTTCCCTGGATGCTCAGTTTTGGAGGTACTTTTCCCAATAATTGCTTACTCATCTCTTAAATAAATAATGTTGGTAAGTGTGTGTGTGTCTGTCCTCTCACCTTTTCTAATTTTTATGTGTAAAATAAAACCTGCAGATAGAAACTGTCAGGATATTGTGTGCAGTATTAAATAAGGAAAATATATTGTAAATAATTAATAATCACAAAAATTTTGTTGTAAAATGCAGCTAAAATATTCGCATTAAGTGAACTCCAGCTTACGTACTAATAAAAGTAGGTTAAGAATGTCAGCAGCAATTATCTTTCAATAATATAGAATATATTTACAGACAAATTATTTTTCTGTACTCCACGTAAACCAGTTAAAATAAAACAGGATATTAATTTTTGAGTTAGCTTTTTTCTTATTTTCATCATGTTCTTTGCCATTAATGATGCCTGTTCTATCACCTCACGTATCAATGTCACATAATTGATGAACAGTCCTGTTCGATATTGTCAAAGATTTTACGTTTCCTATGTTGACCTAAAGTACAACATAAATACAAATGGTGAGACAATACAATTCTGAAAGCGGCTTCGGAATATCAATTAGGAAAAAAGTTAAAAAAAAGGAATTACAGAAGTAATGGTCCTTGACAGTTTTTTTTTTTTTTTTTACAAAAATGGGGATAAAATATGGATGTTTTTTAAGAACAATGTTTCTGGAAGCGATGGTTTTTAAATGTCTTTAAAATATCTCTCAAAATAAAGGGATTAGAAAGTAGAAAGAAACTGATTTCCTGCGGTGTTGTGGTGATGTAAAAATAATGAAGACAGGGAAAATGGAAAAAAATCCTAAATGGGAGGTGGAACGCCATTTTTTCCCTGTAGGAAGAAAAAATACTTCAGGTGGGCCATATTGTGTGCCTGTTGTCCCACGGAGAGGAGAAGGGGGAAGGAAATTATTTCCATGGTGAATTCCACGCTGAGGCAGGAGTTCAGAGAACATGGGGATGTCTTCCTAGCGCAGGAAGTTTTAAGCAGCTAGAGACAGCTGAGGAGGTAAGAGAGATTTACCACATGGCCTCTTGCTCCGAAGATGTGCGCTTACGGGATTGGCAGTGCGCAGACCGGGCTGCAGAAAGTTTAAGCAGGAAAAGGGTGTAAATAACTTTTAGGACACTTTTTGCTCGAATAGGAAGAGGACGGTCGTTTTGTAGTCGTCGCTCGAGATGTACAGTCCTCAAATTAATTAACATGTTAATTAGCTATCTATCTTCGAATTGTTCCATATAAGAGGTGTTGTTTTACGTACATTCTATTCAGCCCATAATAAAATCCTTAAATTCCAAATTTCATACGAATCGACCAATAAATACGTGTGCAGTGAGCTACGGAAAAAGATGCCGCTAATGTTAAACTGCAAAAGTTGTTTTTGACTTGTATAATTTAATCGAGAAGAGATAACGTGATTCAGTGTTGCAACAGTAAAACACAAAAAGGCCCAGATAGTATGAGCCCCTATACAAGATCAGAAGGGGTATATTAAGGGAATTATAAATTATGAAATTTGATCGTTAAAAAAAAATAATGACTATATCTGGTTATTAGTCCATTGAATGCGAAATATCATTAAATGCTTAAATTGAAATTTTCAGCGCGGTAGCATAAAACCTTCCTGAGATATAAGATAAAACTCAAGCATACATCGATTAAGGGGCCGTGCATAAAAAAAACATAGTTTCCTCCACTTACTGTAGAACGGTTTACCCCGCAGTTCAAAGAAACGCTTAGGAGAAAGTGTTTCTACGTAAAGTTGGTTAAAAGAAGCAGTAATGATGTTATACACTTAAATTCAGAATTGCAACTTTTCATGATGAACATCATAAGTTAATAGTTTTGCACATAAATAACTTAACTTACGACATAGTTCCTGCAAATACATATTTAAATGTTTCCTATTGCTCACATAGCTAACTCTTGTATATTGTTTAATTCAAAAACGCAAAAAAATAAGTACGTTTCACAAAACAAAAGCTCCGTATGTGTCTTCTGTGTATTTTTTACATAAATACCTTCATATCTTCGTTATACACTGCTGGACAATTGCTAAGGACGGATCGTAAACGGCTACATAGCGCATAAAAAAGTGTGATAGGATGCCAAGTGAAATAAAATAATGTCAGAATGCCAGAACATTACAAGAAAGCCAATATATTGTGCTCTGAAATCCAGAAGGCTTTGGAACGTGTTCAAGGGACAAACAGGCCATTCTGTGCAGAATACGTAAACGTGAAAAAAAATGCAATTACCGTCCGCAGGCGTTCCGGCGTAAGATGTCAATACGGCATCTGGCCACCATGGAGGGCGATGCAAGATTCCACACGTCGTGTCATGCTTTGCACAACATTATCAAGCAGCTGTTGGGGTAAAGTATCCCATTCCTCTGTCAGAGCACGGATGAGGGTGTGCTTCTTTATTGGAGGGCATTGGCGACCAGCAAGACTCCTACCCAAAGCATCCCACACATTTTCAATGGGATTCTGATCTGGAGAACGTGCTGGCCGTACGAGGCGTTGAATAACCCCGCACTCAAGACACTCCTGGACAGCGACTGTTCGATGACATGTTGCCTTGTCGTCCATGAAAATGAATCTATCACCAACAGCACCACGGAACATACAAATATTAGGTAGCTGAACATCAGTAATGTATCGTTTGCCAGTCATAGTCCCAGTTGGAAGCACATAGAGGGACGTACGGCTATTGATCATGATGCCAGCCCATACCATGACACTACATGTCGGATATCGGTCCTTTTCCTGTATGTTTGCTGGACAATATGCAGTACCACTATTACGCCAGATCAGTTGTCGTCGACAATCAGACGATAGACTGTATCTGCTGTCATTTGAGAAGAGGACAGCAGACCAGTTGTTATCAGTCCAATTGCGAATGTGATGGCACCAATGCAAACGGGCGGTACGCTGACGTCTGGACGATGGGATGCACACAACAGGACGGTGGGCGTATAGTTCTCCTTCGTGCTAACGTCTGGCGACAGTTTTTCTTGAGATCCGCTTGCCAGTAGCAGCCAATAAACGGATTTTCTACCTCACTAGCTATGTGCGCCGGTGTCTTTTTGTTGATAGCACTATGTACCGGTCTTCTGCAGATGTCGTACTGCGAACATGACCTCCCCCGTGACGTTTGCTACACTCTCCATTTGTTTGAAATGATTTCCAAAGCCTTGAAACAACACTGTGGCTGACGTCGAACTCCATGGCAACATCTGTTATTTTTCGCCCTTCTTCAATCTTGCCAATAACACGGCCACGCGTAAAATCATCTAGGTGATGTCGGGAAGACATACTAAAAATTGCAAGTTCGTCAATTGATTGTTTCCCTTTCAACTTTGCGTTTGAACAACAACAGTCAATACGCGTCAAACCTTTTATATCTCTTATCAGCGCTATGACGTCACAAACAAGCTCGTCAATCCAAAATTTGCATACGCACAGTACGTCTTACTATATCCCGCACTTATGCTAATTTCCACATTTTCCTGCCTTCCATTTTATGGTTGCTATTGTCATCCGCCCTTAGCAATTGTCCGGCAGTGTATTATGAAACTGTGGTCATGAAAATGAAAATTCCAAATTGTCCCCGTGCAAGTGAACACGTGTGACTGGTTTTACTCGTATTGCGGATTTTATGTTGTCTCCATTCCGTCTCGAATTACGGTATAATACGAATGTCATTGAACATCGTTTCGATTCATTGGTTTATTCTACTGGAGTTATACTGCTTAAACTGTCTGGAATATATTTAGCTGCAATACAGAAGCCGAATGAATCTACGTGTAGCCTGGATCTGCACGCAAATTTCCTCTTCGGCATTCGTCGTTTTCGACTACCGGTTACGAAAATAACTGTAACCAGTAGGATTTGGAGCATTAAGCTTACTTAGTGTAGCTTAATACGGATCTAATTGCATTTTTCTTTTCTGTTTGTTTTATTTTTCATTTCTTCTACAAATGTAAAAAAAAATAATAACTGGTAATACTCCACGATAAGAAAAACATAGTCATATTCTGAGAATTTCGTAGTTTAAGAAAAAGGAAAAAGAAAGTTCCCAAATCTTGTATCTTCAGCATGCGCATGAAATAAGAAATATACATACACTGTTACCTACTTTATTGGAACTCTCCATTTTTAGACTTAAATGAGAAAAGAAGACTTTTAGGTTCGTAAGAGAAATCTTAAAATTAAATTTCATACGACAGAATTCTTGTCGGGTGTTCGAATCTCGGACCTGACGGCCATCTAGTCTGCGATTTTTCTGCGGTTTTCCACAGCCTCCCTGAGCTTGGGGACACCAATGCGTAGATGGATCCCTGTCAAGTCGGTCCCGGATGCACTTTGTTTGTTTCTCTTCATGCTGACAGTAGCAGAAAAATATATTTCTCAAGCCGTCTGGTCAACGTGGGAAATTAGGCAATTACCCTCCCGAATAAAAAATTGAGAGATACCTATAGCGAGAATTGCCTATAAAAACGGTTAACAGACAGGCAAACAGACGACAGGATTCTAAATGGAAAATTCTATATGACGTTTATGAACGACAAAGTAGAACTAAAATACCTGACATAACGCTTTCTCATTTCAAAAAACTTGATTGTGTGACGTTAATCGCGTGACGTAATGCATCTCTGACGTCATGTCAGAATGATTTAGATGAAATGGTGTCACACCAGCAGCTGTTGAAAAGCGATTCTACAAGGCCGCAGCACCAGTTCTTGACGTAATCACAGGATGACCTTGCCGTGACCGCCCGACCTAGTGGACTGGTGCTATGTAACGCGACAGTGATATCTATAACGTAGATGCTTACGAAACTCTAACAGTTGAAACTATGTTCTTTCCAACTATTCGAAACATATATTTGTGATGGTAAAAAAAGGTATTTGTACTAAGTAAATAGAACAATATCTGTAAACTCACCATTATAAGTTTTTTTAATTTATTAATTTTTTAGGGGTGGAGCTGTTTTTCGAGAGCAAGTGATACAACAATACGTTGATTCTATTAGTGAAAGACAAATGCAATGAAACTTAGACGGTTTGTTTAGCAACTCGATTTTAAGGTATGTTGGTGGCTAAATAAAAAACGGAAATTCCGTTTTAATTTTTCCTCTTGCACTGGAAGGACACCACCTATCCCCCCCCCCAAATAAACGTTAATAAATAAAACAACTTCGGTGCATTGATTTACAGATCTTGTTCTATTTATTCAGCAAAAAATACTTTTTTCTTCTTTTTCTTTAATTTATACCTCGTGTCCGACTCTAACAAAAGGCCGACGCAGGAGGGACTGTTATGGAATTTATTAATATTTTACCTTATTTTTCCATGCAGAAACTTATTCTTTTAGTAAACTAAGATGTTTAATAGATACTTTATTTTAACTTTTTATAATTTTGTTTAACTTGAAGAAAGGATTCTTTAAAAGTTCCATTTTCACTTCCTTCCACACAGATCAGACAACCAACTAAGAGGGTGAGAGTTTGCCGCCCCAGTGGCGCAGTGGTCTAAGGCGTTGGCCTCTGATCATTCGTCCGTAAGGGGTCCGGGTTCGAATCCCGGTCAGGCATGGATGTTGTGTTTGTCTTACGGCACTGGCTCTCTCCCTTCCCTGGAACCAGTGACCCTAAATTAGGGACGGGCGACTGCTTATAGCCCATTGAGTTGCTCACGGTGGTCGTTAAACCTCCAATCAAAAAAAAAAAAAAAAAAGAGGGTGAGAGCCTGCACAAGAGTTTCCGCTTGCAACAAGAAGTATACAATTTATTTAGAAATCACCTTTTAGAACACTCTACATATACTTAGTAAAAGGTTTATGACAAAGGTATTTCAAATTAAAAAAATTAGTAAGAAATAGACTAAACAAAATAACTTTTTAAGTAATGAAAACATGAAATTAAATTATGAAAATATGAACATAAATTTAGTTATGAACAGATAACTTTTTAAATTAAGAAAACATTAAAAAATGGGAAAGTACTGAAATACAAGAAGGTGAAGGTTAAAAAATATAAATGGATTCATTTTATTTATTTTTTATTAGTGGCAAAGGTTTTTCTTTTATTTTATGATGTTCCGTAATGATTAAATAATTCACTTACTGCATTATAATAGTTGCCAATAATATATTGCAATCTTTGAAATATAGGCAAAATCGAATTGATATTTATAATTTTAATTTTCCAATACAATACCGAAAAAGTCGAACATGATATTGATATATGTTTTAGTTTGACACATTTATAATTTTCAGTTTTATTTAACTTTCACATTAACAAATACTTTTTCTTACAATCACTAATATTTACCCTTGCTGTAAAGTTGCAACACACACTATCTAGGGCAGTTAAATTAAACAATTTTTTTTTCTGATTATGTTAGATGCAAAAAGTGGTTATCTTTAGTTCAGAAATCTTTTGCAACGTCAGTTCAATAGTTCGAAGTGTTCTCATTTTTTCCCAACAGTGTGTCATAAATAGTAGCATTACCATAGGGAATATTAATTTAAAAGTAATAAAACTTAGTTTCAACACCCTGTTGGTGAAAAAAAAGTGTCAATCCAATTGCTATAAATAAATAAAGACATCGCTCTTTCCACGTTTTAGAAACACCCAGCAACCGAAAAATTGTTATTTGGCCACAGCTCGGGAAACGAATCCCAGATCTCTTGCTATCCAGCCGAGAGATTGGGGATTCGTTTTCCAAGCAGTGGCCAAATAACAATATTTCGGTTGCTGAGTGTTGAAAAAACATGTAAAGAACGATGTCTTTGCTTATTCACTGATTAGCAATGACATCGTTCTTTACACGTATACTCGTATTTGGAGGATTTTCACCAATTTCTATAGATTTTTCATGTATGTCCTTCGAAAAATGTAACATTTACAGTTAGAAAACTATTTCGTGCCAGAACTTTTCTTTTTACTGTTAAAAAAGGATTTTTGATTTGATTAAGCGAACTTTAAGATCAGTTCCATATACTAAAAACAGTTCATGGTTTTCACTTTCTTTATTTCGAAGGAATAAAAAAAATTGTGCACCAAAATAATGTATAAAATCCAGAGTTTTAAGCATATCTTAAAGAATGAATCAGTTTGAAATTCTGCAATTCTAGTGTATAGAAAAATGTGCAGCCGTAGAATTAACAAAACTACAGTTAACTTTATTAAGAGTACATTACAGCCTAGTTTACAGATTTGTAATCATTAAATACTACGCCATTTAATTCCGGTTCAAACATCTTCAGATAAAACAGTTTAATGCGGTACATTACTGAGGTTAAAGGTCGTTCTCTCAACTAGACTATATTTCACACTAAATATAAAATTGCAAAGAAACTGTATTATAAAAGAGCGAATAAAACATACAGAAATCTCGAGGAATTTCACAATACCATTTGGAGCGTAGTTCTTCATTACCGGGAAATTTAAACACTGACGCTTTAGGACCTGTGTCGTTATTGCTACGGCAATTTAGTGCACAACAATGTGAGGGCATATTAGAACTAAAAATAATTTTTTAACACCGTGAAATAAATAACAAAGAGTGGAATGATATGAATCAGTCAGCTGCAAGAACAATGAACAACCTCATGGAGCAACGCTACAATAATCTCACAAGATTACAGACGCTAACTATGGTTACGGCCTTTCGTCAAATTTAACATGTCTTCTTGTAGTGACGTCAGACGTCGGAGAGCAATAGGTGTTTGGGCCCTGTTTCACGGGGCGTTGGCTGTGAGCGACAAAATGGGAAAAATTTTCATATTTCGATCAAAGAAAATTATATTGTTTTAAATCAACACGTGGAATTATTATATGGCAGGTGCAATTTTAAATTACAAGACGTAGCTGTTCCCTTTAATTCGTGTGTTAAGCACCATAACTATGAAAGAAAAGTGCGTTTTTGAGGTGGAAATTAACAAATCATTTGGAATAGATCGCACGCTTTCGTAACACTATGCTAAAGCCATTTCCAAAAAGAATAATGGCTGTGGAATATATCTCGCTCCTGTGGCCTGACCTTTAACCCAATTTCGATTATATTAAACACAATTGGTTCAGTATACCTTCCAAACAACATACTAAAGTGTTGTTGCAATAGAAGCATTTTTGGTTAAGTTATGAGGATAATGGATGTGAAATAAATCTCGCTCCTGTGTCCTGCCCTTTGATCCCATTTTGATGATATTCAACAGAACCGGTTCAGCATACCTCCAAAATAGCATGATAAAGTTTTGTCGCAATAGAGGCACTTTTATGTAAGTTATGATGCATAAGGGCAATGGAATAGATCCCGCTCTTATGTTCTAACCTTTGACCCCATTTCGTCCGTTTTCTACAGATTTCGTCCTCAGATTGTCCCCTACCACATACTAAAATTTCTTTGTAATCGAATCATTTTTACTCGAGTAATCGTGCGGTCAGGTAGACAGACGGACAAAGCTGGAGCATATACGTTTCTTCAACTTACGGTTGGAAAGCGTACAAAATCGGATTTCGTGGTTCTGCTCAATTCTCTATTATGAGAAAACGTTTCAGTGATACGCAAATGCTCAGTGCCTCGATAAAATGTAAGGATCGGAAACCAGAAAATTCAAAACAAATTTCAGCTTGCACAGATTCAGGGTTTCCGTTATTAGAAAAATGCATACTGTTTATTCTAATATTAACTCAAGTCATTAGCACGAATAAATGAAGCTTTTATAAAGGAAACGGCAATACTAAATGAACTCCGTCCTTGGATGGCCCAAGTTACCGTACAAATCACTGTCAGGGCCTTTACTCTGTACTCTGCATCCAATTTGTCTGAGGTTCGGATAAGACGCCAACTCTCCAGCATTATCACTGTCCTTCCAGGGAAAGAAACATTCCAGGTGTTTTTCCCAGATGTAGATATATGGATGCCCCCTCTAATTTATTTGCAAATATCTTCGCTATTAATCATCCGATTTCGAGGATATTTAGAATTTAAGGGTTTTTCCGTGTGCTAAATGGAATGGGCATAAAATAACATACTCCTTATATGGAAAAATGTGGAGATAGCGAGCTAATTAACATGCTAATTAGCATAATTACCATGTTTCTTCGCATCACGAGATAGTTCCCTTCGAGTGCTTTCCAACGGCACCTTACTTGTCTATCTTCGGCGAGTGGTTCCAAAGTTAAGTGGGGTGGCTCGGTTTTTTTTTTGAGGACTGTACGTACGCTAGTCGGCTGCGGCTGACTAGAGAGTGTATTAGGTGCCTACCTGCGGGTTAAGGCCACTAGAGTATATACATTGCATTACCTGTGGGTAATTGGATAATAATACTAATTATACTGCAGACTGCAGTCTGAAAAGGAAATCCTCCACCTGAGAAATCCAGCCACCTTTGAAGAGTATATAATTCCTATGTATAAATAACTTCTTGATGCTATGTGCACACTCATAGTGCAAAGACTGGACTGTGAATGAATTATGATCGTGCTGTAATGTCGACTTGCTAAAGATCAAGAACCGTTTTTATCACGTGACATGTATCTTCATCATACTCGTCACTGAGCTGTAAATAAAGGAATGTACATAGTGTAACCAGTGCTCAGCTCTGTACTTTACAAGTCATCTTTTCCTTCACCATGCCTCTGAGGAGCAGCACAACAGCGTAAATTGACCGGGACAGAAATATCCTGGTCTCGTAGCAGCGAATTATCATAAGCAAATATATTAAATATATGTATAAGCATAACATCCCACACACGAATATGACAGGTACAAACACAGATTTTGCTTAAATTTAAAGATGTGTTTTGTTACATTTTATGCATCGATTGGGTAAAATAAATAGCTAATGTAAAATAAAAATTCAAGGCATTTTTAATGCTCACTTAGAATTGTACATTTCTGTTATACAAATCCATTTAGTCCAAGATGCCTGAAAATTTTGCCAACAAACTTATTGATATTTACTCACGCACTGAGTAGAGTTTTCAAACAAATATTACAAAAGGAGGAACATCCCTTTTAGACACTTTTTACGAGTGGTCTGCCAGGATTTGTTTTTAACAAACTTTTTTTCCATCTTCGCTTACAATTGGCTTCTTGCATTACCTCATGTAATTCAATACATATTTTCTAAAAATAAAAACAGATCCAATTCGACACGGTAACTCCGATAAATTGAAAAAATCCTTTCTTATTTGAAAGCATATATATTTTTTTTGATTGGAGGGTTAACGACCACCGTGAGCAACTCAATGGGCTATAAGCAGTCGCCCGTCCCTAATTTAGGGTCACTGGTTCCAGGGATGGGAGAGAGCCTGTGCCGTTAGACAAACACAACATCCATTCCTGACCGGGATTCTAACCCGGACCCCTTACGGACGAAATGATCAGAGGCCAGCGCCTTAGACCACTGCGCCACCGGGGCGGCTAAAAAAGCATAAATGAGAAGAATTCTTAAAAACTATAGATGCTATGTTTAAAATTTGTTACCAAAATAAAGATATTAAGCTTTGGGTT
Organism: Macrothele yani; assembly: GCA_039090855.1. Lineage (NCBI taxonomy): Eukaryota > Metazoa > Arthropoda > Arachnida > Araneae > Macrothelidae > Macrothele > Macrothele yani. Next base: position 66,706,501 of record CM077034.1, on the reverse strand, counting down.
TCTACTAATATATGAAATTACGTAAGAGTGTTATATTAGAGTATAATGGTAAAACGTCATGCTATAGCAGAGTATCATAATCATGCTTATTAAGATTTTATTTCAAAGTATTATAAGCCTGTATAAGCTAATAAATTATCCTAAAATTCTAACAGCCAGAAAAAATGTTTTACGAAAAGGTAAATGTATTTCGGAAATACTGTTGCAATGTACGATCATGAAAATAATAATTTTCGTACAGTGCAGTCTGGGTAAAAGTGGTGTAGCTATGTACCATATTATCCAATCCGCTTACAGGAAGTCAAAGGTCTTTATTTCATCACAAATGTGATTTTTGCCGTTTGCTTATTTCATTAAGCCCAATGAAAGGCGAAATTAATTTGTCTTGAGGTTAAACGAGCAACAATTTCATTCTTAAATTATAATTTTTATACATTCTTTTTCAAATAAATTATTGCAGATTTAAAAATATGTGTATACAAAGAGGATTGGTTTCAATTCCTCAACGGTTACAAAAATCTGTATGAGAAAAAATATCCTGTTGTTTATTTTATGGTTTAAAATAGTCTGTTTATGTTTAAATGTTGTGCGTTCTTTTTCATATTTGTAGCTGTAGTATAAATAAAGTAATGTTTTTAAAACAAAGGACAGAAACCGAGAATCAAGGCATGCACATACTTTATAATTGATGCATATACTTAATGATTGATGCACCCAGTAAGGACGTCCGACAAATACTAGAATTTACTGTTGCAAATGAGCTCATTTGCATTTGATTTAATTGTGAATATCAGCAAAAGAAATCTAGCAAAACCTCAAATTGCGGATCTAGAAAGTTTTGGCATCTGTTCATTCTTCCGAAATAGAGATGGTTTCGAATTCAAATCAATGTATAAGTGTCGTGTTCTCCTAATGGAACTGGTTCTGCCACATTTCTTGCAAACAGTGGTCCTTATTTTGATCGGGAAATAACTTATAGTCATATGAGCTCCACATAATTATCGTCAAAACAAACGGAAAAAAAGAAAAAAAGCAGCTATGCTCTTTCTTTAAATACTTCCTCTCCTACATCTGTACCTCTCATGGAACAGGAAATTACATTTTGCTGAGAAATATGCCCGAAATCGACACACGTGATTTATTTTATGGCGTAGAAAGAACTGTACCTCAAATTTATTATTAAAGCAATGGGTAAAACCAAAAATGCCGATGATAACATTGCAAAATTCAAAAGGTATTTTGCCTTATGTAAAACTGTTTATACAAGCCTCTGAAGCGCAATAATTTTTCATTTGAAGAACTATTTACCTTTTCTTCTTTTTGCAAACGTTTGAAAATAACAAAATAGATGAAAGTTTGTTTGGTCATTTCACATATTTTTAATAAGATTGCAACTGTTTAATATAAAACATCCATTTGTTAACATGTGCACTAAAAATTCACGCTTCAAGGTTCTAAGTGTTCAAAACAGTAAGAAACACATATTAGGCATTTTAACGTTGGCTTCGCCAATAAAAGAAGTCTGTTGCGTTGTCCCTTATACGTTATTGTTCCATTAATGCACTTCACGTGCTATTAATGTGACGTCATTCGTAGACTGAGGTATACTGACAATCCTAAAAAAAAGAAAAATATATATAGCACTCTAAAACCTCATCCAAAGCCTGCAAAGTGAAAATATTACTCTAAAGGTTCCCCGCCAAAAAAAAATGCGGATGGATCTTAGGCTAGAGCAAATGATGAGAAGGCGGAAATATTTACAGACCCGCTGGAAAACCAATTCAAGCTGAATGCTATTCCGGATACAGAAGAAGCTCACAAAATGAAAAATCCCCAAAATACATATTTCAGACATGTGGAAAGCAGTAAATTTCAGACAAACTCTGAGATACACGTCTACATGAGGAACACACTAGTAAAAGAAAACCGAATTAAAAACCTTTGGCAAAAAATAACAGGAAACCCTCCAGCAGAAGTCCTAGGAGGAAAAAAAGAATATGCAAGAAAAGAAAACCAAAACATCTCTTTTAAGGGCGGAGGCTTCTGCCCAAGCAGTAGAAGCAACAGATGAACAGCACACAAAACAAAACGGTCAATTTAAGCCCCGAAATAACTATCCACCTGATCTCGAAAACCTGCTTCCAATAAAAGAAGAAGAAGTAATCATATTGAAAAAAAAACAAAAAAAACAAAGGTACCGGCAGAAAATAGAATTAATAAAAAAATCATGAAAAAAGCTACTGTTTGTATACATGCAAACTTTGACAAAAATCTACAATGCAGCCATAGAGATAAAATACTTCCTAGATCGTCTGAAATCAGCTGAAGTTATTTTACTTACAAAATCAGGAAAATATTTTACTCTATCAGAAAATCACATGTCTATATCTCTGCTCCTAGCAACGTGACAAATTTTAAACAATGTAATTCTTATCAGAATACAATAATTCTGCGATGAATTTCAAATCATACGGTATGTTCAAGGATGGTTTAGAAAAAAACACTTCACAGTTTATCAGCTTTTCGGGGCAGCTGAAAAGTTTTGAAGGTATCGATGGAAAGAAGCATAACGCTGCAACATTTCTTCATATTGCCAGAGCGTTTAATAGATGCTCTCATGGAGCAATAATTGTCAATGTCTTTTCACACGGATATTTAAAATAACTAGGTCATATCCTGAAAGCAGACACTTTTGTGTTAACCTAAATGAAAAAAAATCACTGTAAGAGTAGTAGAGGCACTATTGCTACAAGGCAGCGTTCTCCAACCACACTCTGTTCCATTTTCACGCCTGACTTCCCCACTTTCAATGATAAAAATCTGCCGGTAGTTCTGTATACTGACGATACGGCTTTTGAGTATACGTGAAAAAAATTAAAACCAAGCAGCATTCATGATACAATGCTTTGTAAAAAAAACTGTAAAAGCATTCCTTAGACTGGAAAATAAAAGCAAACACTGACAAAACTCGAGAAATTCTTTTCTCTAAGAGAACTATAAATTACAATTACCTGATTTTGAAATTAAATTCTATGGGGAAAATTACCATGTGTTATAGAAGTTAAATCCTTGGGACTAACATTGGACCGTAATTTAATTTGAAACAAGCCTAAACTTTGTTTAAAGCCATATGATTTAAAGGCTGCTTTCTCCCACTCCTAAAGAACAAATAACTGAGTGTGCCTTGTTATATAAAGCCTGTTTTGGTCCTGTAATACTTATGGAAGTGCCATATCTGGTGTTTGCATATATCAGCAGAAAAAAGAAATCACCTCGTTACAAAATAAAGCTCTTAGATTGACAACAAGGCTTTTTCCTTAATTTTGATTGGAGGTTTAACGAGAACCGTGAGCAACGCATTGGGCTATAAGCAGTCTCCCGTCCCTAATTTAAGGGTCACTGGTTCCAGGGGAAGGGGGAGAGCCAGTGCCCTAAGACAAACACAACATCCATGCCTCACCGGGATCCAAACCCGGACCCTTCATGAACGAATGGTCATAAGCCAGCGCTTAGAACACTGCGCCACCGTGTGGCGGCGACAGGACATCACGGCGTACCTCAAATCACGAAAACAGAAATTTGCTAAAAATAAATTCAATTCATTACACCAGCGGTTCCCAAATTTTTTGAGTCACGGACACTTTTCAGGACAAAAATTTTTCAAGGAGCGCTATTTTCGGCCTTATGACAAAGACACGTTTCTGGCTGTTTAAGTATGGCTTTCTCAAAACATCAATTTTGCACATACATATGTTTTGCATAAAGGTGACGATATCTTCATCTAGCATTCACATGGGTACTAAACCGCACGACAGCAGTATTGACGATGTAAGATAATTTTAAGCACTTTGGCATGTTAAACATCCAGTTTTGTTTCCTTTGAAATGTTATTTTCTCTACTAATTTCTGGGAAATAAGGAAGTTATTTAACTATATAAACAAAAATACAAATACAAAAACATAATGTAAAGTAACAGATTGGAGAATGAATTTAAAGTATGTATTGTCAATCCACAATATGTTACCCACATAGATATGGTAGTTAAAACCATTTTTACAGCTACAAGACCAAATTTGTCACTGGGCGTCAAATACAGCGAGAAAGCATAACACGAGAACTTAGATTCTAATGAAAGGGATGGGATTGTTTGGATTTGCACAATGTGGCTATATTTGGTAAAATTTGGAAAATAATATCTGGCTCTGCGTTGAGGAGAGATTTATATTGTGTTTTACAGCCATATAGGCAGATCATTGTTTTTTTATTGAAGGTTTAAAGACCACCGTGAGAACCTCAATGGCATATAAGCAGTCGCCCGTCCTTAATTATTGCCACTGGTTCTTTCGAAGAGAGAAAGCCAGTGCCGTAAGACAAACACAATATCCATGCCTCACCCAGATTCGAAAACGGACCCTTCTCGGACGAATGGTCATAAGCCAGCGCATAGACCACTGCACCATCAGGCAGAGACTCCAGATTCACATAAGTAAGTTGTTACAAAGGGCAGAAAGATGATTTTCGCTTTAACTGACAAAACGTTAAGTCATCTTTTAGCTGAAACCAAAATTCTGATAGCAACGTCGGAGTTGCGAAATTCTCTTTTATCGCACAATTTTATGTCAAATCAATCAAACACTCATACTGCTGCGATGTCGGATAGGCTAGCTTTTCCGACTAAGCAGATTTATGAGTTTGCAACCCAAAAGTTGTCTTTGATATTTTCGTGGATTTCTTCTGGAAAATAAGTGTCGAAGCAATCAACCAAACTTAGCAGGGGAACGTGAAACTCATTTAAGGTATCTCCAAGTATGTAGAAATCTCGTTCTTTTCCAAATTGTTTTACATTTGGAAAGCTGTATAGATTTCGATGTTTCATTTATTCCGCCCAAAACTTGATTTTCGTTTTTAACTCTTGTACCTTATCGCTGGAGTCAAAAGCAGTTATTTCTTTTCCTTAAAGTGAGAAAATTAAGTCATTACATTTTTTAAACAATTTCTGCTAAATACGTAAATTTTATGAGCCAAAGCTCATTACACAGTCTGTCTCCCAAAGCGAAATAGTTGACAATCAGGAAGGTTCTGACTTCAGCACTCATTTCGAAGAGCCGAGACAAAGTTCTGTACCGAGGAAGACACTTTAATTCTGTGCGAAGAAATAAATACGTATGTTTACTCTCTATGTCGTCACACAACATTTTTAATAACCTTATATGTTTAAGTCGTGATTCGATACAATTAATTATTTTCACGCTTTCGTCCAAGACTTATCTTAGGAAGGGTGGCATTTTTTTTCACAGTAAGGGCATGGCGATGGAAGACAATATTGCTACTATTACATTCCTTAGCTTTTAGTTTTGTTCTTGAGATATCACCGGACGTCTTCCCAGTAATGACCTTCGAGCAGTCTGTGCACACATTAGCGCAGTTGTTCTATCCGGCGCCACTCACTGTGAAATATTGGTCATTAATTTGAATTTTTCAGCGCCACTTGTGTTAGTCGGTAACGGCTTGAAGAGAAGAAGATCCTCTAGAAAAGATTCCAAGTACTGGGAATGCACAAATATTATTAAAATTGGTAACACAGCAACATCCTGCGATTCATCCGTTTCCCGCGAAAAGTTAGTTAACTACTCTGACGGAAGTTTTGAGAGTTTTTTGAAGTATCTATACTTCAGCCTGCGATCAATTGAAAGAAAATCAATGTTATTTTCTGAATCACTAGGTCAGTGCTCTGAAAAACCGGAACCAGTCAGCTGTTTCGTCTTCGAGACGGAAGGTCCGAAAAGTTTTAGTAACGTGATTGTTTACAATAAAAAAATTAAATTGAAGAGCACGTACTAAGAGCAATCATAAATAAGGAACACTGCAGTGCGACTTGATACGTTTTGACTCTGGACTTAATGCTGAATGAATTGCATATGACTGAAGGTAAGATAAAATAAGAGGTTTTAATACGCAGTAAAACATTTCCAGATATTTCTGGAAAGGTAGCGATACTAACAATCGGGTCTGAAAGCAGAGCGAAATTCACACACAGGAGACGCAGTTAACGTGGCGCCGTCGAATATCTCTGTATTTTACAGAAGAAAGCCAGTTAAGGTCAGAATGAATGGTTAAAATTTGTCGAAGCATGATGCAGTCTGCGTGATTCGCCGACGTCCTTGATATTTTACGTGGTTCGAAGAAGGTGCCGGCGAGCAAAGCTGACTGAGGTGGCGGATGACATGCACTTCACTCCTTAATACCCGCTCTTTACACTTCCTCAGAGCATGCAGCAGGAGCTAAATTATTACTACCCAATACTTACTTATACACAGTTCATGGCCGCACAAATTCACAATTTGAGACCTTGTCACATTTATTTTCTTTTCTAATCTCTTCGCAGAGGACTTAATGCTCCGCGAAGAACAGTTTATAAATTGCTGGTCTAATCTAGCCGTGCACAACCCACGACCCGCTGCCTGGTTGCATGTGTTCTGCGCGCACAAAAATCCCAGGGGGCACAAAACAGAAATTGGTCTAACACTTAGAGAAGAAATGAAAATTATAGGTATTTGAAATTTTTATGGGACTGCCCCCCCCTACCCCTTACCAGTATTGGCGCGTATTGTAACGAAGCGCCGATGTTGTCCTGACGCGAATACGATTATTCAGAATCTCTACGTTAAATTTACCTCACTCGCCAAATTCTCAATCTGGTGCTCAGTACTTTTCCTAGGTCCTAGCAGCTCGCTTCCCCGTATTCGACTCTTACGCTGTTCTCTGCTACATAAAAATATTTCTGTCCATCTTAAGCGGTCAAATCTTCCCACAAGGCAAAAGCTTCCAGCTAGCACCAACTGCTCTTCTCGAACGGACAACCCCAAGCAAAGTACCTTGGGACAACCCGACGTACACCGAATCTTCCTGTCGCAAATAACCATAAACCACGGGACACACTCCATCGCAAAAGTCACCTTGGACAGCGCTATAAACGCACCGGGCGTCTCTCCAATAACCCGTCGGTTGGACAGTGTGGCTCCCCTTACCTAATTTAAACCCATGAAGACCACCCAAGATCGCCCAGAGAAACGGCAGGAGAGATCTCTCCCAACAACGTATGCGTGCGAGAGATAAAAATATAAAGAATATTGCTTGTTTAAGCAGGCAGGAAAATTATCAGAAGGCATCACTAGTTGGCAGTAGCAACACACAACAACGGAGGAAAGGTAATTGGGTTTACTTAAAACAGTGATAAGTGCGCAGCCAGTATTTCTTATTTAGCGAAATTGTAGAAAGTTAAGCCTCCCGGTTTGATGCTATTTGTGTTATAATAACGTCTTTGAATATGTCTAAAAAAGATATAGTCTGTGACGCGGTCCCCGTATTTCACGAGAATTGGAGTGAGAGTTGATTTTTCGTAGAGAATAAAGGCGAAGCAACATGCTTAATTTGCCAAGAAACCATGGCAGTGTTGAAGGAGTTGAACGTGAAGACATTTTGATATAAAACATGTTGGCAAATACAATGCGTGTGTGGGACAAATGAGGCAAGATAAAGCTAAATAATTGCAACGTAAATCAACAAATCAAAAATATTTTCAGAAAAAGTGACTGATTACAAGGAAATTGCAGCCAAGGCAAGTTTTTCTGTGTCAAAAATTTTAGTTAAAAAATTGAAATCATGCAAAGATGGAGAGTTAGTTAAGAATGCCTGGAAGAAGTGGCAAATATATCGTTTCCAGAGAAAATAAAATATCATTCTAAAGGTTAGCCTTAATCGTATGACGGCAGCAAGAACAGAATAAATGACATTAGATGTTGAAAAAGCATTAAAGGAGAAAATATCGGATGCCACGTGGATTTCATTCGCCGAAGATGAAAGCACAGACGTCACTGACACTGCACATATGTCAATTTTGATCCGTGGTACCGAATGTGATTTCAATGTTACGGGCGAGTTGCTGGATTTAGTTCCTGTGAAAGACACAACCAAATGATTAGACATTTATTGTGAAGTTAAAAAGGTCTTGGTAAAGTATGATTTGAATTTTAAAAAATTGCATGGTATTTCCACTTATGGAATGCTAGCTATAGTGGAGAAGAACCAAGGATTAGTGAACTATGTAGCAACAGATTGCAAGGGCGTGGGAAATGTTATTGTTGCATGACATTGTCTCTTACACCAAGAGAGCTTTGTGCGAAAACTCTCTGCTTAAATTTCTTTACTCACCCTATGATAAACCCCATCAACCGAGCCACCACCCTTAATATCATTCTGATCATTAAATGGCTAGTTCCAGAAAACACTAAAGAAAACAACCTCAAAGCATTATTCATTCTAATAAGAACAAACAACCACACTCTAAAATACACCAACCCTAAATATGTATTTATCTGCTAAGTTTCACTGCCGGGAAATTTAGCAGAGAGATTATACTGTTGTTTCGGGCTGGCAACAAAGATACACACGATGCGCCAGTTCATTCTGCGTCTGAAGTGTGGATTCTGTTTGCTTACTTGAATTTCTATTTACACTGGGCTCTACAGTTTAACAGGATTAACTATGTCTCAAATAAAGTACATACCAAACACAGAATTCGAACAAGTTTATATTTTCATCACATTTATGTTATTCTTTCCTAATACCCTACATCGTTAAGGTTCCTTTTTTGCTTTCTCCTTATTTAGATAGCTCAAAGTTCCAAAGATGCAGAAAGACAACGGTAGTGAGGTTGGTGCGTTAGCGTAGCTTATAATATCATTCTTCACATAGACCGTTTGTTACTGCAACTGCATATATCCCATACTTTTATTTTATTCTTTAACAGCAGGGTGTATTGTTTCCGCATCTTAATTGTTTTTCATTTTGCGCTCTCACAAAATGTCCATTATGTTTCTGGAGCGTAGGGACTAAGCTTTGGTGCATTCGTATTTTTCTTGAGTATTAACTTTAAAAAATTAAAAGTATTTATATAATACATAACGGGTGGCTGAAACTTTTCTGCCTTTTGTTAAAATGAAATAAAAAACTCGCTGCTTACTCTTTGAGTGAGCAGCACGTGTCGAAGTTGATGAATAGATTATTCTGCAAACGCGGCGAATTGATAGCTTGCTGCATGTGAATGATTTCCCATGACTGTCTTCTTCGTAGGCAACTCATTGTGGTGTTTGAATGCTCTGCAGAAAAGGGCAAGGAGCTTTGTGAGTCACAGCTGCTGATATGAACAAGTTCTCCTGTTGGTTCAGCGTGAAACCGGGTTTGAGTCTTGATAAACGTGGAAGTTTGGTGGGTAAACCTTCCAAATGCGATAAAGAAATAGTTCTGTAAAGCGACGATAGATGGCGACACGTTATCACTACATTGTAAAGCTTTCGTTACGTTGTGAAAGTGGCAAAAGAAGTGAATAATATGGATTAAAGGTAGCCCTTAAAAGGACCTTTATGAATGTACATTGTGGCATATGTGAGAAATATTTATTATGATGAAAGAATAAGTTTTCCTCATGAATATGAAACTGTCTACCTAGCAGAATAAAAGCAAGAACATTTTTATCTGCACGGAAGAACTGCCTGATCGCACGAATCAGGAGTTCCAAGCAATGTTCTTTGGGGAGACGGCAATTCTGTCCCAATAAATATTCCATAATATGGTCTGCCAAGTACATTTTGTGGTTGCCCTGTGTTAATTAATGTTTCAGGGCACACCAATTTCTCTCGACTCCTTGTGTTTGTGCCGCGTTGATGGGGTCTATGAATTTGAGGCAGCGGCTGACAGTTAAATGAGCGTAGCTACAGCTTAGGATATTTCGATATGCAGCCTAAAAAATACAACGTACCAAGTGTGCGGGGATAGTACTCATCATTCCCTGAAAGGTGCTTTTTCCAACACTTGAATTGTCCTAACACACCATGAAATAGAATTTTTCTCATCCTTCCTAACTTCATTAATGTCCTAACACACCATGAAATAGAGGTTTCCTCATTCTTCCCAACTTCATTAAAGAACCTTTTCCGTTCCGACACCTGAATTGTCCAAACACCCCTGAATTGTCCCAACACACCTGAATTGTCCCAACACACCTGAATTGTCCAAACACACCTGAATTGTCCCAACACACCATGAAATAGAAGTTTCCTCATCCTTCCCAACTTCATTAAACAACCTTTTCCCTTCCGTCACCTGAATTCTCCTGACACACCATGAAATAGAGGTTTCCTCATTCTTCTCAACTTCATTAAAGGAGCTTTTCCGTTCCAAAACCTGAATTGTCCTAACACACCATGAAATAGAAATTTCCTCATCCTTCCCAACTTCATTAAAGAACCTTTCCCCTTCCGTCACCTGAATTGTCCTAACACACCATGAAATAGAGGTTTCCTCATCCTTCCCAACTTCATTAAAGAACCTCTCCCCTTCCGACACCTAAATTGTCCTAAGACACCTAGAAATAGAGGTTTCCTCATCCTTCCCAACTTAATTAAAGAACCTTTTCCCTTTCGACACCTGAATTGTCCTAACACACCATGAAATAGAGGTTTCCTCATTCTTCTCAACTTCATTAAAGGAGCTTTTCCGTTCCAAAACCTGAATTGTCCTAACACACCATGAAATAGAAGTTTCCTCATCCTTCCCAACTTCATTAAAGAACCTCTCTCCTTCCGACACCTGAATTTTCCTAACACACCATGAAATAGAGGTTTCCTCATTCTTCCCAACTTCATTAAAGAACCTTTTCCGTTCCGACACCTGAATTGTCCTAACACACCATGAAATAGAAGTTTCCTCATCCTTCCCAACTTCATTAAATAACCTTTTCCAGTTTCACATATCACAGGAGCTGAGATCGAAAAAAACTTAAGTAACACAGGAGCAGAGACGGAGAACTAAGTTACGTAAGTATCATTTTACGTGAAACGAGAAGAGCAGAGGAGAGGCGAAGTGCTACCGTGGTGCCATCTACGATCGGGCCACTTTTGGAAGGTTAGTCGTTTGGTGTGTGTGTGTATCGTGGCCAAGTCGGAAAAAAGCTTCCTGGGAGAGGATCTCAAGGTGTAGTAGCGTTCAACCGAACTATTACTTTCATCGTCGCGTACGTAGCGTAATATCCGTCGTTCTCGGTTGTTGTTTTATTTGTGCTCATATTGTTGTATCTCATGGTACACTAGCTATCAAAACACACATTACTTTCAACGCAGTTTACCTAGTGTAATTTCTGATGTTCTGGGGTATGAGTTATGCTCACAATTTCTAGAATCTATAGTGCGTTTTTGAGTGATATAATCACGTTTAAAAATTAAGCACTAGATATTGCTTGGATTTCCATATGCAACGCATGCAATTCAATGGCGATTTAAATGACGAAATTACTTTGGTGGCAAACCTTCTGCTTATACCTCGATATTTGCGTTGCTGTGAATTGACATCCAGTCCCTATAAACATGAGTGTCACACATAATATCAATGGAAAGATAAACGCCGACAATAACCATCTTACCCAAAGTCAAAGTTTGCAAGAACAATATGATATCACGACCTCCATTTGGACTGCATTGGCTAACAGAAGGGTGAGTTTTTCTATCACGCCTTGAGAGAAAAACCAAATCAAAACACTAATTTGGCAAAGCGCAGAATAACAGCAGTCTCAAGGAAGCCTTGTAAGTCAGACAGCAACACAAATTCCGGGGCATAAACAAAAGCTTAGTCCGTTTAATTCCTGTATATAATCGATTTGCCTGTAAGATTGTTTTGTACTGAATACATTTGTTTTAAGCGAAATGAAGATTTGAATCCATTTACTAAGTGACTGTTTCCACATAATAACGCTTAACAAATTTAAATAAATTATTTACCTGAAAAAGGAACTTCTGTTCCAAGTACGAAATATATTGGAAGCACTTCAGAAGTGTTACGTGTGCCTCTAACAACCATATGCCGATGTGTTTGTTTAGATGACTTTTCGATTTTAAGCACGGATGACTTATTTTGAGATGAGGTATATCTACACCTGTGTCTCCCCAACCACTGCCAGGGGACTATATGGTAGTGGAAAAAATTATGGAGCAAGCAATATTAAAATATTTGCGCAATACAACTATCCAACGCATTCCAAGGAAGATTTATTTTCCCAGTAAAGCCTCCAACACAATTAAAAATCTCTTAGCTGACGCTCTGTCTCCTTCACAATCCCAGCAAATATCGAAATTTCAACTGCGTATTAACGAAAAATAAAAAAAAATAAAACACCCTTTCCATTTTCAAATGTCTGTTATGAAACGTTTTATATCGTGCAGTGCCATGATGAAAAATTTATACAAGTCCGATAACACGTAGTACGTCGGAAGTATAGCCTCTGTATTATATTTACTTCCCTCAAAAATGCCTTATTGTCAAAATGTGTTCGAAAGTCTGTGTTGACTTGTGTTTGTGGTGTGTCGGATGTAGAAATGTTATTGAGTTTTATATGACTTAATATAACAGAGTACCAGCGGATGAACATGCAATAAGTGATTTTTTTTTCACGAGCAATAACTTTCTCCGCAAATACAATTTTATACTCTCTCGCTCAGTAGCACATTACAGAGGTCATCGTAGTTTTGGTCCGACCATTTTAGTGCTAAAAAAAATTACGAGCTGTTCCCCTGTAAGCATCACATGACAGACGTTAACGTAGTTTCTGATCGGACCACTTGATTGCTAGAAAAAAATTACGAGCTGTACCTTGGTATGCAGCACATGACAGAGGTTAACGTAGTTTCTAGGCAGACCACTTGAGTGCTAAAAAATGAATTACGAGATGTACCTCTCTGTATATTCGCTTTTGGAAATATTGGTTCACCTGAATTGCACTTGGTCATCATCCAAGAAAAAACTGAAAAGTGAATCCTGTCTAACAATGGGGCCTTCTGAAGGGATTTTCGAAAAGTGTAATACAACATAAAGCACAAAACAATAAATACCCATTTCATAATTTAAATATATTTTAATAATAATAAAGTAAAAATTATTTATTTAAATAACTAAGTTTTATTTTATTATGTATCATTTTATTCATCCAAATGTAAGGTAAGGTGATGCGCAACACACTACAGCCTCTCCTTGACAAGTGTCAAACCCTGCCTTACCGTGGTACATCCTGTTCGCACTAAGGGGGCTCTGACGACCGCCAATAGCGGTATAACTATACTATCGGGATTAGCGAAAATGATATCCCACACTCATCAACTAACTTAACCAGCGCGGTAAGTTATGGCCAACCCCTCCCAAATGACTCCACAACTTAAATCTTGGCCCTCAGTCTCCGACAGCTGGAATTTTCCTGGCAAAAGCGGCGGCCAGTGCGACATGAAGGCAGAGGGTGCAAAGAATCACCCGAGGACCGGAATAGGCTGCCATCTGATGCTGACTTTGTCTACGTATAATGGACGCTCCCTATCTTCTGATTCAAGGCTCCTTGAATTGGAAGAAAACTACAAAGGATCAAGTGGGATATCGTCGGGCTACGTGGGGTAAAGAGAAAATGATAAGATCTCATTGAACTGAAAAGCGGACATCTCTTCTATTATCGTGGGACAGTAACAGAACTAGTATTGTGGATTTATAAGAAATAAGAAACTGAAGCATAAAATTGTAGAAGTTGAAAGTTCCTCTTACAGAGCTGGCGGACTTGTTATCCAACTCTCAAAATGATACCAGTCTCAGATTTTTCAAGCTTATTCAACCACCACAAGTCATCCTGAAGAGATTGAAGTATTGTATGAGAAAATTCGCCATCTAAACAATAAAAATAAGCAGCACTTGAAGATCATTATGGGAGAATTCAATGCGGAAATAGGGCAACGGCAGCAGAACGAAACTTCAGTAGGTAAATTCTGCCACGGTAACAGAAACCAGCGTGCAAATAATCTCGTAGAGTTTGCAGAGGCAGAAGGGTTTTTGATCATGAAGTCCTTTTTCAAGAAAAAGCCGGAAAGGAAATGCACATGGAAACATCCCAATGGATTGACAAGTAAAATTGGTTTTATTATGGGTAACAAGAAATTTGTTATGGAAGACTGCAGTGTGCTGAACAAGTTCAACACAGGTAATGATCATAGAATGGTAAGATGTAAGATGCACCTCAATGCTAGACATGAGCACGTAAAGCTCATACAACAAACAAAGCGTATTGACATGACCAACCTTAAAAAACACCCTAGAACCTTCAAAGTGGAACTGAAGAACAGATTCTCTGTTCATGAAGGTCTAACATCGGAAGAAGTGTGCATCTCTGAAGTTAACAGAAACTAACCAAGGCTCTTATAGAAACAAAAAATAGCTGGTTCTAAGAACAAGTTCGATATGAACAAATTATCAGGAAAAACCAAAATTCTTATGCAAAAATGAAGAGAGATGAGGGTAATTAAAGGAGATGTGACTTCCAAAGGGGAATATATAGAGCTATGCAAGACAGTACGAAAAAGTACACTGAAGATGTAAGAAAATTTAACTGTGAACTGGTGAGGAAAGCAATTGAAAACAACCAAGGCCTGAAGAGAGCAAAGGGACATTTGAGTAAGAGAAGAAAACAGATTATCTCTCTGAGAAAAGAAGGTGGTTCTTTAATAAGAAACAGTGGCGAAATTTCGACAAGAGTGAACTATTTCTACTCAAAATATGAAAAAGGGATGATACATGTGCTCCAGACTTTACGAAAAGTACCAGTACCAGAGTTCTTCCAGTCCTCCCAGCAAAAGTTGCACATGCAATCAAGAACAAGAAACGGGGGAAAGCTCCGGAAGATGAAATTAGCGTAGACACCATAAAAGACGCAAGGAGAAATCGAAACAGTTCGCGCCCAAATTTTCACTCGATGCCTTAATTAAGAAAATATTCCTGAAGATTGGAACAGCGCTACAATGAACCTGCAGCATAAAAAAGATGACAGTGAGGATCTCAGGAACTACAAACCTATAAACGTCCTTTTAGTGGTCTGTAAACTGTTCACTAAAGTTATTTCACACCAGTTGGAGGTGACACTAGGCATGGCTCAACCGAAAGTACAAGCTGGATTCAAGAGTGGCTACATCACTATAGATCATATCCAAATACTGAGATATCTAATTGAAAAAGCGAGGGAACATGAACTTCCGTTATGCATGGCTTTTATCGATTATGAAAAAGCCTTTGATTCGGTGAAACCATCAGAAGTTACAATGGCTTTAAAATCCTGCGGGCCGCCCCGGTGGCTCACTAGTCTGAGCGATGGCCTCTGATCATTCATCCGAACGGTATCCGGGTTCGAATCCCGGTGAGGCATGGATGTTGTGCTTGTCTTACGGAACTGGTTCTCTCCCTTCTCTGGAACCAGTGACCGTAAATTAGAGACGGGCTACTGCTTATAGCCCATTGAGTTGCTCACGGTAGTCGTTAATACTGCAATAAAAAAATTAATCCTGCGGTATTGAAGATGCATACATTAATATTATTCATAACATCTATGAAAATGTAAGTGCAAAGAGTCGGCTATTTGACAATACAGCACCCATAGAAATTGGACAGGAAGTAAGACAAGGCGACGCTATATCTCCCAAACTCTTTAAAGCCACTTTGGAAAATGTCTTTCAATCGCTAAACTGGGAAATCAAAGGGGTAAAGACTAATGTCGATTACCTAACTCACTTTCGTTTAGATGACGACGTTGTAATTTTTTCAACTTTTCCATCACAGCTGCAGAGTATGATCCAGGAACTTGCTTACAAGAGTAGAGAAGTGGGATAAAAAATGAACTTTCAGAATAGAAAAGTGATTTACAATGCTTTTACAAGAAATGGAGATTTATCGATTAATGGGGAAAAGCTGGAAATAACCGATACCTACATTTATCTTGGACAGCAGATAACAAGTGAAGGTCAAATTGATGAAGAAATTAATCGGCGTATAAAACTTGCTTTGAGAGCTTTTGGAAGAAACAGTATAATTTTTAAGAGCAACACACCATTATATCTGAAACGAAAATTGTTTGATCAATGCATCCTTCCGGTGCTTACATATAGTGCAGAAACGTGGACCTTAACTAAACGAGACACACAAAGACTGCGGACAACTCAAAGGAGCATGGAGAGGTGCTTGCTTGGTGTAACTAGGAGATAAAAGAAGAGGAACTAGTTTATCAAGAAAATGACAAGACTGGAAGAGATCATGATCTGATTAAAATCCATGAAATGGCAAACGGCCGGACATATTGGCAGAAAAATGGACCACACATGGACCAGTGAAATTTTAGACAGGATTCTAAGAGACAGGAAAAATCCAGAAGAAGACCACGTGGGAGGTGGGTGGATGAAATTCGAAGAATGCGGGAGTAACATGGAGGAGGCTGGCACAAGGCAGACCGTTGTAGAAGAAACTTCGGGAGACCTTCGTCCAGCAGTGGATTGATAATTTTTGATGAATTACATTCAAAGAACATGACATTGAAGTTTTTCTCCCAAAATTGTATTCCTTATATTAATTGAAAAGTTTCTAAACTCAGTTGAACGCAATAAAACTGGGTGAAAATTCTCAAAGACTTGTAATTTGTTACAAAACTTTTAAACGAAAAAAATAGCTAAATTAAATGAAGAAATAATATTGAATGGTGTTGATCGAATGCAAGATCATCAGATCATCAATTAAAATATTCATGATGTGACTGAAAAGTGAGAACCAGACACCATTCGCATGGTAACGTGAGGAGAGTAATATAAAAGAACAATGTTTTGAATGTGCAAGAATTGCTCTTTCAAGTCAATCAGAGGCTCGTGAAACTCATTTAGAACTAAACCATGAGTTGTTTATTTAAAACCTTTTGATCGTAATCTTTCCGAGGAGTCATTCCAAAGCCAATATACTTTGAAAATAATAAAAAAACATCACACAACTATGCAGATAACTTTGGGAATGGGCATTACCGCTATAGAAGAAAGAGATGTGAACAGAAAATAATAACACTTTGCACTTCTTTGTAGAGTCGACTGAGAGTATATGGAGAAATGAATGAAATCATGATAACGGCAGGTCTTTTGAAACACCATCAAAGAACTGGATGTGACATCATACAATGTGGAACATTTTGTTTTTATTGAGAAGTTCCCCTGAAACCTGTTTTCTTTAAAGTCACATCTGTGGTATAGTGATTGTCGTAGTAAACCAGGTGCACTTTGCAATTTTGCACAGTTACCCAGTTGGTGAATTGAAAATAACTTTTGAGAAAAACTTGCGAATATGTTCTCTAGGTTTGCCTGATATAATACAGGGAAGTCCTGTGTCGATGCAAATTTATAATTGTATGTACTTGTAAATGCATATGTGTCACATAACATACGAAGTTATTTTTTGTATTTTATTGTAAAAATACGTTTTATATAAAAAAATTTAAGAATTGTTCATACTGATTTCCTTTTTATATTAAATGGCAAAACACCCTTCAGTGGGCTTTTACAGAGACTAAGGCTTTGTCCTACATTGAGGTTCCTAAATTATATCTCTATATATTTTAATGGAAAGCGGCTGAAGATACCCAGAATACAGCAACGTACTTGTCAATACTGGCAATTCAAAACCCCATTTCCATGCATTAATATATATGGCGTAATCCCGAATTTCTTTCATGATTTATCTGCTTCTCCGGGCAATCTCGGGATAGGATTATTAACCTTCAGATTCGTTAAACATGAATGCCGGTTGCTTCGACTAGCGAATCCTGTGATGGTTAAATTCAAATTGATCGGAAACTTGAAACTTTGTCGTTCTGGGTGGTGTAGTGGTTAGCATACCTAGGCGTTTTCTGGGAGACGCGGGTTCGAGTCCCGCTCCAGGACGATGAAAAATTTTCAAGTTTTCGGATACTATCTGACTTACCATCCTTATCACATCTACGGCAAAACTTGTATTATATGGCGTAATCCCGGATTTTTTTCATGGTACTTTAAGTGTTGGAATTGCTTGATGAATTCATCGCCGGAACTTTTCCAAAAGAGTCTGTCCTTATAAAGTCACTTTGGATTCTAAGGATTGATTTTAGAGAAGTGTAGAGAGCAACCATTTGGTTTAATATACACTGGCGGAAAGTGAAACAAGAAAGATGACACCGAACTTTCGGGTGTAATAAGCACGTCTTTTGAATCCGTTCTGACGCAAATTGAATTTATCAAAGCTATTCAAAGTCAATGGAACGGGTATGGAAAAGAATAGTATCTGACGGAAGAAAGAAGTTTTCCAATCGGGTCTTTATACCCTCAGATATTGCTGTAAACGGAATCGTGAGCTTACGAACTCTTAGAAACAGAGTTATCGACAAAAATAAGATGTGACTTTACGTCCCCTGGTAGGAAAACCATGCATTTATTTAGTAAGAAAGTATTCACAAAAGGTTTATCCGTATGAGCGGTATCGGTCCAAGAAAAGAATTTTAGTCGAGTTTTCAGGAGCCCAGATTTTGCTACAAATACATCAGAAGTAGAAATTAACACTTATGACCCCCTGGTGTCCAAACCATTCTTTACCAAACACTAGAAATTACGTGAAAACTATTTTCCCTCAGGTCTTGTATGCGATAGAGGAAGAATTTTTCAAATCGGAGTTTTAGGAGCAGAAAACGCAATTTACCAATGTGCGGAAAGTCTATGATTTACTTGAAAATTTTCAATTTATAGGAATAACATTTCGCATCGCAAACACTATCCAACAAAGAAGGAATTTTTAAATAGGACTTTCAGAAGTAGAGATATTGACACAAATAAGATATACATGTACGTTCCTGGCGTAGAAACCATGCGTTATTTCAAGAAGACAATGCTCCTAAAATGTTTGTCGACATGAGTATTATCGGTCCACAAAAGAATTTTTTTAATCGAGATTTTAGGAGCACATATTTTGCTGCGAATACATCAGAAGCGGAAATTAAAACTTACGCCACCTGGTGGCCAAACGATTTTTTTTACAAAAATTTGAACTTAAGTGCAAACGATTTCCCATCAGGAGCTGTATCCAGTGCAGAAAGAATTTTTCAGATCGGAGAATTAGAAGCAGAGATATAGGGGGAAACGCAATTTATATTTACGCCCCCTAGCGGAAATTCGATGAATTACTTGAAAATTTTGAATTTACAGGAGAAAATGTCAAACTAGAAACACTATCCAGCAAAGATAGATTATTTTAAATCGTACTCTTAGAAGTCGAGATATTGACAAAAATAGGATATAAATCTACGCCCCCTAACGTAGAAACCGTGGACTATTTTAAGAAGAAAATGTTTCTAAAAGATGTGTCGACATGAGTAGTATAGGTCTACAAACGATGTTATTTTCAATCGAGAATTTAGGAGCTCCTATTTTGCTGCAAATACATCAGAAGCAGAAATTAAGGTTTACGCCCCCTGGTGGCCAAACCATTTTTTTACAAACATTAGAAATTATGCGCAAACGATTTCCCATCAGCAGCTGTATCCTGTGCGAAAAGAATTTTTTAGCTCGGAGATTTAGAAGCAGAGATATAGGGGAAAACGCAATTTACCTTTACGCCCCCTAGCGGAAAGTCTATGAATTATGTGAAAATTTTGAAAATATATGAAAAACATGCGACACGTAAAACATTATCCAACAAAGTAGGAATTTTTCAAATCGGACTCCTAGAAGTCGAGAAATTGACAAAAATTAGATATACATCGACTCCCCTGGCGTAAAACCGTGCACTATTATAAGAAGAAAATGTATCTAAACATTTGTCGGCATAAGTAGTATCGGTCTACAAACGACGTTATTTTCAATCGATAATTTAGAAGGTCATATTTTGCTGCAAATACATCAGAAACGGAAATTAAGGTTTACGCTCATTGATGGCCAAAACCATTTTTTTACAAAAATTAATAATTTTGTACAAACGATTTCCCATAAGGAGCTGTATCCGGTGCAGAAAGAATTCTTCAGATCGGAGATTTAGAAGCAGACATATAGGGGACAACGCAATTTACCTTTACGCCCCCTAGCGGAAAGTCTATGAATTACTTGAAAATTTTGAAACTAAATGAAAAACATGTCACAAGGAAAACACTATCCAACAAAGAAAAAAATACTTCAAATCGGACGTCTACAAGTCGAGATATTGACAAAAATAAGATATACATCGACGCCCTCTTGGCGGAGAAACTGAGCAATATTTTAGGAAGAAAAATATTCCAATAAGGTTTATCGATGTGAGTGGCATAAGTCCTCGAAATAATTTTTTCAATCGATATTTTAGAAGCTCAGATTTTATGGCAAATATATCAGTAGTGAAAATTAACACTTACGCCCCCTGGTGGCCAAAGTATTCTTTATCAAAAATTCGAAATTATATGCAAAAGATTGTGCATCAGAAGATGTATCCAATGCAAAAAAAAATTCAAATCGGAGTTTTAGAAGAAGAGTTGTCGGGAAAAATGCAATTTACTTTTATGCCCTATAGCGGACATTCTATGCGTAATTTGAAAAAGAAACTACATCCAAAAAACTCTTCGACATAAATGGAATCGAAAGATAAAAGATTTTTTTCAATCGGATGTTTAGAAGCAAATATGTGGAATAAAACGTATTTTTGAATTCGACATCATCTGCATTTACGCCCTCTAGTGGCGAAATTGTACATCGTAAAAAAAAACAGAAATAAAGAATCATCATTCGCATATTTCAAGCTTTTTAATGCAAAAAGAATTTTTCAAATCGGACTAATAGTTGCAAAAATACCGTTGGTACAAGCGGACGGATGGACGGACGGACGGACAAACCGATAACATAAGCACGATGTTTTTTTACAAAAGCCGTGCTAAAAAGAACACCTAGAAGGAATTGGCGGACGATCATGAAATTTACATATGTTAATGGCGTCGAGTTTACGTAGGTGTGATGTTAATTTCGGGACCAACCTATGGGCACTTACGCCACAGCACGGCATAATATGCAAATTATTGTCGTGGTATTTAAAAGGAATACGGCGAAGTGAATGTAATCAGTCGTCGGCGTACGGACACGTGCGATGACCCTGAAGAAGCTGCAATGCCTGGACATGGAAGACGTGTACGATTTCAGCAGTTATCGGACTTTGAGCGAGGTCGTCTATTCTGGTCTCCGCGAGGCCGGGTGGTCGTATCGTCGTATTGCGGAGAGAATTGGATGGGGAGTATCGGTGGTGGTAAGATGGTGGCGTAGATCGTCCAAGGAAACACGAGAAGACGTGGAACCGGGAGTCACAGACGGACTGATGAGCGGACCGATCGACGCATCAGAGGAGCGCCGTTGTGAAGCAGAACATCCACTGCGACGCAAGTCCGAGCTGTCGTTGCACCTGAGCTGGCTGTGCAAACAATCCGCTACCGTCAACTGGATGCAGGACTACGTGCACGTGTGCCTCTGTCATGTGTACCTCTGACTCCAGCCCACCGTCAGGAACGGCTGCGGTTGTGTCGCCAACGTCTGCACTGGTGAACGCAATGGCGATCTGTCGTGTTCAGCGATGAAAGCAGATGCTGCTTGGGAGCCTCCGATGACCGTGTGCGTGTTCGCAGACGTACAATGGAGCTTACCCACCCTTCTTGCATCCTCCAGCGAAACACAAGGCCAACACCTGGTCTCCTGGTGTGGGGAGCGAACAGCTATCACTCCCGTACACAACTAGTGTCTGTACCGGTTACGTTTAACAGCACCTCCTACATCAACAACATCATTCAGCTCTTTGTTGTGCCATTTGTAAGGTCGGTCAATCGTGGTGTTTTCCAGCAAGATAACGCACGCCCACGCACGGCACGTGCAACGCAACATGCACTTCAGGGTGTGAGGCAACTTCCTAGGCCTGCACGTTCACCGGATTTGTCCCCCATTGAACACGTGTGGGATTTTATGGGACAACGACTTATCTGGTCTCCACGGCCAGCCACGACCATCCCCGAATTACGCGTCCAGGTTGAGGATGCTTGGAACTCAATACCATAAACTTACATCCAACTTCTGTACGACAGACTCCATTCCAGAATTGCGCAGTGTGACGCAGTTCAAGGCGGTTCAACCTCGTACTAACCTTGTTGCATGGAAATGTTATTTTCAGTTTACCAGCAAATACAGCTGTATCCTGCCATAATGTTTTGATCACGTTATCCTCTGTATTCCGTTATTATGCTGTATAAATTTCGTTGGTATCAGACGTCTTCTTCTTGGTGTACCTTTTTTTATTTTCCGCCTGTGTATTAATGTCTTCTTTTGTGCTGTTAGGTTTAAACATTATTTAAAATTTTTTAATGAGGAAAATCAATGGTGTTTTTGCTTTAAAGTCGTACAATATGTAGTTGGAACGTACACCACATTGGGATACACATGATTTATTTCTACATTGCTCCAAGTTTTGACGTTCCTAAAATATTTCCGGAGCACTAAATAAATCGTGAATTATAAAACATTTCATATTTTTTTTTTTTTTGCTTTCATCGAATTCCACATATTTATATATATCGGAGTATATCGTTGAAATGCGGATTTATAAACTTTTAGTTCATAATTTGTAAAGTAATTATATTTCATTAAGGGTTAGCAGCAAAGTCATATAAATATTAACACCATTACTTTGACTTTTGTTTAAAATGGTAAACTGTAAATAAACAAGAAACCAATAATTAAGAGTAATTTAATAACTATAAGTGAATACGTTTACTATATTGACAGGTATTTCAATTTGATTATTTTTGAATCTGTTTCTTGCTAAATACGCACATTGTGAAACGTTTCAGTCCCCTAACATTTTCTACGATTTCTTTAGCCTTCTCTCATGATATCAATTCGTGATTAATCCATATTATTAGGTAATTGAATCATATGACAGTAGCAGCAAAGGCTTATAAGGTTTAGATAGAGATTACCAAAGATTTGCAGAGATACGTGATTTGCATTTTCTCTTATCAGCACACGTTTCACGTCAGTAAGATTGCTATCCATAATGTGATCCTTTAATTTCAAGATCAAAATGACCGGATAATTATTATTTCAAGATGACCGGATATTTAGCGATTGAAAGACGATTTACTGTCACGGAAAAACAATTCCTCAAGATGACAGCTATACAGCCATTCGATAACCCTGTTAAGAAAAGTTCTCATTTTCAAGTTGGTCCATTGATGACTTCAAATCCTGTAATGCTAAAAAAACAGTGTTCAAGGAAATTTCAGGATGAAGTGATAAAAAAATCTTACTTTTTGGGATTTTAATACATCAATGTGGTTTCTGAAAAATCCCTGCTAACACAACTTACAACTGAAGGAATGATTAGAGGAAATGCTATCATAAACTCCACCAACCCGCATTGCCAGCGTGGTCAGTTATGGCCAACCTCTCCAAAATGACTCCACAACTTAAATTCTTGGCCCTCAGGTTCCGGCAGCGGGAAATGTACCTGGACCAAGGCAGCGGCCAGTGCGACATGAAGGCAGAGGTTGCTAAGAATCTCCAAGGAGGTTCGGAGTAGGCTGCTCCCCTCTGATGCTGACTTTGGCTACGTATAATGGACGCTCCCTTATCTTCTGATTCAAGGCTTTTGAATTGGAAGAGGAACTACAAAGGATCAAGTGGCGGACATCGTCGGGCTAAGTGAGGTAAGGAGAAAAGCGAGAAGATCTCATTGAACTGAAAAGTGGACATCTCTTCTACTACCGTGGGACAGATACTGGCAGAACTAGTGGTGTTGGATTTATAATAAACAAAAAACTGAAGGATAAAGTTGTAGAAGTTGAAAGTTTCTCTGACAGAGCTGCACTGACTTGTTATCCAACTCTCGAGAAGATACAGAGCTTCAGATTATTCAAACTTATGCAACCACCACAAGTCATCTCTGCAAGAAGAAATTGAAGAATTTTATGAGAAAATTCCGTCATCTTCAAATATAAAAGGTAAGCAGGCACTTGAAGACAATTATGGGAGATTTCAGTGCAAAAATAGGGCAACGGCAACAGAATGAAACTTCAGTAGGTAAATTTGGTCACGGCAACAGAAACCAGCGTGGAAATGCTCTCGTTGAGTTTGCAGAGGAAGAAGGGTTTCTTATCTTGAACTCCTTTTTCAAGAACAAGCCACACAGGAAATGGACATAGAGACATCCAAATGGGACGACAAGTGAAATATATATTATTATCATGCGTAACAAAAAATTCGTCATGGAAGACTGCAGTGTGCTAAACAAGTTCAACACACGTAGTGACCATAGATTGGTGAGATGTAAGATGCACCTCAACACTAAACTCGAACGTGGCAAGCTCATAAGACAAACAAAATAAATTAACATAACCAACCTTAAAAAACACCATAATACCTTCAAGCTGGAACTGAAGAACAGATTATCTGCATTAGAAGGCCTAACATCGGAAGAAGTGAATATTCCTGAAGTTAACAGAAAAGTAAACAAAACTCTTACGGAAACAGCAACAAAATTAGCTGGGTCTAAGAACAAGTTGCATGTGGAACAAATTCTCAGGAAAAACCAAAATGTTGATGCAAAAAAAGAGAGATGAGGACCACTAAAAGAAGATGTGACTTTTTAAAGTGGAATATAAGTAGAGCTATGCAAGACAGTACGAAAAAAAGTATCACTGAAGACGTAAGGAAATTCAACTGTAAACTAGTAAGGAAAGCAATTGAAAAACAACCAAAGCCTATAAAGATATGCAAAGGGACATCAAACAGATTATGGCACTAAGAAAAGAAGATGGTTCTGGTGGAAAAGAAACTCGAGGTGAAATTTTGACAAGAGTGAAAAGATTTCTACTTCAAATTATATGAAAGGGATGATACATGTACTCCAGACATCATGAAAGGTACCAATAACAGAGTTCTTCCAGTCTTTTTCCCAGCAAAAGTTGCACATGCAATCAAGAATATGAAGCTGGCAAAAGCTTCCACAGGAGAAGATGGAATTACTGTAGACATCATACAAGAAGCAAGTGGAGAAGTCGAAACAGTACTCGTCCAAATTTTCACTCGATGCCTTAATGAAGGGAAGATTCCCTGGAGGATTGGAACCATGCTACAATAATCCTGCTACATAAAAAAGGTGACATTGAGGATCTTGGGAACCACAGACCTATCAGCCTCCTATTAGTGAAGTTTATAAAATCTTCACTAAAGATGTTTCACACTGTTTGAAGGTAAACACTGGACATGGCTCAACCGAGAGAACAAACTGGATTCAGGAGTGGCTACAGCACAATAGATCATATCCACGTATTGAGAGAACTAATTGAAAGAGCGAAGGAATATGAACTTCCATTGTGCATGGCTTTTATCGATTTACGAAAAAGCCTTTTAATTCTGGGTGAAACCATCAGCAGTTACAAAGGCTCTGAAATCCTGCGGTATTGAAGATGCATACAATAATATTACTAAGAAGATCTATGAAAATGCAAGTGCAAAGATTCGGCTGTTTTGAAAATACAACACACATAAAAACTGGAAAGGGAGTGAGACAAAGGTGACACCATACTTCCGAGGCTCTTTAATGCCACATTGGAAAATTTCTTTCAATCACTGAACTGGGAAAACAAAGGGATGAAGATGAATGGTGATTATCTAACCCATCTACGTTTTGCTGATGGCGTAGTCATTTTTTCTTGCAAGTACCTCATCAGAGCTGCAGAGTATAATCCAGGAACTTGCTGACAAGAATATAAAGAATTGGTACTAAAAAATGAACTTTCAGAAGACAAAAGTAATGTTCAATGCTTTTACAAGGTATGAATATTTATCGATTGATGTGAGAAAGTTGGAGATAACAGACACGTACGTTTGGATCTTGGACAGCAGATATCAAGTGAGGGTCACATTGATGAAGTAATTAATCGGTGTACAAATCTTTCCTGGAGAGCTTTTGTGAAGAAACTGCTTTTTAATTTTCAAGAGCATAATGCCATTATGTCTTAAAAGAAAAGTGTTTGATCAATGCATCCTTCCAGTGTTTACGCATGGTGCAGAGACGTGGACCTTAACTAAAAAGAGACATACAAAGGCTGCATGGACAACTCAAAGCAGCATGGAGAGGTGCATGCTTGGTGTAACCAGGAGAGATAAGAAGAGGAACTCGTGGATCCGAAAAATGACAAGAGTAGAAGACATCTTGATCAGAAGTTAAATTCCTGAAATGCAAATGGGCCGGACATACTGTCACAGAAGAGACAGACCATCGATGGACAGCCGAAATTTTATACATTTGCATTCCAAAGTGACAAGAAAAGACCCAGAAGAAGACCACATGGGAGATGTGGTGATGAAATTCGAAAGTATGCTGGAGTGACATGGAGGGGACTGGCACAAGGCAGACCGTTGTGGAGGAAGCTTGGCGAGACATTCGTCCAGTAGTGGATTCATAATGGTTGACAATGGTGATAATGATGATGACGATATCAAAGTATAAACTGGTTCTGTGAAACTCATCCATAGAAGAATGAAACTGAGCTGAAGATTTTTCCGGAGGTTCCCAACAATTTAATCATGTTGTTAGTGAAATATCGTAATCCTAATTCATGGTAATTTGGAGTATAATGCGCGACTAAAGTTACTATGAGTTTTTCATTGTTTTGACTGAATTTAAGTTTTAATTTATTCTACGATATAGGTAACCTAAACATTGCGTTTCTATTTGGACTGTTTGTAGTGCTTTAGTAAATTAAAACCTTTGAAGATATTTTCTGGAGAAAAAAGTTTTAAACAATAATAACGAGTGAGGTCATTGGTAGCACTATTTCGTTGTTAAAACTATACGAGTATATATTTATCTGAATACAAATCTTTCTTTGAATTAGGTACATAACGTTATACAGAGATTTCTGAAAACGAAGTCTTTGAGTAGGCTTCTGTTTGTAAACTGCAGTAGGGTGCGGGTGGCATGAGTGATTCGGGAAAGGGGAATTTCAATAAGTTCTAAGAATTTTTGGCATTCAGTTATGCGTAAATGTTGACAAAGCCCATTATATAAAGTAAAGCCTACTCGTAATTCATAAAGTTTAACTGACCAGTTATGATGGTAAAAATTGCTGTGTAAAACAGGATCTATGCGAGAATTCCAAATTTGATGTAACTTCTCCAACTATTTTTTCGGCATGGAGCTCATGTGCAATCGATATCTTTCTGGGGTTCTTCGTTCTGCTCCGGGAGTGCAATAGATTGAGAATTTCCTTACGCTGACATCAAACAAAATAGTTTGCTGTTAAGACAATGTGTAAAAATGAAGCAACAAATGACATCTTTGATGTTTTTTCTGGTGCAAAGAATCATGCAACTATCCGCCTAGGTATATTTTCTGATTATTGGAGGGTTAGCACAAGTACCAGACTGCACTGAGTTCTTCAGTTCACTCCTCTGTCTGAATTTTAAATGCGATTAGTGCGAGGGCTCAAACCATCTTCCCAGTTAGGTCAGATTGAGAAGGTAACCTCAGAAGTTTATAATGCGCCAAGTCCTGGTTAATTCTTATAGTGCATTACGGCCGATACGGTCACGCGGTTTTGCAATTTTTTTTTCTATTCTTTCGGAGAGTCTTAGCCAATGCCTTTATGAAAATGTTTTCACTGAACGAAAAGTTAGAAGTCCCCTCACCGCCTTATTGAAAGGAAAGAAAATGTTGCTTTTCAATAAGACGGTGTAGTGAGACCCCTTCAAGATGTGTCACTCTGGAACACATTTCCTGAAAAACCCTTAAATTTACCCTGAAACGACAACGTGGTCAGACATCGAGCTGAACTGATCAACGATATTATGTGTGTTCCCAAAATTCAAACGGCGAGACAGCAGTTTGCTTGAAGAACGTGCTGTGATTCATTTGTAATGATCACTAGTTTAATTGTAGAATGGAGCTCCAGGCTACGTAGCAGATACATCCAAATGAGATGCAGCAGAACGGAGATTTATAATGTCGTCTAGAAGAAGATGCAGCAAAATCACTTAGAAAACTGGAAATATAAGAATACATTTATTTCTGAGAGGCACATATTTCTGTGATTTTTAAATAAGACATACTTGAATAGACAGGGTGTATTTATCCATCAGTTCTGTAATTAAACCCTGGAAACTTATGTATCGACCTAACATATCTGGTAAGTGCAAGATATTTGATTTTGCTCAATGTTTCTTTACTCCAAATCCAAGTCATACCTTATTTCTCAATTTTTTAGGGAATAGTTATTTTCCTTTCTCTTCATACTCTACTGCTGTCATACCCAAATCCCGGCTTTAATTTTGGAAAAATTCTTCATATTCGGAAATACAAATACGAAAGGATTTGACCTACCGGAAAAAATAAAACGATAAAGCAAAGTACAGGTAAAAGGTACTTAGGTCGTACGATCAAAATTCGTACAATTTATAACTTCAATCTATTATAAAAATAATTAAAACCACATCTTACTTCAATTTGGTTTTCTGGAAATTACAATTTAAATCCACTTCTTTTCAATTCTTAGCAGGCTTCTTGGATCAAATAACGTAGTAATTTGTTGTTACTCGCACATACTTCATGATGTCGTCAGCTCAACGAATGGGGATTAATAAGTCTCTGTTTGTTTTTTCTGTTTTTATCTGACGAGTTCAATGATTGAGAGACCAACTGGAAGAAGGTAAGGAAGAATTCCTGAGACATAATATCAAACCTCCTCTTGCGGTTTTGTAAGTGTGCAATGTCCTCGTACATCTTGCTCGTTAACTTTCAATTTCATAGACATTATCACTATAGCCGTGTGTTTCTTTGACATCGCAGGAATTTAAAAAAGTTTAAACTGCTGATGCTTTCGCAGAATCTAAAGCCTATCCAGAATCAATCAAGGTCTTTAAAAAAATGGGTGTCAATAATCATTCATTTTTTCAGTCACTTCTCTTATTTAAGGTATTTTATCTATGAAAAGCTTTAGGCGTTTCTGAATTTAGTTTCTTTAAATTCAGCAAAATTTATTCTGTCATTCGAGGGATTCAGACTACCTTAAAGTAGAATTTTGTAAACAAATTTGTAGGAAGCTGATGGGTTCTCGATCTGTCAGATTTTCATGTTCCATTTTTTATGTAAATGTAAGGTTAATGTAGCAATGTAACCATAATCGTAATTCTTTCCGTTATTGAGAACGACATATTTAAAATATTTTAGATTTGGTGAAGCTTAAATTCGAGAAAAAAATACTATATATAAGTAGTATTAGGAAACTTTCTTCGACTACTAAAGCAGAAGGTGCGGTTTTCATTGGCTAGATAAGATTACAAGGCAATCGGGACATGCAACAACTCTTGCAGTCTGTAATGTTAGCTTTGGATATTTAAATACCACACCGTAGTGAATTCACAGACGCGTGTTTCTAAGGAACTTAGTTTAATATTGAACTAAATGTTAAAGATCGAAGTATAAGAAAGGCTATACATTTGCCTACGAAAGATTAATAAAGACAAGATAATTACAGTATTAACTTAAGTTTTGTTGAATCCTGCGAGTGACGGCGGGCGTTGTGGAAGG